>NW_017547298.1:309692-439365 GCF_001854935.1 Bemisia tabaci | reverse complement strand
TTTTTTTTTTTTTTTTTTTTTTTTTTTTTTTTTTTTTTTTTTTTTTTTTTTTTTTTTTTTTTTTTCCAGTGTAATGCAAAATATTCATGTGATATTTGTACTTCTATTCCAGAGCAAGAAAACGGAATTTGTTGCGATAATCAATATTCTTATTTAAAGCTTCTTGTCACGTAATTCCGTTCTGTTCATTGCATAAAGAATTAAATTGAATCTCAGCGGGGGACTGAGGAGTCAGTTTTTTTCCCTTTAGATTTCTCAGAAGTGAAACTTAATTTATACTCTTAGGGAAAAGGTAGAAAAGTCCAAAGTGAGTAACAGCCTCTCTCCAGGAAAATTCTTCCTATTAAAAGACGAGTAGATAAACTCGTTCTCCATTAAAAAAAAACTTCGTCTCATTTTCCTAGTTGAGGCTCACAGCACAACGAAGTTTTACATTTTCAATTTTGACCAGAACATTGAAGTTCAACACATTTAATTACGATGAATTGATTCATTATACGTTGATAATTGAATTGTACCACTTTGGATCAAAAAAAGATGAGACAAAAGATTGAAAAAAAATCACCCTGCGGGAAACTTGAGCTGATTTTAGAGATTTTCGAGATACCGAGCGTGTTCGGCATAAAATTCACAAGAATTAGCATGTATTAAGTCTTTTAGATTCTTTCCCTGTTTAGTTCCATTTAATTTTACAGCCTCTTCAAGAATTTTACCATATTCTTGGTGAAAGACGCTCCTAAAATTACCGGCCTTCTAAGCAATTGATAATTACCGATAAAGTTTTGGTTATAGGACATTTCGTCAAAGATTTTTTGTCCGCGCACCTGTTTTTTCCAGTAATTAACGTCCACGCGTTTTTGGGGCACGGGAGTTTTGGTCCACGTGCCAGTTAAGACCCAAAGTTAATTGGCCCACATGTAAATACAAACGACAATTGCTCACGACGTTTTTGGATGAAAATGTATGATGTCTTGGAAGAATGAGGGTTTGCTTGTTTTTTTGTTTTGTCTGTTTGGTCCAACGGAGAATAATATATACGAGGTTGAGAGTTTTGATAAAAATGGAGGAGCGTCAATTCCATGAGACAAAATTCACTAAAACTCTCTACACCTCTTTGGTGTAACAGGACTTAATTATCTTTCAAGAAATTCCCACCTCGTTATACCTGAACCGGATGAACCTCTATATTTGCCTCAGCTAAAGGCTCTTAGATTTTTCCTGTGTACGATAAGTATCTTGATTTATTTTGTGAGGAAAGATCTATGTACTTTTAAAGGATGCCTGTCATTCTTAATACGTTCAATTTCGTATAATACTGTACAACACCTCTGTTGAGAAATAGTTGCTTCAGGTGCCGCCGCACGGCGGACGGGCGGCCACCGCGAAACTCGCATTGGCGCCTACAAACCTAAGTGAGTACTTCAAGCATTGTGCAATGCGTGAGGTATCCACTTAGGTTTGTAGGCGCCAGTGAGCCTCTCGCGCTGGTAGCACGCCGCCGCTCCGCTCTGTTAGGCTTTAATATTTATACTGGCATAGTCAGCGTTTTTTAACTCATGATTTTGAAATGTTTACACACTCTGCATTGATTATTCTTATTTAAATTGATGGGAAAAAGATATGTATCAATTTATCAAAAGAGAATAATAATATAAGCTGCGTTTTATAAATATTGGTGGTTCCGTGTCAAATTTAATGATTTCCAAAGCGCTTTAATTTTTTCTTTTACATTTTGTGCTTTTATTGTGCTGCAGCAAGGTGTACGCGTAACCAAACGCTCAAAATTTGACGTATTTGACTCTAAAAGATCGATGTACAAATGGGTTAAAACTAAAGATTGCGTACTTCTCGGTTTTTTCCCCTCTTTTATTCATTTTTGCAGTTTCTGTCGACACAACTGCGGCTCATTGGGATTAATGTCGCTTGGAAAAGGTTTTACAAATATTTGTCACGTTTTAAAAATATAAATGTTTTCAAAATGAAGTAATAATTTCGTAAAGAAAAAATTAAAAAAATAAAAAAAAGTACCTATACATTTATAAGGTATATTGAACATCGAATATTTTAAGGATATGGATAAAACCAAATATTCACTAATGAGAATTTAAAAAGATGATTCAAAAGGAGAAAGTAATAACATTTCATTTAGAAAATGAGCAACCATAACAACACCTCCTTCTCTCTCAATTTCTCATTTCCATATTGTCGATATAATTTTACATACGGACTAAAATATGACACTTGGACCAAGTCACTGTTGCTTATTCCACGCGTGGACGTAAACTACTGGACAAAAAAGGTGCGCGGACAAAAAGTCGTTGACAAAATGTCCTGAAACCAAAGTTTTCGTCTCATTCTCGGTTAAGTTTTCCTCATTTTGGTAATTTTTTCGTCTTATGTTTATTATGGTGCTATCGCATCCGCGCCCGGGTCACCGCGACGACGCCGCCATGAGGCTGCACTGCATCTTAAAATTCAAACGTTGCCAAATTGCTTCCGGTAAAATATGTGTTTTTAACTAAAGTTATGGATAGTTTCCGTAGAAGTTTTCAGGTACATAACAAAATTGCGAATAATATCCTCTGAAATTTGAAAGAAAATCATTGACCGTTTGCCAGAAGATTCGTGTCTCACGGGAAGAAATTTAACATCGTCTGGAAGTTGATACACGCTTGTGCCGTGACAGCAAAGTGAGCAGTGAGTGCATTTCTGTATGCGCCAGTAGCGTGGCGTGAATGGCGATATATCGATTGTTATGTCATTTAAACCTATGGTGAAGAGTCGATTATTAAGGCGTTCTCTGCGACCACCCTGTTTATCGATCCTTTTCCATAGGTTTAAATGACATAACAATCGATAAATCGCAAAGCACGCCACGCCACTGGTATGCGCCATGATTAGCACGGTTAGGTATGAGAATTTAAAGCAGTGGGTGAGCATTAAAAAAAAAAAAAAAAAATTCGACGATAATTAAAAAAATGAAATAAAAAAAGAAATTTTCGACGAGCATTAAAAAAAAAAAAAAAAATACTACGATAATTAAAAAAATTAAATAAAAAAAGAAATTTTCGACGAGCATTAAAAAAAAAAAAAAAAAAATTACAGGCATCGACAGGGCTTAAAAGAAAAGTTGGAAGCAGCCTTTGAGCGGCAGTATTTCAATACCACGGGTATTCTGTTCGTTATCTTTCGAAAGGAAAGTCTAAGTGGTGGAAAAACAGTAGAAAATCCCTTTCTTCTCTTTTATGCCCTGTCCTGAACCATAATGAATTCTATACAAATGAATATGTAGGGTGAGGATGTTATTAAAAAGCGTCAATACGTTATGAAAATGATTCTTCTTTACATTGGTCCTTCAAAAGCATCGTCAAATTGATATACATGAAATTAAGAGATACAAGGATTAACAACACGAAGTCAAATACGTACATGAAAAGTGACTTGATATAAATGCTCTTCGAAGGCAGATTAACCTAATCCTAATAGGGATACAAAGCATTGACTGAAAGATTGAATCTTCGGACAAATCGTTAACACTTGGGCTTTCTTGCATCACGCGCCTGTAACGAGACATCAATCATTACAAGGGCTACGCACATCGACATTGATTCAGCCTTTGATTATCGATTTGATTAGAATACGTTATGAAAATGATTTTTCCTTATATTGATCCTTCAAAACCATCATCAAATTGATATACATGAAATTAAGAAAAACAAGGATTAACAACACGAAGTAAAATACGTACATGAAAAGTGACTTCATTTAAATGCTCTTCGAAGGCAGATTAACCTAATCCTAATAGGGATACAAAGCATTGACTGAAAGATTGAATCTTCGGACAAATCGTTAAAACTTGGGCTTTCTTGCATCACGCGCCTGTAACGAGACATCAATCATTACAAGGGCTACGCACATTGACATTGATTCAGCCTTTGAATATCGATTTCCTTTGAGTTTCCTTTGCTGTTATGTGTCTTGAGGTTCATCCCAGCATGCACTTACTGCTCTCTTCCCGATCAGGGCAGGATTTTCCTTGGCACGACAGTGCGGTTCTTTCTTGTGGAGTGCGACGTTAACCCACCATCATCCTGCCACACTCGGGAACAACCACGAACTTACACCCGGTTTTCATTGGAGTTACGTCGTTTCGACTCGCCCCTTGCAGCATCCCCTATCGGAGGAGTCTTTTGCTCCTTGGCTGGCACGCCACGCCGCCGCGTCTCCAGCAGGAAGCGCTCTGGAATTTATGCGTTCGTTGACACTTTTATCAGAGGAGATTAGCCCAGATTTGCATTGCCCGCTGGACACGGCCCTCAGATTTCGCTGGGAAAATCAGCATTTCCTCGTTTGACTCGATGTAAAGCGTGCGCGTTTCAACACACGATCTGGCAACCTTGCCGTCCGAGTTTCCAGCTCGCGGCTTGGCTGCATCTCACTGCACACACTTTCAAAGGCTGCTCCCGAGTTTGTCTATAGGAGTGCACTATCAGTATACAGAGGATCAGTACATCAGCGGCTTAGAGCAGAAGGATCGTAATTACACGTGCACATTGCCCGTTTTGAGATAGTACGAGAAAATTCCCCGGTGAACCCATTATTGCTTCTCATAAGATTCGAAAATGGGCCTGTTGCATGCAAGAGATACAGCCGTGCGAATAGACTTTTTAGAGGTTAAATGACACGAAAATAACGATGGTCACATTAAAAAAGTCTGAAATGCACTCCTTACTGCGCAATTTGCGTTAGTAGGAACGCGCTTTTTCAAATTTCCCGCGTCTGGGGGCAGTTTTCTAATCACCGGAAACGAGCAAACGGCGGGCTCGGTGATTTCCGGAAGATGCCGAGTCGTTGTTGTTGTTGTTCTTTTTTCCTTCAGTTTATTTACAAACCCAACGTGATCTCTCATAGTGGTCTAAATACGCTTTACGCAGTAACTAAATTAATCAACTTTTAAATATCCAACGCAATCCTTCTACATTTCATTTCACGACATCACGATCTCCGATTTTCAGGTTATGTTGTCAGTTTTAGTTGACCGGAAATAGCCGCGAGTTGCCGTTACTTGTTTCCGTTAGAAAACTGCCCCCAGACGCGGGAAATTTGAAAAAGCGCGTTCTTAACAACACAAATTGCGCAGTAAGGAGTGTATTTCAGACTTTTTTAATGTGACCATCGTAATTTTCGTGTCATTTACCCTATGAAAAGTCTATTCGCACGGCTGTATCTCTTGCATGCAACAGGCCCATTATTGAAGTTTCGCAACTCGCGGTTGGCGCAGGACGTCACGGGCCAAATTCATCCTACAGTGTTCGCAACTCACAGGCGCCAATGCGTCAAATGCGCCTAAAAAATCGGCCATGACGCCTAAAATATGAAGGCTCTGCGCCAACGTGGCCCCTAAAAATTGCCCTCTAAATATCTGAATTTTCATATCAGGTGATTTTTCGACATTTTCAGGACTACAAGTGAAAGCTATTTCTATTCTACACGATTTCATCCTTTGTGCTTTTGTCTTCCCCAAGTTACAGCTACGTTCTAGTTCGGTTACAAAAACATACTGCATCTAACTTTTCGCTAAATGCGCCGTAATATATAGGCAAAAAGTCAATCTGGCCCCTAAAAAATCTTCAATGGCGCCTAAAAATCGGGCTTGATGCGCCACTTGGCTCCGAAAACTCGAAGCTGAGTTTCGAACACTGATCCTAAACATAAATTTTCGCCTTGGCATTAATAGGATGTAACTGAATCGCTTTTTTCGAGAATGTTAGTGATAACCTTTTTACTCTAAGCTACCGAGAGCAGGGTAAGGACAACCTTTCGGAAGTCTTTGATCGATATGTGGCCCGACTACCAAGGGAGGGGGGAGGGATATATATTTCATCAATCAAGAACATAAGTTTGGAAGGAAAAGAACAAATTGATCGTTGCGGCTGACTGTTAATCAACAAATGAACAAGAAATCGAAAGCGAAAAAATGAACTTAAAAAAAACCCATGCCCTCACCTTCCGACCAAAGTATCACAAGCGCCATGTAACGTTCAAAAATGTCCGCCGCCATTTTATTTTTTACAGAGAAAAAGTTCAGCGAAACCGCCCCACTGAATTTTCTTCGTGCTGCCGATAAAATTTAGCGAACTTTTGAAACAGATTCAACCGACAATTTCTCTGTAAAAAAATAAAATGGCGGTGAAACTTTTTAAACGTCGCATGGCGCTTGTGATACTTTGGCCGGAAGGTGACGAATGCGATACCGCGAATCGCAGTGGTGACTTTCGAAAGCTCATAATAATCGACATGAGCACTGAAAAAAAAATCTCGTTGTATTTACTAAGAAAAGGGCAAAATTACCAAGAATTCAGGATTCTATTTGATCCCAGTTTTTTCTTGGTAAAATTACCATTTCTGGAATTGGTAATTTTACCGAGAAATCCCGGTAAAATTATTGAACTTTCTCGGTAATTTTACTGGACCTTGGTAAAAACGCTAATATTTTTTATCGACTGTGGTAGAATTACCGAGATAAAATGGCGAAGTTACCGGGAATGGATTACCAATAAAAGTGGTATTCTTACCTGAAAAAAACAGTAAAAATACCGGTTTTTAGGTAAGCTTACCAGTCTGTCTTAGTAAAATTACCAATAATCGGTAAAAAAAGTGACATGGTAAAGGTACCAACGGACCTTGGTAAAAACGCCGAGAATTTTTTATCAGTGAGGTTCCTCTAGTGGCGCATCCAGAGAACGGAGGAAAAAACATTCCATCTGACAACTGGAATACACGCGACAGCTCGACTCTTCAAATTATTACTTTGCGGTGAGAGTTCCCGCCAAGTGGCCATTCTACTACATTCCGCATACTACGTGAAGCACCGCGGGTTGCATGGCTTCGAAAATGAAGGCATAAGTTATGTTCCATTATCTTTCCGGTGACTGCATGCAGCCGGGAAGCCGAAGCTCACTGCATGTTTGTGACCGTGGCGTCGGAGCTTCATAGACTCTCCACCCGACTCAGCACTAACCTATACACTTCATTTACTTATCTAACTGCATGTAGCCGAACATCACACTTTTCTCTCCTATCAGATTTACTACTCAGGTACATAAAAACTTTCAAAATAACTTATTTTAACGTTAAAGCGTAAATGTGATGATGGAATATTGGATTTTATGTAAGTGTGCAAGACTTAATAAGGTTTTTGCTAGCAGAATTTGATATATTCTGTACAAGATAAAATATAAAAATATATACACATAAAAGATATATTAATGAAAAATGAGAATAATCCGTTTTCGGCGATTTTTTTTTTTCGCCAGACGAAGAGCTGCAACTCCATTCTAAGGCTCAAAAATTGACTAAAAATATTCAATTAATTACAAGAAATGCTAGAAAAAAAAATTAGTGAAATTTTAAGCCAAAACACCTTAGATTTTCTTGATAAAGATGCAATTGGCGATGAGAAATTTACGTGCAGTTGCGTTCTTTCGTATAAGGAAGACGAAGATTTGTAATCCGAAAAAGCCGTAGGTGAAAAGTTGGGAGGGATAGGTTAGGATAGTTGCACGGACTTATATTTAAAAGTTGACGCTCAAGCTTGGGACAAAAATTTCGCTCCTTAAAAATTTGACGTTTATCCCTCCTTTCCTAGAACTTTGATCCCTACACATATCACCAAAGTTGCCGAGTTAGGTCATTAACGTGAGATATATAACATGGGCTTAAACGGAGAAAAAAAGGTGACTTTTCAGCACAATCTGGCAACAATGCACGTCACACTTAAAGGAAGAACAACAAACACCGATAACTCGATGTTCCCAAATATGTAAGTCGGGCACCTTATTTTGTTCAGAGAACTGGCCTGAAAACCCATATATTTTTAGCAGAGCAAAACTTACGTCTTCCAAAATCCGAGCGTCGAAAAGTTTCCCGAACTTGGAACGCGTTGGCGTGAACTCTAAACGGAACGCTGCCGTAATAGCGAAGAGAGCAGCAAGTGCATTTCTGTATGAGCCATCATTAGCACATGCTTTTATGTGTCTCGAGGTTCATGCCAGCTTGCACTTACTACCCTCTTCGCTATCGCGGCAGAACGGGGTGCAGAGGTTCCCCGGTCGGAAGTTGCGGGTGGCGCTCCAGGTGCGCGCCCGCACCTGGGCAGGGTGGCAGTGGCGTTGCGTGAATGATCGATTATCGATACCTCGCCATTTGAAGCTATGGTAAAGGATCGATTCCTAAGGTAACACCCTGATAATCGATCTTTTTTCATAGCTTTGAGTGGCGCATCGATCGATGTATCGCAAAGCATGCCACGCCGCTGCAGGGTGGAAAATGCCGCGGTCATTATTTTAATTCCATCGCATCAAAACCGTGAGCGTTTGCCCTTTATCCCTCCGCTCATGACGCTCACATTTTATTCCGCTTTTAATGTGTTAGCATTTAAAACCCTCCCGCGCTCCCCGAGAAGAACTCTTCGCACTCGATTTTCGGCGTGATTTGTGGCCGCGTTTCGGGCGCGTCGCTGTTGCGCTCTTTGCTCGGGACCGATCGCGCGGAAAAATAATCAAAGGTTGGGCGAAGACGATTTGGATTGCATTTTGCACTGGAAAAAAAACACATTGGATCTAGAGTCCAGACTCTTGAAAACATTGACAAGAAAAAGGACTCTTGATTCAATCAGATCTAAGCTTAAATCAAAAGGAAATCCGCTCGAATTAAGAGGCTTGATTCTTGATTTAAGCTTAAATCTGATTACATCAAGAGTATTTTCTCTTGTCGATGTTTTTAAGAGTCTGGACTCTAGATGCAATGCGTTTTTTTTTTTTTTTCTAGTGTGCAAAAGGAAACCAAGCGTAATCCCATGTTGCTAGGATCGTGCGATTTACGTTCTTTGCGATAAAATTACTGAAATCATGCAAAAGAAATTAAACTTTCAAAGGTAATTATCGTCTTGAATTTATAGTTTATTGAGAGTAAAGATGAAAATTGTTTAGACGATTAGTCTATGTTTGCAACGGAATAAAAATTTGCTTAATCTTAACGACATTGGGATGCTCTTGGTTCCTTTTTGCAAAATGCAATATATTTCTTAAGTGGATTGCATTTTGCAAAAAGGAACCACTAGCATTGCAATGTTGCTAATATTGTGCAACTTCTTTTGTCTTGGAGGAAAACCCCCATTATCCATTAATAGTTTCTATTTTACTCGCTAAAAACTGTAAATTTAAGACAAAAATTACCATCTGAATTTCATAGTTTTTCACGATTTCCGCAATTTTATTGCAAAAGATGAAGTTGCACAATCTTAGCATCACTGCAATGCTAGTGGTTCCTTTTTGCAAAATGCAATCCAAGTGTAGGGTATTGTCTGAACGTAGTCTGACCGAACGGAGTTTATGGACCTGAAGCCTGGTGTCAACGGATGAAATTACGCAATAGTGGCATATCTACATAACTTGAATTATTTCGAAACAAAAGCAATTATAAACGGCCCAAGTGCGAGACCTCATATCTCCATGGCGGTATTTCAAAATTTCCGCTCCTTTTTCATTTTTACGAAGAGCAGCAAGCCAACGCCATAGCTTGAAATTTAAACAGAATGTTCTGCTAACAGAGAGGAAAAATCAAGGAAAGTTTTGAAAAATTACTTGGACTAGTTTTCCTGGGAAAAAAATCAAGCATGAAGGGAAGTCTGCAACGTCCCAAATGGACACACGTGGTTCCGTACCTACTTTGGCCATTTATACGTGCAATAGGCAAGAACTTTGGCAACAAATGCCATATGGCTCGGGTCGCATTAGAATCAGAAAGAGCAGGAAGGGGAAGAAAATGAAGAAGTAGATAATGAAGAAGAGGAAAAAGAAAGAAGAGTTTGCTTTCTCCTTCTTTTTTCCTCGTCCTTTCTTTCGTAAAAATTGGCGATAGGAGCTGCATTTCAAAATACCATAGGCGTTCTCATAGCCGACTGAAGAAGGCGATAAGAAAATCATATGGCTGGCTGTAGAAAGTGGAAAAAATCATACGGTCGGGCTACACGAAGCGATAAACAATTATACAGCCGGGCTATAGTTCCTATCGCCGGGCTTTACACTTTATCGCCTGGCTGCTGCTTTTTCGCCATCGGCTATAAGAGGCATAAGGAATTGTGTAGAAATTTGTGTGCTTTGTAAAGCCTTAAGTTTGTACGGAATCACCTTAATGTTTACAAAACGCACATTATATTTTCCTTTACTACATATTTTTTTTTCATCAATTAAAATGAGAATAATTCATACAGAGTGTGCAAACATTTCAAAGTCATGAGTTGAAATACGCTGACTCCACGAGATCAAATATTAGAGCCTAACACAAAGCGGAGCGGTGGCGCACTGGCGCCTACAAACCTAACAGGGATACTTCACGCATTGCGCAATGCGTGAAGTATCCCTGTTGGGTTTGTAGGCGCCAATGCGCGTTTCGCGCTGGCTGCCCGCCCCTCGCGCCGCGCCGCAGCGTATCACGGCGCTTGAAGCAACTATTTCACACCAGTGCACAGTATCATACGAAATTGAAAGCGCTCCAACATATTACGTACGGAGGAAGTACGGAGCTTTCCTCGCAAAATAAATCAAGATACTACGGCCCAAAAAGAGAGCGGTAGTCCAAAAACTCACTAATTCCTAGCATCCGTACTTAGTAACGTTTAGCACACATTTTATCGCCTGGCTGTTGCTTAATCGCCATCGGCTATAAAAGGCTATAAGAAATTGTGTTGCCGGCTATAGAAGCTGTTGGAAATCTTACAGCCGGCTGTAGGTCTATGGTATTTTGGAACACAGATTCTACTACCAATTTTTACCAGGGTTTCTCTTCTTCTTCTTTTTTTTGTGCACATTCTTCCCTTTCTTCTTGTTTATCTACTCATACAACTTATTATTTTTTCCCTATTTCTCCTCCTCTTCTCTCTCTCCTTCATTCTTCCTCCTCTTTCCTTGTCTTCCTCCTCTCCTTCCTCTTCATTACCTCACTCTCCTTCTTCCGATTTCAAATACATTATCATTTGCACCATTATTCATTCATTATCGAATAAATTTAATCGATAGGCAAAATTAATAAGGTAACGATTCAACAACTGACCCTCTGGCAGAATGTCAAGGGTCCTGAGACCCAAGTATATTAGACTACCAGGGCTAATGAGGTATTATACAAGGCTAAAAAGCAAGCATTACATTTCAATGTTCCCTCATTAACATTTCACGTGGAGCACGGGAAAACACTGAAGCTTTCATGATCCAACTCATACATGGGGAATTAGTGTCTTTCGTCTATGGTAGTGGTTTTCATCCATCCAAACTCACCACTCGCAAACAAATTAAAATCTACTTCTGTCACATTAGATACTAAATCAATTTCACCATGTTTTACGATAAAATAATTTTTTAGGTGTGCTGAGTCTTCCTGAATATCGTGTACCAGTCCAAAAGAAAGTTTATGTAAATCTTGTTGATTGGACTACGTTTTGCTCTCTGAAATTACAATTTTTAGCTCACCCGTATAAGCATTGATCTGCTTGGGAGCTTGGGAAAATTAATATCACGTGCGTTGTTTCTACAATGGTCCGGATATAGTAGTTTCTTATTGAGAAATGTAATTCCTACTTGCTAAATAGCAATTCCTGACGAACATTTGGACGGTTCCAATTTTTTTTCTGATTAACTACGAATCTCTCAAAAGCTTGACGGCGGGTTCTCTGTCTGTAAATTTCGACAAAAAATTGAAAATGAACAATTCATCGCAAGAAATTTTGTAACATTCGAATACTTATACGGCGTTTTTTTTAGCACTGAGGTTTACTAGCGTACTTTTTGAGGTTCAACGACTGAACTTCATTAATTAGAGTTAGCGTATGTACACACACAAAATAAAACGAAAGAAATGGAAGGGGAAGAGAGAGAGAGATAAAGTCCAAAATTCTTATTTTCGAAACGACAACTGCGGAATATTCGCACACGTTATTCATGGAGCACACCCAGCGGCGGTCTAACCGCGAATGCTAGGAGGGAGATGGGGTGGAAGGGGAGGGGGGAGGAGAGGAGGGGGAAGGGGGGGCTTGTCGGAGGCTAAGGGGGCGCATTAACTCGCTAATTAATTTGCTCGTTTTCACGGGGCGCCGAGGCAGCACTCATCGCAGCGCGCGCGAAACATGGTCCCAGGGATCATAATCCGCGGTATCAAGTGCCACAATAAAACGCCGGCGTGTTATCTGCTCCGCCTGGGGCAATTCCTCGTCGGGGTGAAACCTACCCGAAATAAATTACGTGCGCGGAAACTCGAGGCTCGCGGAAAAAGAAAGGGCTAGACGAGTACAAATAATACCGTTTCGGCCGGAAACACAAGCCCAAGTCGAGCTCGAAATCATGAGTTATTAATCCAATGTCGCAGCATGGCGTCATGCTGCTTGGGGGGGGGGGGGGGGCTGGGGGCCCCTTTTCCTTACATCCCTGTTTTTTTTAAAAATATATTCCATAAAATTGCATTTTCCTGGCAAGTAGGTGAAGAAGAAGAAATAGGAAGAGATGAAGAATGATGAGGAACGGGAATAGAGAAGGAGAGCAAGACAGCGATTGAGAGGGATGAGAAGGTAAAGAAGGAGAGGGACGAGGAGAAGTAAGAGAAGAAGAAAACAAGAAATTAGAATGAGATGAAGAAAAGGGGAAAAATATCGTCATATTTTTAGGTAGGTAACAGCATCTCCAGCAGGAGTAGGAGGAGAGAAAGTCAAAGAAGAAAAAGGAGGAAGATGAGACAGAGAAAAATGGAGAAGGAGAAAAAGGAGGAGTGAAAAAAATATAAAATGAAGAAGGAAGGGAGAAGAATAATGTGAAAGAGAAGATGGAGAAAAAGAAAAAGGAGGAGTGAAAAAAATATAAAATGAAGAAGGAAGGGAGAAGAATAATGTGAAAGAGAAGATGGAGAAGGAGAAGGAGAGAGGAAGAAGAAAGAGAAGGAGGAGGAGACGAAGGAGAAGGAGAAGGAGAAGAGCGTCGAAAATATATTTAGGTTTTCAGATTTCATGTAATTTTCGCTCCTATTCACGGCCAAAGGCGAGCATTTCTTCATGATTTTTTGATGGAATCAAAAGAGCTCGATTCTCTTGCTTATTTGTTTGACATGTTACACGTATATGTGCGTATATATATAAACATTAGGAGAAGAGATATTAGAGGGATCAAAGTTAAGTAAATCATTGAAAGACCAAGAGAGTTTCGCGTTAATGATTGTAAGAAAGACGAGGGCCGTTTAAAAATATGGCGACTGACGTCATCTGAGGCAAAATGCTCGTGAGGGATACTTATACAGATCAGTACATAACATCTAAATTCTGAATTTTCGGCACTGAAGACCTGCTCCTATGGGTAGTTCCCTACATTTGTAGGCGAGTCAAAAAATCGTAATGGGTTCAAGATACTTCTAAAAAAATAGAAATTTTCCTTTTGGCCTTCGATATTAATTTTAAATCATTGTCCATCTGAGATATGCATTGTGACTTTCGTGCGTTGAAATTAAGTCCGTTATAACTATCTTACAGACGTACACGTGTGCGCATGGCTACATGGTTAACTTCACTCATCCGTCATGACCGTTAGAAATAAATATCAGGACGCGGGCTTATTTCTGTATTTCCTGTCAGGTCCTCGGTTGGGCGTAAGTTAGTGTATCTCGTGGGAAATCTGGACTCAAGTCTGATTCTAATTGCTTAGCTTGTACTTAGGATACACACACTGCAACGATACCATTTAGAATCGGGACAGAGAGTGCCACAGTTCCACCCGTCAAATCCTCCTCCAGGGCAACGGCAAAGGGAATAATTTGAAAAAATGAAAAAATTCGGTTTCACAAGGAAGGCATATTTTGGTGGGTCGTCGGCCCACAAGCGATCATTCCAAGATCACTCAACAGGAATCGAAGCGATGCAACCGGTGGCGTCAGTTTTTTCGATGCTTCAACATTTTCGTCGCCCGGCTGACAAAAAGGCGTAACTACATATCGACGGTGAAACTACCAGACCACGTATCTCGTTTGCGGTGTTTAAAAATCTCCACTCACATTTTATTTTTTTGAAGGAGATCAGATCAATATCATTCCTTACAATTTTCGCAGATTTTTCTCCGCACAAAGAGGAAAAATCACGGAAGTTTTCACGAATTGACGTTGAGTAGTTTTCTATTTAAAAAATAAAGTATGACAGGAAGTCTGCGACGTCGCAAATCGAGATACGTGGTCTGGTAGTTTCACCGTCGATATTGGGATGGTACCGTAAAAGCATTATTGTATGAACGAAAAGGTTCATCGCAGAATGTAGTTATGCCCTTATGTCAGGAGGGCGACGGTTCTTCAAAAATTGATGATGACGGATGAATTCTGGGTTAAGCAGTTTTCCTGTGTTTGGCACCCCAGCCGTTTGCGGAAATTAGCGGGAATATTCAGTCCTTCCGAGACTGCCTCGTCCCTGGCGCTAAGAGAAGGGATGTTACAGGGATGAAGTGGATTGCGTTCAGCAAAAAGGAACCAGCGCGATTACAATGTTTTCAAAATCGTGCAACGTCTTTCTTTTCTTTTAAAAATACCTGATGTATGTACGGTAATCAAATTGACATAAATACCTTTCTTTAAAATTAACAATTTTTGGTGGGAAGAAAAAAACTGTTTGCTATTCTGGGAGATTTTTTTGATACTTATGAAGAAGCAACATGTTTAAAACACTGTAATCACGCTGGTTCCTTTTTCTGAAAAAAACTGTTTGCTATTCTGGGAGATTTTTTTGATACTTATGAAGAAGCAACATGTTTAAAACACTGTAATCACGCTGGTTCCTTTTGCTAAATGCGATACAAGTGGAAGTGGTTGACGAAGAGGAGGGAAGACAAGAGAAAGAGAAAAGAGAGGATAAAAAGGAAGAAGGTAGTAGTAGTAAAATAATTTTATTTTAAAGCGGTGCTTTAGCATCTAAGGCCATTTGCACCTCTAAAGAGGGCAGTAACAATAATAAATTTACATGGAAATATCAGTAAAAATACAAAAGGGTTGAGGGAAAGGTTAAATTTTAAGGTGCAGAAGAAGAAAAACCGGAAAAAAGGAAAGAGGAGAGGAAGGTGAACAAGAGGAAGAAAAAGAGGTGGGAGAGTAAAGGTCGGAATCTCTGAGAAATTAAAGGAAATGCGAGACCTTTTGGCACCCCCTTGGTACGTACCCCTTTGACTACCAACCCACGCGGGGGCGTATTTTTTGCGCCCCTCGACGAGGCTGTGAACAATGGGGGGGGNAAAAAGGGGGGGGGGGGGAGGAGACATCAACAACCATATCTATCTTGGCCATCCAAATGCCACACTAGGCCACTGCCATGACCTTCGCCACCCTTCCTTCGTAGACGTGATCAAGGACAAATCGATTTCTTCAGCGGCTCCGACGTAAAACGTGGTGTAGCGCGTCAACGTCGCGAGCATAATCCGCGTTGAAGGGTGACGAGTAAGCTTAGCAGCGCGGCGTGGGGAACACAATGCGAGTGCAGCGAGAGGTGTCGGCACTCGGCAAGGAACGCAACGTGTACAGGTCTAACACAATAATACGATATTCTTCGTTACGGTAACTGTTGCACGTTGCTCCAGTTCCCATGGTTTCCGCCCGGCAAGGTTACGCAATTGTTCCTCCGTCGAATCGCTTCCTCCTGGCGATGCGTGATGTTAGGTGTCGAGCAGTCCGGGTCCACCGCTGCCGAACGGATGATGAGATCCTCGAGGCCCGGGCCGAAGACTGCCGTTTTGTCGAAGAGCATAGAGAAAAAAAAGGAGGTGTTTGCATCTTGAGGATTTGTACCCACCTACGTCATCAATGTAAACAAGGCGCTCGTTGAGGGTTATGTTGACGCTGTAAAAACGGACCATAATGTCCGATTTTTTTACTTAAATCAACTCTTTATTTAATTTCAAGCACTTTTTATAGAATGACTTTTTCCCTTAAATTACACCATTTCCAAGAAAATCGACAGGATAAAAACGTCGCTGTACCCAATGACGTCATCAAAGCTATAGATACTCTATGAAAAATTCCAAGATGCCCGAAATGCAAACACCTCCTTTTTTTTCTCTATGGTCGAAGAGAGCAGTGAGGGGAAAAATGTAAATGGAGAATTTGTATGCAAATTTTTTCTTGCTTGATCTGAAAGTGCTTTAAGAGCTGATTTCACAGTATTTTTTATAATTTTTTTCTGATTTGGGAAACAGCATAAAAATAGATTTAAAAGTGAGAAAATGCACCGCCTAGTGACGGTCGTCTGGTGGCATGTCCCATTTAAACACACATTTTAGGAGATTTGATCATTTCGTCATATCTTCTCCAATAATTGTTCAATTCATGAACAAAGGGTATCCTCGTGTTTAGTTCACTCAGTAGTTTCCACTTAAACACGAAATTCATCAAATTTCAGACACCTGCATAGTGCATATTCTCTTTTTGAAAAAAATTGACCAACGGGTTGATTATTGAAATTGAAGAGCTGTGCGCATTGCTGTTTTGAGTGAAATGATACCTAGCACCCAACTAGACTATTAGACAAGGTGCGGAATTTAGCAGCACAACATATTGTATATTTCCCTCTCGAATTTTCGAAGTATGCAGAATACGATGGGTTTATTAAAACATTTCAAATCAAATTCATAAACGAGAAAATAGTGGATTTTGTATGATGCTTTTCTGCGCCGGAAAATAGTCAGAGGTGTGAATGACACATGGTGTCGAAGGAGTGTAAACACATGCACGGCCGCAAAGTGCGTTCAGCGCACATGTCAAGGTAAAAAATAAGCCGGAGCGCCTTCAATTATTGGGTATGCAACACGGACATCCTTAGAGCACGAATAGTTGCATCCAGGCGTTATTAACCTGGTTGTGCTGTGTCTGTCGGTCAGGAGTAAAGGGGAAGACTTGGCTGATGGATTACTGGATAAAGGACAGAATTGCAAAGTAGAAATGTAACTTCAGCGACAAAATTAAAAATCCCCTCAATGCCATCAAAAAATAAGGTTTCCGATCCAAATGGCATTTCAAAAATTGGACGAAGTTATGGAACACTGACCCCTTTCTATTATGGTGAACTATGGAAGAAGAGTGACGTTCACTATCTTAAGGCTGTGTCTCAGGTACTTCCCTTAAACACAAGAAAGCAGTGTTGCGCTGTGGTAGGCTTTGTATGCACCCTTGCAAAAATATAAAATGTTTGACGGGAATAATGCTCGGGATACGATGGATCACGTGATTACAGATGGATACAGAGCGAAAAAAAACGAGTATTCTGGTCGATGTTGAAACAACGATATCACATGACACCGACACGCTCACGGTACATCTCAATTGTGCGAGAAAAATGGGAAGAGGCAGTAGAGTAGTCGGAGATGGGACAGGAGAAGAAAGAAAACAGAACTCACGGCCCAGTTCTTCACTTGCATATGAATGGTAAGCATGGTAAGGTCATCGAGCAACTCACAGCCAAGTTGCGTGAGTTCAGTTCTCTGTGAGCTTTGACGAATGTTGCAACGAGCAACAAAAAACATCGACTGGGCAATTTTGCAACTTCCCAAAATTGGCTTGAAATGACTGAAATGCTTTGTTTACTTCATTACTTCTTGTTGAATGTGGTCTCCTGACAAACGCACAGTGGACAGCACGCTTGAAGCATTTGGAACGAGTGCATACAGTCCGATATTCTTGATTTTTCTAATTCCCCAACGGCCTCCCCTGATTACCCTGACAAAAACGGCCAAAAGACCGGAGAAAAATTCGAAGTTCCTTAACAGACGGAAAAATATTCCCTGACACTTTCCCGACAAAAAGGAAAAACATTCCCGATTTTTCGACAAGGTTGAACTGATTAGATGCAAGTAAGAATTTTTTCATGTTTTGAGTTATAATGTAATAAATAGCAAAATATATGATGCCTACACTTATACGAGATACGTTTGCCTCATTTTCAAAATTTAAAAGACATCAGCGGGAATTCCGGTAGAAATTTTGGTATCGATTCCACTTTCCTGAAACTTGAACCATCATCAATTTTCAATAAAAAAATCCGTGTTTTTCGATTCCCCTGACGTTTCCCTGACGAGCAACTCACTTGCAAAACAAAATTCCCTGACATGCCGAATTTTTGCGGATTCTCTGACGCTTTCCCTAAGTTCCCTGACGTTTCCCGGTTATCCAGGTCGCTAGACACCCTACACTACCCTGCCATGATAGCGAAGAGAGCAGTAAGTGCGATTTTGATAAGTCATGGTTAGCACATGCTTTTAGAGGTGTCGTCAGCTAAGTTGACGGTTGTTTACTTTCGGTTTGCAAGCGCCAACGACAATTTTGGGCCTATCCACAGACCCTCGCTCGCTACTATCCATCTCAAAAACATCGGACTCTCGCGGTAATGAATGAATAACAAAGTAACACAAGCATGAATTGGTTTTTTAATACTTTCAAACATCGAATAACTCTACTTTTCAGCTACAACGAAATTACAACCACGTAAAGGTCGCGAATCATAACTGAAAAATAGTTTGTTTACAATATGATCATAAGACGGATATTTTCAAGATGGATAGTAGCGAAGGAGGGTCTGTGGATAGGCCCAAAATCGTCGTCGGCGCTTGCAAACTAAAAGTAAAGAACCGTCAACTTAGCTGACGACACTTCTATGTGTCTCGAGGTTCATCCCAGCATGCACTTACGGCTCTCTTCGCTATCACGGCAGTACCACTTCCACGAGTCTCGTGATGGAGCTCCATGAAAAACTCAAGGAAATGCTGTCTCTCGTCACGATCGGGAAAAAACCGGCTGCATCGAGAAGCGGACGACAAGACGCATCTCACTTCTCACGAGGGCCGCCACCGAGGAAGTAATTAATGAAGACCACCGCATCGCCGGCATCGGGCTGCCACTACCATACACTCCTCGTCGCGTTGCACTGTCCTCCGGAAAGATAGGTTAACAGAACGACACCCCCCCCCCCCCCCCCCCNGGAGTCGGGGACCGGGGGATGGGGGCGGAAGGGAGGGGGCTGCGATGACCGCTCCGGTCACGCGAAAAGAAAATAACGCCAGTGATAATTTGTTTTGATCTAATTGAATTATACAGTTAACCCGGAGCGATTAAACGCACGAACCGAACCGCTCGCCGAGTCGTCCGCTTACGTGTTCGCCCGTCTGAAAAATTTGCCATTCGCCCGGGTTTTTCTGGCCCTCATTTATTTTTCCTTTTTTTCTGCCCGTCCTCGCGTCTCCTCGCTCCGGCGACGACGCCTGGACTGTCTTGCTAAGGAAGAACGCCGTATGAACATTCGAGGTTTGCCAAATTGCCCCTTATAAAACAAGTATTTTCGAAGAAAATTATGCGTATTTTTTCCTTGAAATTTTCAGACGTTTTTGCTGAAATGGCGGACAAAATTGTCTGGAAAAAAATTAATGAAAAATATTTACGATTATCCTAGTAAATTAGGTTTTTATCGAGGGAAATGTGGCGACGTTCCTAAGGCGTTCTTCCTTGGCGCGGCAGAAGACCGGCTTGCTCGGGAAGATCGCCGTATGCGCACTCAGGACGTTGCGGAATTTTGAATGTCTGCTGAATGGGTCAGTTGCGCTAGTCACAGAATCGCGTTTTGATGGTTTGACCTTAAAGATCAATAAAAAAAATATGATCTTGCCAAATGCTTAGTGTCCACTTCTAATATTGAGGAGGATATCGCCCATCAAAAAACACGGTGTATGACGTCATTAGAGTCATCGATTATGACTGTTCATACTGTTGTTTCTTCCACATTGGACTGACTAATAGTGATGCACACTTCGTTACTCCTCTTAAGTAAGGGTATACCTCGATTTCCACATGAGCCCTGTTCCACTTATGACTCTATGCTTCCCGGATCTCATGTGGAAATTAAGATATGTCCTTACGTTAGAGGAACGACGACGTGTACTGGTTGCTCGACTTAAAGCATGGACAATTTACCTGATTATCGCTGATTACTAAAGAGGTGAGCAATTGGTTACATTTAGGAATCCTTACCTAATTTTCAAAAACTCCAACGATTTATAGAGACTATCGACAAGGTGATCCTATGCTTCTTCAGCGGTAAAAATCGTAACAAACCAGGAACATTAATTAGGTTAGGACGAGGCTAATCGGTTTCCACGACTTCTTATTGGACTGTTGCTGAACAATGACTTACATTAAATTCGCAACCAACTGTTTGAAAATCTGTGTCCAGATATGAAACATAGCTAAACGATAAAAATTTCAACGCTAAATCATTAATTGTAAAAACTCCTGTAAGATCCCATGTTATTGAGGCTATGGCCAGGATAGCAGTAAGACAGTTCCACTCCCCGTCCGCCTCGCTCCATGTGTGTTTTTTCCGTAGGCCATTTTTCCGTAGGCCACCACCAATCCACAGTCACCACATCGTTGAAAAACTCGCATAGCGAATTTTTTACCCGGACATCCAACAGGCATCGGTTTTTATGCTCAACAAGTTGCTCATCAATCATCATTAGGCGAAAATAGCGTTGACCCTATTATAAACTTAATTCTGTCGTATCCGATTACACTGCTCAGATTGTTAATGCCGGGTCTCTGAAATACATTGTGTGGCAGGGGCTGCTTTCTAGGGAAATTTGGCTACCCTCGGCTCGCGGCCGCGCGGCCGCCCGCCGCTCGTTCAGCGCCTTTAATTGGCCCGCGTTTACGAGGAGACCCTCAAAATTGTCTTTGATCCCTTCCGCAGAGCCCGGAGCGCAGCACCGCCGTCGCTCCGCCTAACTGCGCTTTGTTTTTTTCAATTTCATGCACGTTAGTTTTCCGTTTTTCGCGCCTACCCTCGCCCCGCCCGCCTTAATTGCGGACCGCTTTCCTCCTCGGCGCGAGGGGTTTGAATATTCAAACTGCGAATTAAACACTTCTCCGCTGCGGGCGGAAAAGTGCACCTTCGTCGTTCCACTAAACAAACCATCGCACACGAGCAGTGGCGTGGCGTGAATTGCGATATATCGATTGTTATGCCATTTAAACCTATGGTAAAGAATCGATTATTAAGGTGTTCGCTGCGAACACCCCGTTTATCGATCTTTTTCCATAGGTTTCAATGGCGTGACAATCGATATATCGCAATTCACGCCACGCCACTGCACACGAGAACGTTACCGCGAGGACACTGATGATGCATATTTTGTTCGGTGTATTAATCTTAATTGTCTCGTGACAGTGCGTCCACTGGAAAAAAAACACATTGGATCTGGAGTCCAGACTCTTGAAACCATTGACAAGAAAAAATACACTTGATTCAATCGGATTTTTGCTTGAATCAAAACGAAATCCAATTTAGAGTTGAACTTCTTTTTAGCGGGCTGCATTATGCATTATAATATAAGATGTGACTGTTAGTGTTTACCAAATCGAAGTCGGAGTGACCTGATGATGATGATTAACATCGAAATAGCTATGGTCTAAAACCGGATAAAAAGTGATCGGGAGAAAGGTAATATCATCAAACAAACAAACGAAATCCGCTTGAATTAAGAGGCTTGGTTCTTGATTTAAGGTAGATTCTGATTGGATCAGGAGTACTTTTTCTTGTCCATGTTTTTAAGAGTCTGGACTCTAGATCCAATGTGTTCTTTTTTCCAGTGTAACACTATTTTGTTTGATTGTAAGAATTGGCGCTTGTTAGTAGGTGGGTGTGGCTTATTTAATTGAAATTTGATTCTGCACAACGTGGCAATGCTGCTGTTAATTTTGCAGCGCGACAACCATTAGGAAAAGGTTCTAAAAATTTTAGAACAAACGCGAGAATGAGGGATGCAATGGACCTGGGCGCGTTCATTTAGATACGGCAAGATTTGACCTTTTAACATCTTGGCGTGCCGTGTGTGACATGTTTTCTGACCTCCAATAAATCTCACAGGATCTTAAAACTTTGACCCCGCAACATCCCACCGTGTCAATTAATTAATGTACGACAGAATTCAGCGTGACCTGAAACTTCACCTAATTTATTTTTATTAATTTACTCTAGGGATGCTTCAAGGCCTTTAAAAAACTTGAAAATTTTGAAAATTTCAAAAGACGAAAAATTCAGGAGGTTAAGAGCTGAAGCATCATAAGATATACCTCCTCATCATGACACGTTAGACATGTTTAGAATTTCCAAAATCATCTTATGAAAAATACGAAAGGGGTTCTTCAGACGCAGCTTGCGGAATCAAACATTCCACTCTGCAAAACGATCCCCAAGAGCACTTTTGTGACATGTGGTGCAGTTACACAATGCATGAATGCTATGCCTATGCGAGGGTTAATATTTTCTTCCCACTTGAGATTAACGGAGGATGATGGGCTGCGCATTAAGGACATTTCAGTAAAGATAAATAAAAGAGACTGAAGTATGGATTAAAAAAAAAACCTGTGCAAAAGCGTGTAGACGTGCAGAAAATACAAGAATGATCATGAGAAAGAGAGAATTACGAATGAGCTGCGTGTGCGTTTCAGGGTTTGTAATTGAAATTCAACCATAACTCCTCTTACCTGGAACAGAGAGATACAGACAAATATTAAAAACATGCCTTTGAAACCGTTCCCAGCGAGTTTAAATATTCAAGCGAGAATTATTTGCATGTTCGAAAGAGACAGGGCGGTTTGTAAACGAAAAGAACAAAGAAATTGCGGATTTACGGTTGCCACCAAAGTCATCATCTGCGGAAAAAGGGGCAAGGATCTTCTTCCAATTTCCACGCGCAATTAATTCAATTTACGAGGTAAAACTGAGCAAAACTGAGCTGATGCTAACAATAGACTGATTTAAGGGCTATGTAATTCTTGCGAGAATCGATTTATCGATTAGCAAGAATTGCGGTCCATTGCATGAATGATTTGCGATAGTTCGAACTAGAAAAAATTAACATAACTTCTAGTCCAAATTCTGTGCGAGTTAATCGAATGTATTCATTAAGTATTTCATTAACGCTGAGGTTTTCTGTTAATAGATTAATCAAATTAAAAATTTACGATTTCTAATATAATTAAACAAGCTCTTACAAGGCGACAACTTTCAAAAATTTAAATGTGACCGTTCACGCGTAAGTTCAAACAAAAACGAACTTCATAGACGAGCAATTTTTGTCAAGTTAAGTCATGCAACCTTAATTAATGCGTCTGCGTTGCGACGCGACGTGGCGTTTCATTTCCTGTTCATTTGGACAATTTATCAGAAAGGATCCAACCAACATTTTCTAAAAAATTGAGTTAAGAATGTTTTCGAGTTCCACCAGTCGGAAAGTCGGAAAAAATAAATTAGTTTGTGAAAAGAGGAGTTAAAGTTTATTTTCTGCATTGCTCCTTATGCAGGACTAAAACTTCAAACCTCTTTTTCTCAGTTTTAACTTAATGTGGGTTGGTTCCTTTCTGATGAATTCGGTCCACTTGATGTACCAAAATCTTTCGAGCGATAACCGTTCGCGCACGAAAGTTGTCTTTCTTCCAATCATTTTTCTGCAGGCACTTTCGATCAGTTTGTCGAACAAATTGAGGTGCTACTTGGCGACCAGGGAATAGATTTACCCTTCAGTTTATCTAAAACGCGACTATTCAAAGACTTCGGGGAGCACGACGGTTAGAGAGCCTCGATACAGAGGAGGCTGTCTCCGGTGCACGCATTTTTCGTTTTAATTACGCCTTCCGAACAATGGATACTTCACCGCAACACCGCGGCGCGGGGCTGGTGGCCGGGGCGCCCCTGCCTCGAGTCGAGAGAGGGGGGCTTCGTCAAGTATCGCAAATTGCATACCTCCTCGCAATCGCGATGCCGATCCGGCGGAAGAGGGTAGAGACGTTGCCGACACGTTCGCGATTCCGTCGGCTGAAATTGCGAAAGACACGTGATTGAAGTGGGAGCGGCACGCCTGACGGAAAGACTGAAGTTAAACTCCTACGTTATGCCGCTGATGACTGGAGTTGATAGGGGCTCCTTTATCGTCTCGAGTGATGAGACCCGTCGTTGCCATGTCGAGAGAGTCTATAACTATTCCGACTACTTCCATTTTTCGGTATTTCTTCGCATACCTGCAGGCTGATTATTTACTTCCCTCATCTATTGACCTTGATGGATGCGGGCTGCGGATCTATGAGACAGAGATTCCGAGCGATTCAGAACTAATTTCAATAGATCCAGCTATAGATCCACTGATAGATCCGGATCCCCCGGCCCTAAGGCAGTAGATGCGGTGACATCTATCAAAACTGTGCTTCTGATTGGCCGACTGGTATTGCCGCGGCGGGATTCGAACCCACCATCGCTCGGATTGGTAGCGACTGAATATCGACGCCGCTATCCACTGCGCCACGGTAGCTGATAAGACGGAGTTGAGTAAAACACGATAAATGATCTATTTGGAGGTTAGGTTTCCTACGCGCTTCTTCTTCTTCACTCGGTGAATCAAGGTGTCTGATTGGTTAGAACGATTATTTTCATCTCAAAGCAATCGTTCAACACTGTATTCCAATTCTGCTGATCTATTGCTCATCCATCGGATAGAATCACAGTGTAGAATCACAAATAGTTTGATCATAGATGCGCGATAGATGAGATTTGCAGATCTACAGCCGAGATCTATGAAAGTAAATAATCAGCCTGCTGCCGAGATAGCGAAGAGAGCATTAAGTATATTTCTGTATGAGCCATGGTTATTCAATGCTTTTATGGGTCTCGAGGTTCATCCCAGCATGCACTTACTGCTCTCTTCGCTATCACGGCAGATATTGAGCATGAGTTAAGGTGAATCAAAAAGCGAATTTTAACGAGTGGATTCGATTGACTTTTTGGAACAAATCCTAAGGAAGAAGGCTTTTTCTTCAACCCATCCCACTGGTCTGTTGAGCTGTCATAATCGGTTACGATATATCGGTCATCATACGGTTTATGTAGGATACTGATCCATAACGCGTAACAAAATTAGCGTTGAGTGGTTAGTGTGACATCTTTTTCAGGATTTATTGAAAGTTTCCAGACGGATAATGCTTGAACTGTAACAAGTTTTATGCGAATCGCATGAGCTTTTTGACGGTTTGTGTCAGGAGATTCTTGAAAACAAGGCAATGTGGCATACCTCGCACATGAGGTGAGTAAAGGCAAGCTAAGGATAAGGATCGATGGAGTGAAGAGTGTCTCCGTTTTGCTTGTGTCGACACCGCTAAGTCTCTTTTGATCAGAAGCATGAAGCTATTATCCTCGTCAAACTCAGACCTGACAAGAATAAAGGAAGCTTATGGCTAGGTGAGAAAATTTATCGAGAGGCGAGAACTTGCTGCCACCGAAAACATACGGAATAACCAAATAATCAAGCCGATCGCAATGAATTCAATCTATCAATACTTTATCTTATCAAAATTAGTTTCTTTTCGAAAGGTACTACATAAATTGTCAGGTTCAGGGAAATGAATATATATTGACAGATTATTAATGTGTGTTCAACGACCTATAAGTGGATGAAGTTGAGAGAAAAGGAGCCAGTGATATTTCAAAAGAGAATTGGGTTAACGCTAGTTCGAACTCATCTGAAGACAAATTTTCTCATGCTAAAAGTTTAAATCTGCAGGAAAGATCCGATATGCAGAAATATGACTTGAAATTGGTTCCTTCTGAAAGCTGAATCTTAAGGAAGAGTGAAACTTCAAACTTTTTTTCTTCGTTCTAACCATGCCACTATTCCCTCTCGTTAAAGGTTTACTGCAAACGCTATCTCATAAAGTAATAACCACACTAGGAGCCATATGCTTTCCAGTAAGCATTTCGAGAAGATAAGGCTGCACTAATTCGAATATCCTTAATTAAAAAACATGCAAAAAAAAAATAAAACAAGTCAATGCAAAACTCGCTCGCCATTGGTGAGATAAAATCTCGAGCATAATGTATGGGCTAACTCATCGTTCATGTAGGATGATTTCATGTAAATTACGAGGGACAGATTTTGCCAAATTGACCTACCTACTTTTATTAAACTGTCATTGTAAACTCATCAGGAAAAAATCGATGAATCAAGAAAAGCCTCCAATCGTAAAACGCTTTAAAATGATCTCAGTATGTGATTTGACTCAACTGGACTTTGCTCGATTTTTTCGCAAGCTTCTTATCTCATTTACAAGCAGGGCCAGATTTGCCAATTCGCCGCCCATGGGCCGCCTGCATTTTGCCGCCCCCTTATAATTCGTTTTGAAACATCAATAAAAACCATTAAGTGAACGTGCAAAAGGGAGAGGGGTGGATTAGACGCGTTCATTCTTGTTGGACACATTATTTACGAAAACCCTGTCAACACTACTAGCAAAATATCACAAAACTTTGCGCAAAAGTTAAGTTCCGTATACCTATCTCTGTGTGGACGAAGCCTTCCATTCGAAGAAATGAACGAAAAAAATTATGAAAGAACAAACATAAATGTGATTTAATAATTTTAACTTCCGCCACCGCGCCGCGCTGACCGCAATGGGTTTGGCGTAATTCGTAAAGTATTCCTACAGTCTTGTAGACGCTTTGCGTTTCACGCCGACCGCTGTTGACCGCAATGTGTTTGACGCAATGCGTGAAGTATTCATGCAGTCTTGTAGGCGCTATGCGTTTCACGCTGACCGCACTGTGTTCGACGCGCAATGCGTGAAGTATTCGTGGAGTCTTGTGGGCGCATTAATATGTGTTACCTACATATCGACCGCCGCGCCGAGGGTTTCTCCTGTTCATCTCAAGTTCTCGTCATCATTGCTCTCTGCGCCGCGCCGTTCCAGGACAAATTGCGTGTTTGGTTTCTCTCATAACTCGACCAATTAAAGGTGCTGTCTCTTGTATCACCGAAAGATGACAAAATTAGAAATTACTATACTCTCAGGAAATGAGAAATTTTGTCACCTTTTCTCGTTTGTAATGTTTTTCTGAATCCGAATTTTTTTTAATACCTATATTTAAAAAAAATTGCAAAATTTGCCGCCATGGGCCGCGGCCCATGTAGCCATCCCCTAGATCCGGCCCTGTTTACAAGTACACTTGGGAAATTTTTGACATGCATTTCACTCCCTGCTTTACATTTTGACGAGAAACAAACATTATGTTATTTACTTTAAAATTCTGCGCTGTGGTTCATTGTTCTAATGCTCGTAAAGCTAGTTCGAAAATTAGGTCGGCTTCGAGATGAGGGTGGGAGTATAAACAGTTAAAAGCTCCGAACCGAAGCCCGTAACTTTCTGGCTATGACGGCATAATTTCCTTCCACCCTTCAATTATCATATTGGCTACAATACGGACATTTGAATCGTTTTTTGGGAAAGCGGACTAGTCAGCGAACCTCCAGCTGGATTACATTCTGTAGCGCTGTGTAGACAAGGGGCTAGTTAACGATCTGCGGTAAGCCTGTTACAGAGTTGCCAAACATGATGAAATCTGCAATATCAAAATTGTGAAAATCGAGTTTTCAGGGGTGCTCGCACTAAATAGGTACCTAAGTACAAATTCTACTAAATGAGCCGAAGTTTTGGAACCAAGTCCCAAAATGGATCATGTTATGGTGTTTTGAAAGTCGGTCGTACAATGACTATGTTCAAAATTGGGAAAATGTGGTCTGAAAGTACCGAGAGGTGGTGTTCTGTAAAAGAGCTTAATCCATGAAAGTCATAGCAACAGTCAAAATATTGAATAGTTAAAACGTTGTTATTTATGACAATAGTGTTTTCTTACCATTAGATTATGATTTTTTAAACGTGAGCTAAAATACGGTCAAAAACTACGGTAGAGTGGTGTTCCCTATGAACTCTCAGTCAATAGAATCTATTACCAAATATAGTGTGCTGGTGCAATTAATATTTAACATTGGTAATCTCTTGTTCCTGGAAAATTGAATAAAGTTATAGGTAAAGAATCTCGCGATTAAAAAAATATTTTCCTTTTTACTTCATTATCGTTATTCTTATGGTGTGGATGATAAATTTTATAATTTTAGAGCTAAAAAAGTAATTTTTTTATTATTTTATCACTATTTTGAAACAGTAAATTTCCTCAGGAATCTCACGTTGTTTTTTCAATTATATTAGGATTTCCCATTTAGTTATAGGTAAAATTCTTATGCTGATTAAAATTTCAAGATAATATTTGCTCATTAATTTCCAATAGGAACTCCTCTAAATCCAATTTCTTTTATGTTAATAATTGTAACTATCAAAAGGATAATTCCACCTTGATCTTCAATAGTTCGATTGATATCTGATATAATTTCTGAACGTTTATCAATGAGACTTTTAGGACTTATGGCCTTTTGTTCAGGAAGCATATAGTTGTCCTCTTCCTTCTTTTTTGAATGAACGTTGACAGGTTTTTGATGGAAAAGCTGAGGGGACCTGACTTGGCGAAGCTGGACTCGAAGTTGGGAGAAAAGTTGGAGAGCGTGACAATCGATGACGCAACTCCTGTCGCTTGCTCTCTAATCAGAGAGCGCGTGAGAACGGACAAAAGCTTAACTTTTGTCGCTTATTGTCAGTGAGGCAGTCCTTCGAGTACTTACGTAATTAATTACGGGCCGGAGTTTGCGATGGTCGCGGTTCCAACAACCATGTCTAAACGTGTATTGACGAGCACCTACTCTGCCGTGCTAAGGAAAAACGCCGTATGGACATTCGAATGTTGCCAAATTTCCTCTGAGGAAATATTAATTTGATTAATTGGATTGCGTTAAACAGGAAGGAACCAAGCCACATCAGCTATTGCCAAATTTAATAGAGCAATTTAATTTTTTACAAGAGAACGATTTTGCGGATTCTTTTGACATTTTTGAGGAATTTGCTTCGTACTACTCAGAAAATTCACTAAAATTTGCAGAAAAACCCGCACAACCGTTTTCAGGTAAAAAATTAAATTGCCCAATTCAATTTGGCAATAGCTGATGTGGCTTGGTTCCTTTCTGTTTAACGCGGTCCAATTTCCCCTTGAAATTTACAGAAAATTCAGGACATATTCTGAACATAATTATCTGAGAGACCGGAAGAAAAATATTCACAAACTTTCCTGAAAAATAGTGATTTGTCACAGGAAGTTTGGCAACACCTGAAGGTTGAAATTTTCAGCTTTATGCATCAAATTACGACATCAAGTTACGCAAGAAACCTCCGAAAAATCGGAAGACAATACAAATACTCACAACTTTTCCTGAAAATGTGTGATTAATCGAAGGAAATGTCTGATGGCTCATACGGCGTTCTTCCTTGGCACGGCAATACTATACAAGCACAATTCGCATCCCTTTTTTTTTACTCATTCCCACATTAACACTGAGGATAATCGCAATATTTTTTCTGGGTTAATTTAAATCGTAGTAATCAAATGTCTAATTTAAAATAGAGTTGGTGCTCATATTTTTTTGTAAACGATTTGATTTACCTTGCAATCATGTTTCAGATTTAAATGAATCTGTTCTCTCGCGCAGTGATCTTAATTAGGTGCCCTATCCGCGCTGTTTACATGCTTTTAATACCATCCTCCCGTCACTAGATTACTGTATAGTCAGACCTTTCATTCGAAGAAACCATATCCACGGTAAACGACTTAAATGGAAAATACGTATGGCGGAAGAAAATGTTTGCGATTACTTTATAGATTCCTGCAGGGCCGGACTGAGGGTGGCGCATGGGTAGCGGATGCACCAGATGCCATCAAAACGAGGGCGCTAAAATGAGAGGAAAGATAAAATGACGAGGAAAGAGAGGAGAAAGAAAATGTAAGGCTGAGTATCAAGTCCACCGGGGAGCACTGATATCAACTTATCTGAAAATACATATAGTCATCTCGAGCGGAGTCTCAGTAATGGGTCACTAGACAAGGTACGAATTTCAGCATTCTGATACTTGTTTCTCAACAAAAATTTCACGTAAAACATGACGCGCACAACGAAAATTACCGAAATCAATACCTTACGAAGATATTTAATGATTCTTAATGCGTGAATTCAAACCACCCGCTCATGAAAACTCAATGCTCTACGTGATTCACATCGCGCGCTAAACGTTATCATGGCAGTCTCTGCCATATTAAAATCTGGTAAATATTGATGCTATGGCTCAGCTATAACAAATTGCTTACAGTTTGAACAACACTTGGTGAGAAATGAACATTGCTCGATTGAGAAGCTTGCTGAAACAGTTGTTGTGCGCGATTTGACTCACGTAGAGCTTTGAGTTTCTTGTGAGCGAGCCGTTCAAATTCCTCGTAACCAATGTGTAATAAAAACATTAATAACTTCGTTAAGAGTTGGTTTCAGTAACTTTCGTTGTGTGAATCGTGCTTTACGTGAAATTCTGGTTAGGAAACATGTATCAGATTGCTTAAATTCGTACCTTGTCTAATGGTTCATTAAGATCCAACCTCCACTTGGTTTTGTAGCCATGTTTTTGAGTTTGGATCAGATGTGTACGACTTGAAAATTGCCGGGATGACGGCCGGTGACTGGTGCAATTCCTGTCGGATGTAGGGTGATGCCGCCCTCCATGTTTTTATGTTTTCGTGTCACTTTGCAGGAGGCCGCGACAGCAACGGGCGTAATGCCGTCGTATACAAAACCAAATAAGTAACGGATGTGCGCTTGTATTACGACAAAGCCTCATTGTCTATGGTCCGAAAATATAAAAATAAAATTACAGGCGACAGCTTGCGCATGGCGCAAATCGTGCGCGCGCTAACCACGCGTCTCGGCGCTTGGTGCGCCGCGCGCCGCGACGACAGGCTTGTTCTCATACATTGTCGCCTTTATCTTCCAAAACTGTAAACGATGATGATATTCCCATAATAGGTATGAGATCGAATTATTTCGGCTTGATTTCCGGGTTAGATTTGACAACTTTTCGATTCATTTGACTCTTTAAGACTCAAATATTTGTTTGACTCTTAACTATTTCTGTGAAAGTTACCACGGCTCTTCAAAGCAGAAAAGATCGAGCTTTAGCGCTCCTTATGATCAGATCCTTATAACACTACAATTATTGTTAAAGACACTAATGTTACGTCACAGGAAAGAGGCATAAGGCGATTTACCTATCCCCTTCGAAATAAACAAACTGATTGCGGATCGACGCACGAGTCATTTAGACAGAAAGTTTGTAAAGTAGCCAATGTGCGTTACAAATCAGTAAACTAAAAATCAGGGTGGCAAAATTTCGTAAAAAGTAAAATCTTGACATTTCACGTGGATTACTTCATGAAATTTCAGAAATTTATGAAAGATATTGAAAAATACCAGTACTTGTTCCTGTTTTACAAAATGTAAAAATTTTGACTTTCTTCTATTTCTGTATGTTTGAGGGCGGGTTGCAGACTCTAGCCCCTGAAAAATATGAAATATTTCACAGCCTCGTGAAATTTCATGAAATATTTCACTGAAATGTCCAATCTTTCATTTCTTTCTCACGTTTCATACCACCCTGCTAAAAATCTCAATACAAGCGGAAAAAAACTTATTTGAGCACAATGTTCCCTAAAAGAGATATCGACGGTGTAAGTCGGCAATCGCATAACTCGTTTAGGTAACTGCGCCGTCGCAGACTTCCTATCATACTCTATTTTTTAAACAAAAAACTACTCAACGGCAATTCTTTAAAACTGCCGTGAATTTTCTTCTCTGTGCGAAGAAAATTGTGCAAAAATTTCAAGGAATGCTGTCAATTTGTTCTCCTTTAAAAAAATGACATAGTGGCGGAGATTTTCAGACACCGCAAACGAGATACGTGGTTGCCGACTTACACCGTCGATATGCTGTTTGTTGCAGCATTAGTTTTCACGACCTCCCCGAGCTTGCAGAGCAGCCTCCTGAGCTACAGGAACCAATCAGAGATGAAAACCTCATGTCTCAACTCTCAGTATGAAGGGACGCTAGTAAAATTCGACGGCGACTTGGTGGCGAGCGCGGCGCATAAATTGATACGGGGACGAAAAACGAGCGGACGACGGGACGTGGACGTGGTCGCGAGGGAAGACGGATGAGGGTGGCGGCGGGAAGACGGAGGAGCTCCAATGAATGAATGAATGAGTCAATACTCGATGGAGTTGTGGCTCGTGGTTTCTCGCCACCATTGACGAATCGCCGCGCCTACGCGCTCACGTTCCGCGTCCGAAGCGTGTATTTCCAGCGCTCCGACATCGCGGCCATCCGTCGACGTGAATGAGCCAATCCAGGCGCCCCGAGTTGCCAGACTGCCTCACGCGCCGCATCTCCAGAGCTCTGTCCCTTTGGATCGAGGGATGCAAGATTTTATGAAACTTTAAAAAATGGAGCTTTAAACTGAAACTTGATGAACTTTTGGTGAAATGGGTCGAGTTTATCAGGAGGGAACCAACCCACATTAGGTTGAAACTGAGAAAAAGAGTTTTGAAGTTTTATGCCTTCATAAGGCTAAATGCAGAAAATAAACTTTAACTCCTCTTTTCACAAACTAATTTATTTTTTTCGACTTCCAGATTTTGGCAGGAGAAAATAAACGACTAGTGGAACTTAAAAATATTCATAACTCAATTTTTTTGGAAACGTGGGTTCCATTAGGATACACTCGGTCCGAATAAACTGCGACATCCGCTTCGCTATTCAACCCCCTGAAGTGTTTCATGCCTCACGCGTTAAGTGTGATCACATGATTTTATAATATGGTAAGATTTTGACCTCATTTTGCGCATTATAAGGACCTAAAATTTTTAGTTCATTTTAGAAGCAACATATGTGCCATTGGTTCCCCTCCTCCCCCCACGGGTAAATTCTTTGATGAATGAATCAGAAATTATAGTTCCTAATTGCAAAATGAAGTCCGTTTGGTGCCATTTTTTGGAGTTTGGTGGAATTCATTGATATTTGGTAAAATATACTGAACTGTGGTATGTGTGTCATTTTTTAAGAACAATTTTAATGTACTCAGAAGATCACAAAGGGCCTAGGAAGCGTAGGGTGCTATGTACAGCACTCCAGTTTAGCCAAAACTGACTTTTCTCGATGATACATATAATGCGTCGGAGGAAAAGTTGAGCGTCCTCCGACCAGAATTTAGAATTAAATTGATCAAAATGAAGCCGTTTTTCAATGTTTGGTTCCTGCGGCGGCATGAATGATCAAACAGGATTCCTCTCAGATGAATGACGGATAAGCGCGTGCGTATATAACTTCGCTGCAATTTCATGAGCCGCTCGTGTTCTCGTGGTGGCTGAATAGTAAATTGTGTCAGAGACTAAATTTTAGGGATAGGAGTGGGAGGAAATTTTTAAGTCATGTATGGAAAGACAGGCTTTTAACCGGTTCAAATAATAGCCGGCCACTTGGTGGTGGAACCCGACTGCCTTGCCGCACTGTTGTCATACCACCTGTGATGAAATCGTCACTTTCGGATCTAATTATATCTTTCCGAATATGGTGTATTCATTGTCAGCGTGTCAATTCATATCTCCTCGTCTCAAATCCTTTCGTTTTCATCACCTCTTCCTTGCTTCTCCAAAAATCCCTCTTTTTAGGAGTTTCATAAAATCCTTTTTCTCCACTGATTTTCCCTCTTTTTCCGAAATCACACGCATTTTAAACGCTACATTTTACTAGAGTACCTATATTAAGAGAGTATGACCACTGGGTCCCATGGAGAGGCTTAGGACCCAAAAATGGCGGTGCTTTGTTTTGGTTTTTGAGGATGGGAGGGGGGTCATTGCCAACTTTTGACGGTTATCACCAACCGCACTTGCTGCCAACCTTACTACATCTAAGATCATTTTTCTCAAAAATTGCACACGATTAGCCTTAAAAATATGTAAAAAAGTCGCAAAAGTGCATTTGGGTATAGTTCTCGTTACGATAAGCAAAGACAACTACATTTTGAATCATTTTGCATTACATTAACTTTATGGCGTCCGCCATTTTTGGGTCCTAAGGGCTCCACTCAGCCTAAGATGGCTGAGCCAATCAGAGGTGGTAACTCCAGTGGCCATACTCTCTCAATATAGGTACTCTACATTTTACCTACTCAACTATTTGAAGATTATAGGGCATGAAAAGTATGTTGAAAACTTTAAGAAAGTCAAAAATACTTCCACTCCAAAAAGCACTATGTGCATGGACAGATTCGGAAAATTTTTATACTTACTGCACTTGCGGGCTCTTTTTTTCTTAGTTACCAGCAATGCATAGTTGTCACAGAATTTAGGAGATTAAATTCCCTGACATTTCCCTGATTTTCCGGACACATTTTGGTGAAATTCCCTGACAAATATGCCAGATGGTTGAAGAGACATAATTAGACATAGTTTTCAGGCGATTTTGTTTTTCGAAACGTCAAAACTTTTGTAGGAAGCAAATTATGGTGACTCAAGGATTTTTCCCGGACATTTTCTGGTTTTCCCGGTACTCCCTGACTGTGGCAATCCTGATCTGGTCATCTGAGAGAAAAAAGTAAGAAAATCTAATCAAAATACGAAAACACGACCAAAATGCCGTGCACTTATACGATGCTTCAACCATCTAACTGTAACGAAATAAAGGACCGCGATTCACGGGAAAAGCTGGCAACAAAGCGAGGAGCCCACAGGATCCTGGCGCGATGACTATGTCACCGGTGTCAGCGGAGCGGTGACTGTTGAGTCGTCGGAGACTGGGAGTTGGCGTTGCGATGCAATGGTCGTCGCTAATTGACTGCGCCTTTTACCCGGCCGGCTGCCCGCCCACGTGACGGACGCCGAACAGATGTTGCTCGACAAATTTTCTCCGGTCAGTTTTTCCGCTGCCCGGTCGCGCCGCGTCGGAGCGGAGCGGTCGTGGCCCACTGACCGACCGACGGCGGCGGCGGCGCCAAGGCCAAGGTCGTGACGCGCGCCGACCGCGAACCGGTATCCGCCGCAAAGGAACTGGTCGCTCGCACTCATCGGGAATCTGCATATCGATGGCTAGAGTGCAAAAGCACGTATCTTCATTGCGGTGTTGCAAAATTCCCGCTCTTTCTTTAATTTTCCGGAGATAAATGGGCGTGCAAAAGCATGTATCATCATTGCAAAGCAGCAAAATTTTCGCTCTGTTTTCATTTTTTCGAAGAGAAAAAGGCCGATTTTGTAGCTTGAAATTCACGTAGAATATTTTGCTCACTGAGAAACAAATTCAATGAATTTATCAAGAAATTAGGTTGACTACTTCTTCAAAGAAAGAAAGAAAAAGGGAAGTCTGCAACGTTGCAAGAGATACGGGATTCCCCACTTTGGCAAATACTGATGAAACCAAGTTGGAATTAACCTCCGTACTACCGCAGAGGATGATATCATACACCGTGTTTTTCGGTGGATAATATCTTATGTACGTGTGAATGGTACATGGTTGTCGCATTTATCTTAAGTTGTACCTTAGGAATCGGTGATGATTCGGAAATTCCCATAAATTCACGAATTTGTGAAAAGTTAGTTTGTGTAGCTCCTTAACGGGAGTTAGGCCACTAACCGACGGACAGAAGAAGAATTCTCACGTTGGAAAGTGAATAGTCGCGATAAAAATCAGCAAAAGTTACTTCATCGGTATATTTACAGTACAAATTAAGTTGAGGTGGGGGCAAAACAAGCAAAGCGCGCTCAGTTTATGCCGCACGCTACGAAACTAAACGAATTTCATTATAACGCCTTGATACAACTATTCGAACTCCAAGGATGTCCGCGTCGCATATGCACAGGATTGAAGGCGTTTTGGCACGGTGCGGCGCGGCGCCGCGGGGCAGGCTGTATTGCAAGATCCAAAATGATAGAGCGCTTTCCATTCTTCGTTTATACTCCAGAGATATCTCTGAGCCACAACTAGTTGCTCTAGAGATCATGCTTAGCACACCGCTATATTAAAACTGAAGCCCAAAAGTTACTCGCATCCGCAAGAATTGAATATTACTGAACAAGCTCATTGTGTGGCTTGTAGACAACCTTACATTACTGTGACTCAATTTTAGATGTAACTCCACTATGAATCCGTCAAGCTTCATTACACATTCGTTAACTGTGATGTATGTACTACCGTGTAAAGGAAAAACGTCGTATGAACATTCAGGCGTTGCCGAATTTTCGTGGTAAATCACGAATTTTCGGGAAAATTTGTGAATATGTTTCTTCCAATTTTTCAGATAATTTTATTCGCAATTTTACCTTTTTTGGAAACACGTAAAGTTACTCACAACTTTCCTCAAAAATAATCATTTTATCGAAGGAAATTTGACGACTCTCGAATGTACATAAGGCGTTTTTCCTATTCACGAGGAAGCTGGTTGAGGGCGGTGATGGTCGGAGACGGATTAACAGACGATTTTACGGCAGCCGCCGCAACGTTCCGCTAGGAGTTATTCTGTTTGCTTTTTTCGTCGTAGCATAGCTCATCGGGGGCCAAGGCTCTGCCCTAGCGCAGTTCAACAAATATTGACGGAACAATTTACGTGGCCAGATGCCCGATGGAATTGACCAACGAGCCATGAAAAATACAAAAAAAGTCAACGGTCAATCCACAGGTACGCGTGGTGACCTCGTTTCCACTCACACCGTGAACAGCTTCAGAAAAAAATGTGTTGCTCGCTCATTTTAAGAGGTATATTAGATTGTACATCTGGGATGAACCACTAGAATTGGAGTTCCACTAGATATATTTTCAAGTTAACACGTTTAACTTGTTGAAAACGTCCACAATTTGATAAACAAGAAATTAGAATTTCGTATGTATTTTACATTAGAATCTGCAAGATGCTAATTTCCCGTTAACAAAGGGGGAAAAATTAGGATTGAAAATATTACATACGGTAATTTTAAAGATAATCCCCCCCCCCCCCCCNTACTCGGATGTGCATAGGCAAAGGCATGACAGAAGTAAACTTCGGGGGAAAAAACTATTCCAGAATGTATCTATACGTCCGATATAGCTCTCATTCTAATCGAGTTTATCGAGAAGGAACCAACCCACATTACGTAATTGAAACTGAAGAAAAAAGTTTTGAAGTTATATTCCTCCATAAGGCGCAATGTAGATAATAAAATTTAAACCCTCTTTTCACAACCTAATCTTTTTTTTTCAACATCGAGTTCTTGGCAGGAGAAAATATACGCTTAAAGGAATTCAAAACCACTATTGACTCATTGTTTTCGAAAATATGGGTCAGTTTTTTTCTGATAAATTCTGTCTCATGGATCTCATTCAATACAACGAACAGGTGAGATTGTATCGACATGGATTGGTTCAACACTGGACCGCGTTTAACAGAAAGGAACTAAGCCACATTAGCTATTGCCAATTTTAACCGGGCAATTTAATTTTTTATGAAAAAACGTTTGTGCGGATCCCTTTGAAAATGTTAAGGAATTTGCATCGTACAATGGAGAAAATTCACTGAAATTTGCACGACAATCCGCACAACTGTTTTCATGTAAAAAATTAAATTAGCCAATAGCTGATGTGGCTTGGTTCCTTTCTGTTTAACGCGGTCCCATTAAACATAGCCTTAAAAGTCAATTGTATAATCTGAGAGAGCGGGGTTTTTGTCATAGATTTTTTCTTCTTATGCGAGTACAATATGGATATGAAAATTGAAATTGTTAGACATTTTCTCATTTATAGATTTGTCAACCTAAATCCAACAATTTTTTTGAGGTGTGTCCTCTTGTTTTGAACCAAACGATATATCAAACGACAATCGATTACGATCCACACGGACTTATTCTGGACCCAACGACAGGACTTTCGTATCCAACGGAGTAAGAGAAACAACGAATTAGAAAATAAAAGGAGATAGCTTTAGTTTGTAAATTCCGTTCGGGGTGACACTATCGCCAGTGGCGTGGCGTGCTTTGCGATATATCGATTTATATGCCATTTAAACCTATGGAAAAGGATCGATATTCAGGGTGTTCGCAGCGAACACCTTAATAATCGATTCTTTACTATAGGTTTAAATGGCAGATCAATCGATAAATCGCAAATCACGCCACGCTACTGACTATCGCAGCATCAGGACACCGGAAGGGGACTCGGGAGGAAGGACCGAAGGATACGATGGATGGCTGTTGGGTTGGAAAAAGCGAGAGTAATTAAAACTGCGGGTGTCTGCCGACAAGTTTTCCACGATGTAAAACTTGGCTCGCGGTTTTCTCGCGGGGGACGATGTCGTAATGGTGCAACTTTGGCGCTTGTCGCAGGAAACAAAACCGCTTTTTCTGGAATTGCCCGCGGCGACTCGCCGCGTCGGCGAAAGGGAAACGGTGGTTTTTCCAAACTTCCGACGGCGGTGCACAGTGGAACAAGCTATCGGAACAGGTCGGACATGAAATTCGTGGCTGAAATTTTAAATTTGGATGTTTATTCCGTCACAATTTCAATTTCAAGAGGGGTCCCCGGGAGAAAATTCTAATATAAAACCGATGAAACTACTTTGAAACCTCTCCGTTTCATATTTTCGAAGATATGCGCTTTTCGAAGTTTCCGAATTTTATCCGACTTATTTTATTATCTCGTTCCATTGTGCAGCGTTTTGTTGCACGACCGCTATGCTTCTGTCGTGCTACGAGAGTCTGCATTCAGTAATTTGTTATGAGCTCTGCATCTTACATTAAATTTGGACGGATTTTACCAGAATTAGGCTTACTGCATTTATGTTGCCTGATTTCCATTTATGTTCGGTTTTCGTTCTTTTTGAACTTCTCTGGATTATGAGGAATAAACTCACGGAATTTCGAAGTTTTTATTGACTTCATTAATGAACTTTGTCAAACAGAGATACGAATTGTACTGAAATTTTGTGAGGTAAACTAGGGCAAATGAAGGAGTGTTTTCTTCAAGCCATTAGTAGTAGTATTAGTAGTAGTAGTAGTAGTAGTAGTAGTAGTAGTAGTAGTAGTAGTAGTAGTAGTAGTAGTAGTGGCAGTGGCAGTAGTAGTAGTAGTAGTAGTAGTAGTAGTGGCAGTAGTAGTAGTAGTAGTAGTAGTAGTAATAGTAGTAATAGTAGTAGTATGCAATCTCCCTTGTGTATCCTATCCACCTGAAATTATTCAAGTTGAGGAGAACTCAATTCTGAAATTCCTGCCGTTTCTGATTCTTCCCAAAGGACAAATCAGTCCTCTCGTCCCCGAAAAAGTCGCTTCTCTCTCGGCAAAGACGGACCACTGGGGTTCTCCGTCGGAAAATGAGCGGCAAAGCTCAAAAACCGCGGACTAAAAATAATGGGCAGGGGGTCGGGCGTGGAGGGAGCCGAGCGGAAACCGCAGAATAACTGAGTGCGCGAGCGGGCCAGTTAGCGTCACTGAGTTTTGAAAAAAGATTGATGACGGCTCGGGCGAGCCGGGCTGTGTCTCCGCTATCGAGACCCGCAACACATGCCACATGCTCCTGTTTATTCCGAAAATATTGAAAGCCGCTAGATTTAAGCCGGCGCACAGAGGATCGAGTCAACGGGAGAGCTCGGACTAAATTTGGAAACTTTAAACGCTTATATCCCTGTCTGTACAAAGTTTTGAGGTTCTCAAAGTGCACTGAAAAAAAATTCTCGGCGTTTTTACCAAGGTCCGTTGGTACCTGTACCATCTCACTTTTTTTTTACCAATTATTGGTAATTTTACCATGAAAGACTGGTAACCTTACCTAAAAACCGGTATTTTTACTGTTTTTTCTTTCAGGTAAGAATACCACTTTTATTGGTAATCAATTCCCGGTAACTTTGCAATTTTATCTCGGTAATTCTACCACAGTCGATAAAAAATATTGGCGTTTTTACCAAGGTTCAGTAAAATTACCGAGAACGTTCAATAATTTTACCGAGATTTCTCGGTAAAATTACCAATTCCATAAATAGTAATTTTACCAAGAAAAAACTGGGATCAAATAGAACCCTGAATTCTTGGTAATTTAACCCTTTTCTTGGTAAATACACCGAGATTTTTTTTTCGGTGTGGTTTGCTCGTGAAATTTTCGACTAGCAGCACCCCTTGAACTTCAGAATGTGACGTAATAAACATCCACACTCGCAGTTTTTGTAAAAAAGTTCATGGTCGACCTCTCTAATTGACTCGATCCACTGTGGGGCGTCCGCGACCCGGCGAGAAAAAAATGGGGGAAAGCTAGAATGCGGTGCAAATGGCGCTTGAACTCCAAGACCGCATGTTGCCAGATGCGCCGTTGTGACAACAGGATACGATCGCGATTCTGATTACCACTTTTGTACCATGGAAAGGCGACCACATTTAGTGCTCATCAGAGAAATGAGTGAGGATCGTAGTCAAAATCGTTCCTTCAACGCTCCTTATCTGAGGAATTAGGCTCCACATCGATGATCAAAGTGCGAAACCACATATTTCCATGTGCGACGTTCCAGACTTCCTGCAATACTTCATTCTTCCTTTGAAAAACTAGTCAATGTCATTTCTTAAAAACTATCTTAATTTTCCTTCTCTGTCGGCAATACAATGAAAAATTCTATCATTTCAACAAAATTAAGGTAGACGACGAATTCACTGAAAAATTTTAAAATTTGCAATATGTTTTTTTTTTGTATTATACATTTTATAAAGCGGCAAATTATTCCCTAGATTCCTTTCAGTCATTCCTTGTACCAAAATAAAAGGTAGTCCTTGAAATTCGCCGGGCTTTAAGTGTTACCCTCAAAAAGAAGATAATGATGTTTTATCGTCAAACCGAACTAAAAGAGGCATTCTTAATCTTAAAAGGAGCAGGCGGGATGGACAACGGGACGGTGCAGGGTGCACACACGCTCAGCATACAACTATACGTGCTCGTGGGATGCCCGTGTTGCATAACGAAATATTGAAGGCGCTTTGGTTGCGATCGATCCTTCACCGGTGATATGTGGGGCAAGTGCTTAGCAGTAGTACTTTGCATACTGTGGGGCAATGTGTGGCTCATCATTAGAAATTTATTCTTGTATATCTGAGGCATTAGCAAGGTATAATCGCTTAGAGACCCCTGGAAAGCATGATAATGATTTTGAAATGAAGACTTTCACTTTTTTAAAATGGGAAAATTCCCAAATACATAGCACCATTTCAAAAAACCTCGAGGATATTCGAAAACTGTAAAGAAAGCGAGATCAGACGTATTTCTATCGAACGGAACTATGTGCATTAAGACATGAGCCTTGAGACCCATAAGAACACATGCATAACAGGGCTCACGTCATAATGCACATAGTTCCGTTTCACAGAAATACGTCCATTTATGAGGTATAACCTGTTAATGTCCACAAGAATCATACAATTCGGCTCGATTGATGAGTAAAGCGAACTACATCAAAAAAGAGATTTTGACAATCGTGAGAGAGCTTGAATAAACGAAGGCTCATGCCCTCTTTCGCGGTTTATTCTGACAACAGCGTGCCTTTCCACGCCGATAAAAAGAGAGTTTAGAACGACACAAGAAGGGGGCGATGGGTGATTATTCAATATTTCTGAATTTTCCTTGCGAGTAAACGCGGGGCATGTTGCGGTGAAACGGTTGGATCGACGCTTAACTGACAGCCCGCCCCAGTGGATGGATGTCTTAAAAATCTGAGGGGGTCGGGATTGACAGCCGAGAACGAGAAACGAGGGGAGAACCTGGGTGCAAAATGCAAAAATCAAATTTTGAGAAAACGCATGAATGCACCTCCTCGCACGCGGCCGACATTCCGGGATCAGCTGCCTCTCCCTCGCGGAACGCGGCACCAAAGGGTTGAAATGGGGTCTTTTTCAGAATCCCGACCGACTGTTCCTTGTATAAGATTGTCAACTGGACGCATTTCTGTCAAACGGAACTACGTGCATTATGAAGTGAGCCCTAGTATGCATGTATTCTTACGGGTCTCAAGGATCATGTCTTAATGCACATAGGTCCGTTTGATAGAAATACATCCAACTGAACAGCCGTGCTGAGGAAGAACGCCGTATGAGCCTTTAAACGTTGCCATACTTCCTTAAATTAAAAAATAATTTACTGGGAGAGTTCTGACTATTTTCCTTCAATTTTTTCAGACGAGTTTGACCACAATTTAATCTAAAATATCTGAAAGTTTCAAGGAACAATGTGCAAAATTTCCGTCAAAAATACACGCCTTATCCGAGGAAATTGTTCAACTTTCGACTGTCCATACCGCGTTCATCCTTAGCACGGCAAATTAACTCAAATAATTGACCTGAGATTGAGTCGGAAAAAATGAAAACTTTCCGAAAGATGCATATATATCAAAATAAATTTGGCAAAGTTTAAATGCTCACGCGATGTACTTCTTTAACAGGGCGGAGTAAAGGCGAGCATTAAGAATTCGCTCGGAATATAAAGGCAATATGCATTTCTCGTTTGGCTCCCCTGAATATTTCAATAATACGGCGTCGTTTCTAAGAAGTCGGAGCGAGGATTTCGCTACCTTTTGTTATAATATTTAGGTAGCGTTCAGCGAAATTAAGAGCACCTACTTTCCAGGTAACGGTAGATAAGTAGCTTCCCTTGCAGTAGTTTGCCGAATAAATCCTCATTGATTCTTACGGGGAATAATTTAAATGTTGACATTTTAAATTGCTGATTTGTGGTTTATTTATTTCCTTGCTCTCTCAAAATTCGGAGCAAGAGGACAGAATTTTGCCTTTTATTCCTTAAAAAGAACTGGTTTTGAACTTCCTCTCTGGTATATTAGAGATAGTCCTACGTCAAAAAATTAAATTCCCACCATATTCGATCGCAAAAATATGCTTGGATAGAAACCCTCCGATAGCCTCTCGGCGATAGGTATGAACCAGTGGCGTGGCGTGACTTTATCCGATAGGTGTTCGGTAGGAGTGTCAACCACCTAAGGGGGGTCAGGGGGGTTTACCCCCCCTCCATGAAAGGGGGGTCCGGGGGACCTCCCCCGGAAAATTTTTTAAAAAATGAAGCCGCAAGAACACAATTTTCATCCTTTCTGGTGGAACACAATTTTCATCCTTTTTGGTGAAAATTGTGGCAATAAATTGACGTTTTATTTTATTTTTTTTTTCACTGATCGTTTTCCTGTAATTTATTTATTTTAGTGAATTTTAGTTTCCCCCAAATTTATAGTTGTAATTTTGGTGAGAGAGTTCTTTCACCTCGACGGTGCTCATCTCCTGCATAGGAAACTTAAAAACGCGCCGAAAAACGACACAGAAAAAAGCCGAGCACTTCTCGAATACGACAGTATTAGAACTTTCCCGCTTGTTTTTTTTTTGTTTTTTTTTCCTTTTTTTTTGTTTTTTTCATTTTTGTTTTATTTTTTAAATTTTTTTATAGCTTTTTTTATTTTTTTAAGGAATATTTGATTTATTTTTTGATTAAATGAATGAAAAAAAATTGTTGAAAAAGTTTTTATTATAATTAAAATTTTCAAAAAGTATTTATTATTTATTCAGTATTCTTCTGAAACCATAATTCCAGCTTCTTGAAAGGGGAGAAGATCACGTTGAATTGCACAAAACGCACCTGCGAGAATAAGTACGGGAGACTGAGGAATTTGGAACTGATTGTGAGAGATGCGGCCCGCGCGCTGCCCGCAAGCGAAGAGGAGAAGCGTAGGACGAATTGGCAGAGGGGAAATTCGGCCGTTCGCAGGGACCTGCGGACCACTGGCAAAGGAAACAGCTGGACTGATGAGCGACTCTCGTCTCTCGTTCTCTCCCTGTTCCCTTTTCTCTCTGCTATGTTCACTTCGCGAGCGCGGTCCGCACTTGTCGGCCGAACTCAATGCTCCCGCTGCGCTCTGTCCTCCGCGCCGGTGCCTCCCGCTCTCTCGTCTACCGACCCTTCTTCATCATTGCACCGAGGTTCTCTCTTCTCACCGAAGTGGGCAGCTCGCCCCGCCCGTTCCCCTCTCACTCTCATCCAGGATCGGTGGCCCCTCGCGGACCCCGCGTCTCAGGATTCTTTCTCTCCGCCACGCCGCATATCGACGTCGGAAGAAAATCTCCCGATAATTATTTGCGGTCTACTATTCTGTATTGTTTCCCACATTGTTAGCCATAATTTATCAATTGTCTCAAAATATTTTAGGGTGTTCGGCGAACACTGCGAACCTATGGACGCCACGCCACTGGTATGAACATGATTCTTGCTTTCAGCAGTCAGCCCTTAAAATTCCTCTCTTGTTGGCTGTTGAGCAACGTGTTGAACAGTGCGTTTGAAAAATGTCGTTTTGTTTTAGAGAATTTTTGGGCATACTGCTCAAAACGAATCTGATTGATTCAGGTGACGCATTTTTTATGAGTTAGCAAAAAAATGATCGTACACTTACAGTCAATGATTGGACGCAGTTTGTCGTAGAATATATGAATATATGATCAGAGATTACGGTGTGACTTACCTAAAACAAACAAGAAAAACAAAACTTAATTAATATAGAAAAATGAAAAGATAAAACACTTTACCTATAAATAAAAATCACCAAAAAAAATCGCCCATGCCTTCTTTATTTCCTTTTCCGATCCGAATTATAGGTAGATATCGGTCAATCATTTTTTATGATTTCTCAGTTAACAGTAGGTGATAATCTTCAGATGTGATTGCAATATTTAAATTATTGACATAGGTTTTTAACTGCCTCTCTAGCTTTCAAAAGAGTGAAATTCATTTTCGGGGACAGCCACAATACTCTTCGTTAATGATGAGTGGAGCAACCTGTTTAGCTAATAAGACCGAATTTGACAAATTTGCGTTATGAACCTGAGAGTTGCTCAACCTGAGAACGATCAGTCAGTTTGATAACGTAAAAAATATCATTGAATTATTAGTTATATTCGTTGGATTATCACTCATCAAACTTATAAATTAAAGCGAGAGTGGCAAGAGTTCGTTCGTGTATAATTTTCAAAACCTTCTGCAATTTAACAACGTTCATAAAATTTGAGAAACGTTTGTACTTGCTCACATTAAAAAAAACGGTTTGCTGAATTCTCATTCTGGATTGTGAATTTAACGAGACGATTTGCGAATTTCTCACTGAAGCATGTGGATTCAATAAAATATTAAATAAATTTTACCAAAAAGAACGCATCGTACTTAAATTTTTTTTTCAACGGAAATATAGTCAAAGAATCCCCGACCCCCTTTAATATGTCAAAACAACAATTTCATTACACTCACGATCCATCGTAAAACAAAGAAAATAACGACAACCTGCAATATTGACTTTTCTTTCGCGCATTGACACTCTTTGTATAGGAAAAGGAAAATCCTTAAAATATTTTGTCTCTGTTGCGTTTAATTAAGTCTACCTGTGACATTTGAGTCCTACCCAAAAGAAATTAATCGTGAGATTCGAATATCATAAAAGAGGCTTGGAGGACAAGGCGCATAGGCGCAGTTTTTGCTGTTCCGAGAAATACGCAGGGCCGGATTTACCTATACTTGCCGCCCATGGGTCGCCTATATTTTGCCGCCCCCTTCTCATTCGTTCCGAAACATCAATAAAAACCATCAAGTGAACGTGCCGGAGGAAAAGGGGTGCATAAGACGTGTATACTCGTGTTGGACACATTTTTTGCGAAAGCCCGGTCAACACCACTAGCAAAAGTTCGGGAAACTTTCCGCGGAAGTTAAGTTCTGTAAACATATCTCTGTGTAGACAAGGCCTTCCATTTACAAGTATTGAACGAAAAAAATTTGAAAGAACGAACATAAGGTGGTTTAATAATTTTAACTTCCGCCGCGCTGACCGCACTGTATTTGGCGCAACGCGTAAAGTACCTATTCATGCAGTCTTGTAGGCGCCATGCTTTTCACGCCGACCGCTGCTGACCGCACAGTGTTTGATGCAATGCGTGAAGTATTCATGCAGTCTTGTAGGCGCTAATATGTGTTACACGCTGCCGAGGGCTTATCCTTTTCATCTCAAGTCCTCGTCATCATTGCTCTCTACGCCCGCCGTTCCAGGCCAAATTGTGTGTTTGGTTTCTCTCTTAACTCGACTAATTAAAGGTGCTGCCTTTTATATCACCGAAAGACGTCAAAATTACAAATTACTTTACTCTCAGGAAATGAGAAATTTTGTCCCGTTTTCTCGTTTGTAATTTTTTTTCTGAACCCGATTTTTTTTATACTTACATTTGAAAAAAATTCAAAATTTGCCGCCCACCTATATTTGCCGCTATGGGCCTTGGCCCATGTGGCCACCCCCTAAATCCGGCCCTGGAAATACGTGCTTGAAGGCTCGAAGTTCCATGGATTTTTATGGCGGAAAGAAAGTTCAAACTGACTATTTGATGCTTGAAAATTGGAATTTGGGAGCAATTTTTTTTACAAAATATGCATCAAAACTCGTTTTACTTGAAATCATTAATATTTCCATTTTTTCAAAAACTGCACTTATGCGCCCTGTCCTCCGAGCCCCTCATATGTAGTTGTGGTTGTTATTGGCAGGACAACACGAAATTGCGAAGCATTCGATAGTTGATCCCTCGTGGATAATAAGATGAAAATAGCCTTCTGCATTTGTCCCTCTTGTGAAGCGTGCTAATCACCAAATCTCATGATACGGCTGTGAATAAGGGGGCCAGGCGGGGGTGTCAAAAATCGGTTAACCTATTACCCTCGCTTAGGCGATAATGATGCGCGGGGCAAGCGTCCTGGTTAGGGGGCTCAAGGCTCAGTCAACAAAAGCTCCGGGCTCGCCGCAAATTATTCCTCCATGAAGCGTATCATATTTTGCCATCGCAGCTTCAAAATTACATCTTTTATGTTCAAAGTTTTCCCCTTGGATTTTTTTCCCGTGTTCCTCCTCGTCCAAGTTTAATGGATCCTGCTTTTCTTTTCTCTCAGCCGTTGAAATTTTTCCCCCCGGAACGGCCGGGAAGCAGAGATTTTACGTTCCAACTTTTACGATTCTGCGTTCTCCTTTCAAAGTGGTTTGGGTGCAGATAACGAGTGTTTAAACATCGTGGTGAGGAGCGAGGGGTGCCCTCATTATTCCGAATTTGTATCGTATTTTTGATATCGCTTACATGCGATGCGCACCTCGAAAAAAACAGAGGCAGTAATTGAAGTGTAATTTGAGAAAAGGTTTTCTTTCAGCTCTCCTTCCCGGAGGAGGAGATTGATGGAGCGAAGTAAAAATAAAAACCAAGCAAAATACGTGATGTAAGTAACAGGAATAGTTTGGATCCACACTAATCGGGCATCTTGTTATTGACTATTCAAAAATTTGGGCTCACGTTTCTTGTAGAAATTGCCCCTGGGCAGAAATGCTGGAAAATTGGATTTCAAATATTTTGAGCTCAGTTTCACTTGTATGGATTTTCGTTCTTGGCGGAAGGGATAACGTTTGCATTTCCGAACACAACATTGGTTTTCTTATTGGGGGAATGGAAATTTTTCAAAATCTTTAATTTGACGACATGAAACACCGATTCTGATTCAATGATTTCTGGCTTATTTTAGTACAACTGGCTTTACGTACAACGTACGTGCGTTAGTTTCCCTGTGCAGAAAGATGCTTTTATGGATGCATCATAAATGGTATAGTTCCTTCTTGTGAGCAGTTCAAATTCTAAATGAAATTCTGATGAGAACAAATGTGTGTTGCCATGCTTGTTCTCTGATCACGTCTGGTGGTCCATTGCTCCCGCAAGTTGGTGACACTACTTCTCCTCCGTTTGCATCCATAATAAATGATCGATTCTCAGTGAAGGAACCTGTTTCGATACACATCGATAGTTTGCATGGACAAAGCCTAGAGTAAGCTACTTGCGCAAGAAGAACAACCACGTATTGAAGGAACGCAACAATCGATGGAAGTGCCAAAAACTACCTAACTATACTTGCAAACTTTGAACACCCCTCCCCAGTCGTATGTTTGACTTGGATGGAATAATTATTCTCCCCCCCCCCCTCCGAGAGGGGGGAGGGGGCCCGGGGCCCCAAAAAGCTCGCTCGAAGTACGACACCAAAAATCAAGGCCGGCGCATGATTCGCTGACTCGGTACTCGAGAACTTGGTGGCTGTCCATGCGCATCCCGTCATGTTGAGAGAGAACAACGTATGAGAATTTCCAAAAGGCCAAATTTCCTCCAATAAAAAATTCGATTTCAAAAAAATTTAAGGAGTATTTTTCACGGCATTTTAGGATACGCTAGATCAAGTTACGAACGAAATTCTCGGCAAAATTCAGCAGAACAATCGCTCAAGTTTACCGACAAATGACAATTATATCAGGAAACGTTTACCAACGTCCGAAAGTTCACAGGGTGTTTTAACTCACGTGGGAGTGCGCGGGTGGAGTTGTGGCTCAAATGCAGGAATTCTCCCCGGCGTCGAGCCTGTAAAACTTGCGTAAGTGAATAAAGTTTCGGGCGGGAGGCAAAACCGCGGTGTGAATATTATCGGGAGCGGTATTTGCGGGACCTTGTTAGCATATTTGCTAATAACCCGCTCGGATAACCCGCCCTTATCGTCGTTCCTCCGACGCGAGGGCGTATCTCATTATTCCATATGAGCCCTGTGTCCCATATAACCCCATGCTCTCCAGGGCTCATGTGGAAATCGAAATACGCCCTTACGTCAGAGGAACGAGGTTATGAGACCGAGCGGAAGGAAGGTGCGCAGATTCGCGTGAAGGGGTTCGCGTGGGGGGAGGGGGTGTTTGCGGCATTGGGGCAACTTGCGAACCGGTTAACGTGGAAGAGTGGAATTGCACCAATTCTAGTCGTAATTTATCATCAATATCAGTCTTTCTACCGTTGCGTGCCCCCTGTTGTCGGCTGGAGGTCCGCACCGGAAAATACTTCCTCAAGCTGTGGTGGAACGGATTCGAGGACGTTTTTGAAAGGGTCCTTCTTAAAAAATGGTGACGCCCGTAGGGTCGACAACCATTTTAAACGGTGAGGCGCAGAGCGGACATGAAATTGGATTGCATTTTGCAATTTGGAACTATAAATTTTGGCTTTTCTGGAAAAACACTTATGTGCATAGGGAAACTAATGGCACATACGTTGTTTTTAAACCGGGCAAGAATTTATAGTTCCAAATTGTAAAATGTAGTCCAATTGAAAATTAGAATTTTTTTCCTTCGAGCTTCAATCAGGCGTAAGACTGACTGCGTTTTTCCTTCGGAAAAAAATAGATACTGTACACTCTTCGCATCCAACACTCCAGAAAACTGAGTTTCTATGAGTATGATGAGAAAAACGTTTATTTTTCTCAAGGCTAATGCTAATCCTTCTTAAGAAGGCTTCGTATAGATAAAATTTGTGATAAAGGAGCAATTAAGGAAGTATTTACTTTAGCTTCATTAAAACGACAATTTCTATGAGCCCTGAGTAAAATTCAATAGTATACCTTCGGCTTTACGAGTGAACAAGTTCAGCGGTCTGTTTAGCAAACAAGGCCTGGTTTGACAAACTGGTTTTACGAATTGCAGAGCTGGCCTTAAATCACTAAGCATTCATGGATTGAAAAAATACTTTACAAGTCGCTCATCAGTCATATTATAACGGAGATAAAAAGTCTTAGTTCCCGAAAATGACTTACACCTCAAGAGTTCACAATGCTTGGATAGCTAGTAGGGGGCTCTGAATTTTGAAAAAAAGCCTCCTGAATTGAATGCCACCAGAAAAGGTGCAACTACTCTGGCGGACCTAGAACCATGGGCGTTCAAAAAGAAACTTCACGCTTCTTCCAGCAGTACGCTTCTTCTAGCAGTGCACTGATCATGGAGAATTTAAAACGCTAACGAGTCATTCCTCAGAAAGGAATTATTCAAATCTCGGAGAAAAATTCAGGAATAATTTTAAAAAAGTGCGAGCGTTTTTTTTAAATTAACATTCAAGTATTCTTCAATGAAAGCGGATTTAATCGAGCGGCTCTGATTGAAAGAGAATTAGCTGATTTAAAAAAAAGGGAAAAGCTGCGTTGCAAAATTGGTGTTCTCATATCCCCACATTGATTTTTTTAAATAAATGTGAAATTTTGTCAAGCCTATTAAATAAGCAGATCAACTCTTTACTAGTTTCCCACAAGACAGCTGGCCCCTTTTGCATTCCGAACACTGTCCATTTTCAACCTTAGAAATTACAAGCTGGCAGCTCCTTCCCTGTTGGATTCCGTTTACCCGTGTAATTGCCCGCCCGTCTCTATCGGGGAGAGGTCCGATCGATGAGGCGCCGCGGAATACTTGCGGCAAAATATTAAACTGCACCATTGTCCGATTTATTGCGCTATTCATGATGAATGGATCTCCCTCTGATTGAATGGATGGGACTGTGTTATTCTGGAAACTAATCGCTGCTGAGAAATCGTCCGACCGAATTTTTTTGCGACTGAAAAGACCCCTAATTTTTAAAGGAATACACTGAAAAAAAGTTACGGGGTGTATAGACATACCGTCCTTTCCGGGCTCAGAGGCCGAAAGTTACGGGTGATGGAGGAGAAGCTTTGAATGCTCCGGGTGCTACGCCCGGAATTTTCGGTCTCTGTGCCCGAAACGCGGACGGTGGGTCTGAATAACCCGTAAGTATGGCTTTCACGGCCGGATTTTTTTTTTTAGTGTAGAACCGTGAATTCAGATATAAAAGCTACTGCTACGAAGCGTTACAACTATTCGATGGAATCCGTTGAGTAGTGATCATTATCACTTATTTTTATCAATATGATACTCCTGAAAATCGTTTACACTTTAAACGTAAATAAACAGTTTAGAGCTCATGCCTAGTGAGGTAGGTCAAATGGGTTCGCGTAGATTTTGAGTGGGCACCAGTCCTAAAGTCGGAGGACCAGTCAGTAATCTGGGCATCAGGGCGGGACTCAAGATTCAGGTGATGCCATTAATTTGATCTAACTCCCTAAGCATGATGACAGATTTTTTTTTTTTTTTTTTTTTTTTTTTTTTTTTTTTTTTTTTTCATCGTGGAGAGGAAGGATACAACAGACGCCATTTCAGTCTGTAAGAATCTTACAGACTGAGTTCTAATCTATCAGAAATCTTACTCCGCACCCTTCCAATTGCATTATTCGCGGAGGGGCCATTTCTGAGGGCAAACTGATTATCAGAGAGGTTCACTTCTTTTGCGCTTCTTCAGTGCAACACACGTTCATACACTTTTTCGTCCGAGGTTCGCTTACAGAAGTTTACGAACGTCTCGTAGAGTTCCACAAACATTTACGGAAGAAGTTAGACTGCCGAACAGAGGGAATCAAGATGAGAGAGGTGCGCTCGAGGGAAAAGTAATAAGGAAACCNGGGCCGCGGATGAGAGAAGACGATGACCGACGCCAAATTTGTCAAGCCCAAACAAAAACCATCGATCACTTTCAGCGCTGCACCGCCGTAAGCTTTGAATCGAGGAATCGCGGCGTTTAATCTATTTTTGAGATTTAATTATATTCCACCCGACAACCCGCCAAAACTTGGATATTTACTTCGTCTAATCTTTACTCCTGGCGCGGGTCAAAACTGTGGCGAGGTAAGTTTCCAAACAAACCCTTGAGTTCGGCTCGAGGAATTTCCTGGAATTAAATTAGACCCATCAAACAAATATCCAGTAATGATTGATTGTCTTTCGCTCTCATTCTAAATTTGAAGACTATACTCTCACTCATTGTGAGTAACTGCACTACTTATTGGTAACCCTCGAATTTTCGAAATCGAGTTTCCTTCAAAATTCGTCTGATCTGCCGGATTTAGATGAAATCGCCGATTCAGCTAAAACAACGAAATTGGTCCTATTTTCATGAAACCAAGACACGTGCGCATGAGGAAGCTGTCAAGCTTCCAGGACCTTCTGTCCACCTACCTTTCGTCCATTAAATAAATGTCTACCGCTATTTATGTCCACTAAACGTTAGGTCCAGTCTTTATTAAGTCCACATGATTTAGTGTCCAACCATGAATAAGTCCAAAATTGTCCAAATTGTGGACATGTTATGTCCACATTTTTTTCTTCTCATTAAAATGACAGGAACCACCTCAAAAATAGTTAGTTAGTTATTATAATTTTAATGCATACTACTACTACCTTCATTCTTAAAAACATTTCATTCATGAATCAAGTCATGAAAGAGAACAGACTCTAAGAGCAGATAAAAACATATGTTCATGTATACACTGTACGGATATGATAAGATGAAAACCAAAGCGGGAGCCTAGGAAACGCTCCAATGCCAAATTAAACATTTTTCAGTAACAGATGCGGTCAAAATTGAAAGTCCTCTTTAACTAGTTATTTCGTGCGCCTTTAATCTTGTAGGATACTGTGCAACGCCTCTGAGGCGAAATAGTTGCTTAAAGCGTTGCGGCGCGGTAGGCGCCTACAAACCTAACGGGATACTTCACACGTTGCGCAATGCGTGAAGTATCCCGTTAGGTTTTTAGGCGCCAGTGCGCGTTTTGCGCTGCTAACACGCCGCTCCGCTCTGTGTTCGGCTCTAATATTTAAACTCGCGGAGTCAGCGTTTTTCATCGTCCATCAATTTCATTAAAAAAAAAGAATGTACATTTAAGGCATATTTTATATCGGAAATTTCAAGGATTGAAATGATACCAAGTATTTACCAAAGACAATTTGAAAAGATGAATCAAAAGAAGGAATTAACATTTCATTTAAAATATGAGTTACGATAACAACACCTCATTCTCTCTTAATTTTCTCATTTCGATATTGTCAATATAATTTTACACACGGACTAAAATATGACGCTTAAATTTGATTTTAGTGGACTTTACATTTGTGGACTTAACTTATTGGACGTTTAAGTAATGGACTTAACAATAGTGTGGGCTTTAGAACTGTGGACGTAAAAATTGTGGACGAAAAGTCTGAGGACGTAAAAAAAGTGGACATGAAGTCCGTGTACCACTGTAAATGCGCAAAAATTGACGTTGTTTTAGAAAAAATAGCGCAAAGGCTATTATTCCGCGAGAGAGCCAATGAGAGCCATCAAAAAAGTCTAAAACACGTGTTTCAAGCGTGAAAAGCGTGTTACAACACGCTTTTTCAAAACCGCGTGTGCAGGCAGCTTTTCATTCGGAACTTTCGGCCGGAACGTCGAAATTCAGAGGCCGAAAGTTCCGGAGCTGAAAACCGAAGCAGTCTGAAACTACGGCTCCAGCACCCGGAACCCTCGGCTACTGATCCCAGAACGGACAGTATGTCTAAACGGAGAAAAAAAACTTCGTGCATGGGACCCGAAGTTGAGGTCATATGGATTTCTGAAGTTTTCTGATCACGCATCCGAAAACTTGAGGTCATATGGATTTCTGAAGTTTTCTGATCACGCATCCGAAAACTTGAGGTCGAGCTGCCGAAGTTCGGGTCAGACATCGAACCACTTCGGTACGTACCGGAGTACTTCAGATGTGTGACCCGAACCCTTCGGTAAATATCGAAGTACTTCAGATGTCTGAGCTGAACTTCGGCAGCTCGACCTCAAGTTTTTAGAAACGTGATCCGAAAACTTCAGAGATCCATATGACCTTAACTTCGGGTCTCACGCACAAAGTTTTTTTCTCCGTGTACATAGCCCGTTTTTTTTTTTTTTTTTTTTTTTTTTTTTTTTTTTTTTTTTTTTTTTTTTAGTGAACAACCGTGCGGCATGTTCCAGGAAAGTCGATTGGACTTGGTGCTGATGACTGGTGAGATGAACCGATCTCTTTTTCAAATTTACCGCGTGTGCGGGCAGTTTTTCATTCGGAACTTTCGGCCGGAACGTCGAAGGTCAGAGGTCGAAAGTTCCGGGTGTGACAACCGGCAGTCGTGACAGTCAAAACTACGGCTTCAGCACCCGGAACTCTCGGCCACTGGGCCCGGAACGGACAGTATGTCTACATAGTACACAGCCCATAATTAATTTTTTTTTTTTTTCTTTTTTTTTCTTTCACTTACGGCTTTCCTCGTTACGGCTGCGGATTTTTTTTGCATCCCACAATAACCATGCGGCATGTTCCAGGAAAGTCGATTCGACTTGCTGCTGATGACTGGTGAGATGGACCGATCGTCGATCGTCCTTGCGCACACTGCCGAGGGCGGATTTGACGGGAACGGTGGCTCGGACGTGGAAGATTATTGCCGTCAAAGTCTTGGAGTTGTAATACCTTTTGTCAATCAAATGAGTAGCGGGGAATCGGATTGCCGGATTGAAGCTGTGCGCAAGCCGCGGGTCCCGGGATTTGCAAGTTAATGACGTTTCCACGCAGAGGAGTCGGCTCAGCGCTCACCGAGGCGATCCATCAGTCGGCGTGGGCGGCTCCGGACGTGTCTCCTGTCTCATTTTACCCACCTGCGCTGCCCTCCCGAGCTCAGGAAAAACCTCCTATCGCCGTCTGGAAGTTGCCGAATTGCATTCCACGAAAATCAATGGGCCTGATGTCGTCACCTTCCAGGCAAAGTATCACAAGCGCCATACGACGTTTAAAAATTTCCGCCGCCATTTTATTTCTTTACTGATAAATTGTTGGTTGAATCTGTTTGGAAATTTCACTAAATTTTATCGGCAGCACAAAGAAAATTCAGTGAAATTTTCGGACGGCTTCGTTGAACAATTTCTCTGTAAAAAAATAAAATGGCGGCGGAAATTTTTAAACGTCGCATGGCGCTTGTGATACTTTGCCTGGAAGGTGACGATGTAAACTTCGGCTACGGCAGAAAGAAGAAGTGATTCTATGTCTACAATGGCTCAAAATTACGGTGAGCGGATTGATAAAGTATGGAATACTCTCCTAAATTCACAATCTGCGTTACAAATATGCTTTTTTGAGCGTTCACCACGCAATATCCTGTGTCCCCTTATCAAATGAACTCATCAAATGCAAGATGGCGGACCGCGGACCCGTACTGGTTCATGAACATTTGACGGCTCGCCAACTTTTGATAGATGGCTTGTGCGGAAACCAGCACGCATCTCCGCCATTTTGCATTTGATGAGTTCATTTGATAGAGAGGCAAGGGCGTATGCGTGGCGAACGCTCTTTCCGGAGATTCCAGGAAGCTTAAAAAAACCTTAAATTTCTTACGCAGATTGTGAAGTTAGGAGTGTATTTCAGACTTTCCCGATGCACTCATCGTGATTTTTGAGTCATTTTCCCTTTGAAAAAACCTCTTCTTCTGGCTCTAGCTGAAGATGGCAACAGCCCCATTTTCACCGCTAAATTTTTCAGAGAGAGATCCGAAAAATTTGGCAACGTTTGGAGGGTCGTACGGCGTTTTTCCTGGGCACGGTGGTAAGGACATGCGGCTCACTGCAGTCAAGGCCACTCGAAATCCCAAAACCGCGTATCTTCATCGCCCTTTTTCAATGCTCCCGCCTACGATGGCTCACCGGACAGGGTTTAAACTTAAGCGCACTGTCAGTCATGTCCCTCATCGAAATTCCGCGCATAGCTCGGTGGTGGGGGTCGAGGTGAGAATTATTCGCCCCCGGAGAAACATGAACTTGGATCTAAATTTAAACTAAAACGTAGTAATGTTGAATTATCCAACCAAAAAACAAAATCAACCCATATTACCCATGAATTTAATGAATATTTATGGGAATGTGAGCTCTGAATATACATATGAAAGACTGGATGCAACTATTCGTGCTCTTAGAATGACCGTGTTGCGTGCAAAAAATTGAAGGCGCTATATGTTTCTCGCCTCTTGTTCTCACTTTAATGTCCATGTCGCGTTGCGCTCTTGTAAATAACTGTAATAACTCCTAAATTAACTTTACAGGATGCACAACACTAATAAGAAAGGAGGCTGGCGAATAATTGTTGGGCAAAGGTGTGTTAGATTTTAAAGTTTAGCTTAGGCATAATGTCACCATGACATTATGTAGAGGCCGAGGTGATAATATTTCTAAGAATTTTGACGAGTTTTCAAAATTAAGGTTCTCTTAAATGCCTCTTGCATGAAGTAAATAAATATTTCCTTGTTTAAAATCGATTATCTCTCGCATCGGGATTTCCATTCCATTTATTAAACAACGTGTAATGCGACTCATTGGAGGATACCAAACCCCCTTCAGCCAGGTAGTGGCGATTTTTGCAGGATGGCAGCCGTGAATTTGCTTCATTTAAATCCACTGAAAATATCGATTCTGGGTTAAGAAGCTTGCTTCACCAAAGATCAATCGTTTTGCATTGTGGAGACATGCATTTCGTGTATTAGTGGAGAAAATGGATTACTATGGTGTTAACTATGTGGTTACTACGTGAGTACATCAATGGACATGTGAGCTATTTTTTCAACATTTCCACTTCTGAAGTTCCGAGAGCTTTTCGCACCTTCCTCGTTCACACTGTTTGAATAACCAGTGCTCGGTGGCCGAGATATTTTGTCACCGTGTTCATCACGCTCTGAGTAAACTTCGGAAGAGTCAATCTGTATCGACCTGTCCCGACCGCCTGGCCTTTGAGATTTTATCGGTTTAATCCAACTAGCATGAGATATGAACGCCTTGTGCAGACGTCCTTCCACGGTGATAATCCTTACAGTTTAACCATTGCATATACATTTTGCGTGCGGGTGCGGCCGTGCGGCTCAACGGTAGGCGGTGTTTGTTTGCGTTCGAGTCGACAGTGTTGAGCACCGAGGTAGAAATTACGGTAATGTCGATGCGGCCGGGAGATAACAGGGGTCGACCGCGAACCGCCTAAACGGGTGAGCCTACGTGATAACAGAAGAGGCGGGAGCACAAAATCAAAATTTGATGTAACCATGGGCAGCGTAGTTCAATAAAGCTTTTTAGCAAGACTCATTATTTTTGCTCCGTGTCCTGAAAACCCGCGTGACACGTAATGTGGTGAAACAATACGGTCAATCGACCACCGGTTTTATGTTGTCTCTCTTTTTTCGTTTAGGCGAAATATTTTCAAAGCCATCGTGTGCCTTGCATCAATGAAAACGAAAATTCATAGAAAAATAAATAAACGCTTTACCCATAAGCAAAAAATCAAACAGAAACGGGCGCGAGAATGATTCCTAACACTTCCACTGAGCCCTTAGGGTCAATTACTTACGTTACTACCGTTTTCCAATGACTCTACGTCAATTTTGTGATCAAATGGACGTATTACTGCCAAACGGAACTACGTGCATTATGACGGGGGCCCTGGTATGCATATATTCTTATGGGATTCAGGGCTCATGTCTTAATGCACATAGTTCCGTTCAACAGAAATACGTCCAAATGGCATTAAGAGGAGGAAAACACCGTTTCCCTCCTTCAGAAATCGTTTTTTTTTAGTGTAAGGCCATAGGGTGGGCCTATTTTGAATTTTTAGGTATCAGAATGAAAGATTTTTGTGCTTCAGGGGACAAAATGGTATAAAAATGTCATTATTGGACAGATTCTTAAAAAGTTTGAGGGGCAAGAGGGAAGGGGAGAAGGAGGTTACCCCTTTCCTCCTCTTAAAAAGTGCGAAAAGTCTGAATTCCTTCCCCCTCCCCCCGATATTGATGGGGAAGGGTAGCCTCCATCTCCCTTAGTTCGACCCTCAGTAAGCACAAAAATGAGAGGTTATACGCCTTTAATCCCATCCTGCACTGAAAAAAAATTCTCGGCGTTTTTACCAGGGTCCGTTGGTACCTTTACCATCTCACTTTTTTTACCAATTATTGGTAATTTTACCAAGACAGACTGGTAAGCTTACCTAAAAACCGGTATCTTTACTGTTTTTTCAGGTAAGAATACCACTTTTATTGGTAATCAATTCCCGGTAACTTTGCCATTCTATCTCGATAATTCTACCACAGTCGATAAAAAATATTGGCGTTTTTGCAAAGGTCCAGTAAAATTACCGAGAAAGTTCAAAAATTTTACCAAGATTTCTTGGTGAAATTACATATTCCATAATTGATAATTTTACCAAGAAAAAACTGGGATCAAATAGAACCCTGAATTCTTGGTAATTTTACCCTTTTCTCAGTAAATACACAAAGATTTTTTTCAGAGCGAGGGTGACATATTGGATTCGTGGACACGGACTCAGAAATCGACCACTTTTTGCAGTTAGGAACTACTATTTCTGGCTCATTCGTAAAAACACTTATGTACAGAGGGACTTTAACGGTGCATACGTTTCTAAACTGAGCCAGATATTGGAGTTTCGAATTGCAAAATGTAGTCTAATTTGCACCATGTTTACACTGACGGCGGCAGGCACACGTCGCGTCGGCGGCGCGCGCGCTGGCTTTTGCTCCAGGTCCGGGTAATCGAGTGAGATGCACTCAAGCGAACGCTGGACAAGCTGTTGATTGAGTTGCAGCTGCTTAGTTCCGGAACTAAGTTAGGCCGGCCGCACAACCGCCACAAACGGCTGTCGTTTTGGCACTCATTAGACATTTCCCCCGCCCCATCGCCCTTTCTTGCTTTTAGCCGGGATTAACGCAACTTGAAAAATCTTCGCAACAGGCGCGCGGTAGCGTGAGAAATTCTGACTACATTTACAGTGAGGAACTACAATTTTCAGCTTCCTTTAGGAAGAACGTAGATGCCATTGGTTTCCAATGCAGATAAGTGTTTTTACAAATGAGTCAGAAATTGTAGTTCCTAATTGCAAAATGCAGTCCATTTTTCAGACTACATTCACCTTGAGGGAGCCTAGTTTTCTCAGAGGCAGTTCTGTCACCCATGGTTGTGGGTCAACCGTGTAGAGTGTGCTGAGTACTTGTTAACTTTTCATTTATGGTTGGGACTTTATAAATTTCTTCAATTCCAATGGGTCCAAAAATTTTACTGAAATTTTGAAAGCAGATGTATAAGACTAACCCCCATCCCTGAAAAAATTAAAAAAAGCGGATATCCGAATAGAAATTTCACTCATCAGAGGCTAAAGTGCTGGCACTGGATTTTAGAAAGCTTAACCATTATTTTATTAAGAACTATTGGCTCGCCAGGGGCCCTCAAAGTTATAATGCAAAAGTGGTTGATTCCTCAATGATGAGATTATTCAAATTTTTAGATTTGTTTAATTTTCGTTGTACAATAAGGACATTTGATTTACTATGATAAAGAAAATTGTTTCATTGGTTAGGATATTGTTATCACGGCTTACCAGAGTGTTTTACGATATTGGCATAAAAAACCGATCTTATCATGTATTCACCTTCATCTCAATACGTTAAAAACAAGTTGATATTACAAGAAAGGATAGCGTTTCCTGTCCTAAAAAACTATAAAAGTTTGTTTGATTACCTGAAATTTTAGTCCTGAAAAACTATATTTACTACGTCAGGTAAAAGTTTAGCCACCACAACGGCGTTACAATCGTCACGCCAATATTTTTCTGCAACGTAAAAATAATCTAATTGAAACGAGAAAACTTGTGTTGTCACGACTAAAATTTTACTTTTACCTGCCCCAAAAGGTCGCTTCCTTCGCGCAGCAAATATTTTCTTCGGCACAAAGAAAAAAGTCAAGGAAGTTTCCCCCTTGTAATTAATTGAATTATTCTACATGAAATCGGTTTTTTTTTTTTTTTTTTTATCAGAAGTCCTCCGAACCGTGGTACCGAAACCTCAATTCTAAAAGCTTTTCGTCAATAAGGCTCCTTTTTCTGTGGACGATCGGTTCACTGAGAAACGTAGGAAGTCGAAGAAAGAAGAAAAAAGAAGAAAACTTGGCCAGTGGTTAAAACAAAATCTGGGTCTTCGTGCTTTCTTGGGAGTGACGCAAACCGATTTCTTACAGAATCACGCGGCTCAGCGACCAGCAGTCGGGTTCGGATTTCAACGAAGGAGCCGCTGTCGGCAATCCTCGACACTTAAAATTATGTCAATGCGTGCTTATAACGACGCAGTTTGCGTAATTGCAGCCAGATGACACGTAATTAAGTTTTACCGGGGAAAAGTTACGGCAGCGACAAAATGCGACTCTCCGTAACGCTTCTTGACGACAACAGTTTTCAAGCAAAATCGGATGGAGACGCATCCACGTAGTCAACAGCATCCTTCATACGAATTATATTAAGGCTGTGAATGCATTTCGGATAAAGGAACGGAGCTTTTTTTTTTTGTTTTTTTTTTGGGGGGGGGGGGGGGGAGTGATGGAGTCCTGGTTTTGGGCCATTGCAAATTACACTTTTTTGTGAAACTAGTGCCATCTGGTATCAAAATGAGTGCTCTATTTTTTCTTTTTAAAATCTATAGTTTTTCACTTGTGTTACTTTTTGAATAATGGAATAAAATTATTCTTAGCATTTTCATTTTCGGTTTTTTGGGGGGTTTTATTATTATTTTTTTTTTTCATTTAAATGAGTTTTCCTTTAATGTTTTTTTAATGTTTAGCTATCTCAGGAGCAAAGCTGTGTTGATTCTTAAAAAAAAGTATTCCTCCATTTTCCTACTTTTTAATTTTCAAAAAGATGAGACCTCCACATGGAATGGGGCCTTAGCTCTCCAGATTTCAAAGTTGAGGTGCGGATACCAAAACAAAGAGGGAGGGTTGTCGAGAATTTTTCGAAAAAAAAACGCCAAAAATGTCAAAAGTAATGGAAGTTTGAAGTTTGCAGTTAAAAACGTATGTTTGAAATTCTGATCTGCGGCGATCTCGGCACGAAATTTCCAAGTTAAATGACACTCTGACCTCCAAACGTGACTGCATTAATAACCTAGAACGCGCGAAAAATAAAGGACAGAGCAATAGTGTGCCGATGAATGTCCATCGGACGTTACCGGGGAGTCAGGATGCAATTTTGTAATTATTTCCTGATATGAAGAATAAAAGAAAATTTATAGTGAGATTTCTCGCTCTCTTAAAACCATAAACCTTATTACCATAAAAATTAAAGAGACAGCTCACGACTGAATCTTATGGACTATAGAGAGAGGAGATTCCTACTAGAATCTCATGATCAGATGTTTCAACCCAACTCAACGAAAAATTGTTCGACTGAAAATTTTACAACCACGGACTAAAGTCTCTTCCATCGTGGACAGTCACAGATGCATAAATCTATATTTTTTTTACACATTTCCTTGTGATTGGAAAATCGCATCACGCTGATTGGTGATGAGCGAGGAAAGTTATTATTGGAAAGCTCAGATATTTTTCGAAATCCCAGCCAGTTTTTACCGTGAGTCTAACACAACAGCATTTCCTCGGAAACTGCTGAGCTGTCCCTGGGGCGGAAACGGCTAAAGCTCTTGGAAATACGGAGGAAAATACCGCACGGAGTCTCTGAATCATTTTGAATACATTATCTTTCACTTTCAGCCGGATGACACGCCCGAGCCCGTATTTATTTGGACCTGGGCTCCGAGTGTGGGCAACGATAAAGCAAAAGCCTTTCAATCCACCGCCCTGCGTCGGACAATGGAAGGATTAGGCAAAACGCAATGAAAGGCTGTTCAACTTCTGGTCTAACAATACCGGCGTTTTATTCCCAACAACCCGCACGCGTAGTTGCCGAACGAACCTCCTTTGTGATTATGAAAAAGCATGTCATGATCGTCAGGAACAAACGATCAAATCAGACGACGCCTCTGGACAGATGACGGTTAAAATTGGAAATTTCAAAGTTGAACATTTTATCTTGACGAGAAATCATGGTTTCGAAAGTCAGCGTTAAATGAATTGTAAATTTACATCAAATACTATGAATCAATTTGCCTCGCGCTCAAGTATCTATGAAAATTTGAGATGTTTCTCCCCCATGGTTAAACACCTAACAAGATATTCAATCATCTAATCTACATGTAATAAAAAACGGAAATAACTTGTTTCCGATATCGATCGTTAGAGTAAAATGCATCAATAAAAGTCAGTAAAGGACAAAAGTATCAAAATGAGTGCATAAAGGCAGATGACGACTGCCATAAACTTTATGGACCGTTAGAACATGTATATAAAGTTGATATCTCTTGTTGAAATTATATAGCAAGGCTGTAGAGTTTAAAGTCTCGGTTTGATTGAACAGTGAAAAGGTTTATGCAGAGGAAATTGTTATTTACATGCAATCAAACATAGTATGGGCTGGTGCCGATATGACAGATGATTTTCCGTTTCACTTGGGCACGTGGACCCAGACGAATGGGGGACGAGGAGGGAATAATATTCATACAAATATGTGAGCATAAATGAGAAAAACGGATTCACTGTTGAAGGTAGGTAAAATTTCCCGCTCAGATACTACAAAATCTTCCTGTCCATTCTGTCATAAATTATTGTAGTCTTACTCCCTGATATTCCCATGATTTATAGGCATGAATTTCTAAAGTAATACCGGGGATTACACTCAATTTCTCCCAACTTCTTTGGAATTTTCATCGGGGTTAACAGCAATTTTATTGATTATTTTACCTCCGGGGTCATTCTATAGCGCCAAGTGAGCGGGAGTCCTTAAAGTGAAAAAAATGGTTTTTGGGAGGGGAAAGAGGAAAAATTTCGGGTTTTTGTTACCAATGCCCTGTCTTTTCCGGAGAGTTAATGTTCCCTAAATTTCCGTATAACTAGATTTCTCCAAGTCCTAGGCACCATGTTTTTCTTATAATTTTATTATTGTTTACTACCCTTACAGATTGTGGAAAAAAAGTTTTAGGGGTTATCCCCTAAAATTTAGGTACTACCCCCTAAAATTTAGGTACTACCCAATTTGATGTATGATACGGGCATTTTCAATAGATTGTGTTAGTACAGCAACATTTGGGTTAAAGCCTAATGTATTGGAGTACCAATCAATTGGGGGTACAACCACAATTAATTGGAATTGGCCATATCATCCTACAACCCCTGCCTCTTTTTTTTGTGTGTGTTACTACCCTCTTTGGCAAGACGGTCTATACTTCCTTCCTTAAGAAAAAATGCCGTATGAACATTCGAGAGTTGCCAGATTTTCACGGATTAAACATGCGTCTTCGAGGAAAGTCATTCATCCTTTTCCTTGAAATTTTCAGATGTTTTAGATCAAATTGCGAACGAAATCGTCTAAAAATTTTGAAGAAAAATATTTAAAAATTTCCCGGTAAATTCGGTTTTAATTAAAGAAAATCTGGCAACACCTAAATGCTCATTCGCCGTTTTTCCTTAGCACGCACTGAAAAAAAATTCTCGGCGTTTTTACCAAGGGCTGTTGGTACCTTTACCATTTCACTTTTTTTTACCAATTATTGGTAATTTTACCAAGACAGACTGGTAATCTTACCTGAAAACCGGTATTTCTACTGTTTTTTTCGGGTAAGAATACCACTTTTATTGGTAATCAATTCCCGGTACCTTGGCATTTTATCTCGGTAATTCTACCACAGTCGATAAAAAATATTGGCGTTTTTACCAAGGTCCAGTAAAATTACCGAAAAAGTTCAATTGTTTTGCGAGATTCTCGGTAAAATTACCAATTCTATAAATGGTAATTTTACCAAGAAAAAACTGGGATCAAATAGAACCCTGAATTCTTGGTAATATAACCCTTTTCTTAGTAAATACACCGAGATTTTTTTTCAGTGCGGCAGTTTAGCACTGACTTTATTTTACCCTTTGGTGCTTCTGGCGGAACGTGGAAATTTTTCGGGCGATCTGGTGGCCGGGCGGGGGTTTTATCGCGTTCGATTGGATTACGGCCCCTCGCCACCCCCCACCCCCCTCCCAGCCGCGGCCGATGGTGGGCCTCCGATGTGCGAAATATGCAAAAGCGCGTTCCCGCTCGCAGTGGAAAGACGTCGCTGGAACAACAAAAGCGACCGCGCGGCGAGCGCGGGGCGGAGGGGTAAATGTCAAGAGTCAATTTACATTCGATAAATATTTAATAACTGCATCGTGGCGGAAACAGCAAATCCGGAACCGGAAACTGAAGCCTTAATCCTCGCTTGCGTTGCCGTGTTGCGCTGAAAACCCAGGCTTCATTTAAGGGTTGAAATATGAGCAAATTTTTGCGGTCGAGTGGGATACACTTTTTGAAACCCTGAGTTATTCCGAACACAGAAAAAATAAAAATTGCTGATCTCACAATTGAATCAGTTAGAACGAAAACACACCAACTCGGTAACTCGAAAATACTCACTTTTCACTATGGATGGACAGACAATTTTCATAAAGGTCATTGAAGTTACCGTATCTGTTCCAACTTGGACACTTAAAGTGTCCTTAAGTACTTGCTTTTAGGCACCAAACATATTTTTCTTAGACTAACTTCTTCACATAATATGCAGTTTTGTATGTGTCTTGATTATGTTCATTTTTTCGAGTTGGTGTGTTTTCGCTCTCACTGATCCAATTTAGCAGTTTAAAAAAGTGTCCGACATGTTTCAATGTAGATTTTACAATAAAAAAACTTAAAATTTAACCACCTCCGTGGTTATATTGGCTTTCCACTATTGTAAAATGTACATTTGAAGCATGTCGGACATATTTTTTCAAAAATTCAATTGTTCAATCAGCAATCCATTTTCCCCCCGTGAAGTTGGGTTAATTTTACAACCCATCAGAGTTTATAATGGATGAATCAACCCAATTAGAAGTTGTTGTCTTCGGCTAGAAAGGTGGGAAGTTTCTGCGCGCCATAATGACATTGCACGCGACAAACGCACGTTGGCGAAATTTTCCTTGAAAACAATCGGCGGCGTAAAACAGAACCCAGAACCCTCCACCGCACCACCCGAGCATCCTCACCCGCTTCAAAAACATAGAAGTACACTGCGAGCTGTGGCGAAATTATTTTCGTACCCGAAACCTATTTGCCGAACTTATTTCCTTTCCTCGGTATTGGCGAGGCGCGACGCTATGGGTTCCTTGAAGTCATCTCGGTTTTCTATCGAAGCGCTTCGGCTTCTGCACGTGGCATTTTCAACTTATCGCGAGTCGGCGTTATTTCGGTCATCGCACATCTGCGGACTCAATCTCCGACTCCTTGTCCCACGCCCGAAAAGTATCTCGAAATTCCACCGTTTAGCGAAAGCAAACTCCTGAACTTTCCGCTCCTGATTTTACCTAGAAACACACAATTTGCTTGTGCTATTGAGGCGGGTCTTCAGATCGTAATCCCGCGTATCAACGCCCCTTCTATTTGGACATCATTTTGCAATTGAAGACACCGCACCAAGAACAGCCTATAACTGGAAACCGCGTTTTGAGAAAAACGCATTTAAAGTTTTGTTTTTGATGTACTGCGCAGACTTTTCTATGCAGGTACCCTGTTTTGGTGTTTTTTTGTGACCTAATCCTTCTATTGAAGGATGCCGGGTAGATTTTGCGATACATTTTGGGTTTATACTCTCATATGTTTAATTTAAAAAAGCGGTTTATAGGCCATTATTACGCCCAACAGTCATTTTGGTGGCGAAATGAAGTATAAATCATTTTAATCACGCATGATTAACGCAAAATGAAAGAATATCGATAGTGAGTAAAGGAAGGGGTAACTAGCACCTTATAGGCCCGTTTATAGGTCGTTCTTGCACCCATCGATCCAGAGGCCTGACTTAAGTCGGAAAAAAAAAGGTTTTTCGACCTCGAGCCGTTACCTATCTATATTCTATCGCTACCACAGCATAGTCCAGGGTACGTAGAATCCGAAAAGTAGATGGGCGTAATAACGACCTAAACGCCTATAGGCTGTTCTTGGTGCGGTGTCCTCAATTGTAATCTTCCGTCACATTCTTATGGCGCAATGATACAACTATTTGAACTCTCCGGAATGCGTGAGGTATCACGTTGCATTTGAAGGCGTTTTCAAAACAGCCAAGTTCCGATACCCGGATTATCGTTTTGCATAGTTCATATTCTTTTGTTATATTCCGTACCACTTGTTTATTTTGAATCCTCCTATAAAAACCACCCATTTGCTATATACAATTCTAGCTGGAGCGCACTTCAGCTATGCATTTACTACTGCAAAAATGTCAAAGGAAATCGACAAGCCCATGCGTGTATGGAAACCGCGTTTTGAGAAAAACGCATTTAAAGTTTCATTTTTGATGTACATTTTAGCCATTGGAGTCATTATATTACGGAAAAAAACAGATATGCGTCTATATATCCATTAATAAGAACTTAAGGTATTTTAAAGTTTTTTTCTTAAGCTTAGGAATCGGTTTTAGAGACACATTGTGGCTCCATCGTGTTTTTGGCAAAATGGACCATTAGACAAGGTACGAATTTCAGCATTCTGATACATGTTTCTTAACAAAAATTTTACGTAAAACACGATGCACACAACGAAATTTACCGAAATTAACTCCTTACGAAGATATTTAATGATTCTTAATGCGTGAATTCAAACCACCCGCTCATGAAAACTCAATGCTCTACGTTATTCACATCGCGCGCTAAACGTTATCATGACAGTCTCTGCGACATAAAAATCTGGCAACCTCAATCTTGACGCTTTGGCTCAGTTATAGCAAATTGCTAATAGTTTGAACAACACATGATGGGAAATGAACATTGCTCGAATGAGAAGCTTGCTGAAACCGTTGTAGGTGGCGATTTGACTCACGTAGCGTTTTGAGTTTCTTGTGAGCGGGCACTTCAAATTCCTCGTAACCAATGTGAAATAAAAACGTTAATATCTTCGTTAGGAGTTGGTTTCCGTAATTTTCGTTGTGTGAATCGTTTTCTACGTGAAATTCTGGTTAGGAAACATGTATCAGATCGCTTAAATTCCTACCTTGTCTAGTAGTCCATAATGCAGGAGCTGAAGTGGTTAAATCTAAAATCCAAATCCATGCTACAAGCAAGAACAGACAATCTGTATGATGTTCACATTTTATCGCGATTAATTCATTTGGAATAGAGAAAAAGAAAAAAAATAGAGAATTAATCGTTTGTAGGACAATGATGTCACCAACAGTTGTCAACCGAGATTATCAGACCCGATTAAAACGCCTCCTGCCACGGGACCAAATTTAAATTAATGTTTCAAAATTACACATCAATGCGAAAGAGACCAGATGGAGGTTTTTGGACTGTCTGGCCGCTTGCACTCAACTTTTCACAGTAGTATACATCGATAATGTAAGAAGTCTAGTATACACCGAGTATAATAGATCTCCAAGAGATATACCGGACATACAACCAATACTGCCAAAATTCGACAAGCTGGCTACAAAACTTCCTTGGGAGCATGTGTGAGCGAACTGGCTCGGTGGCAATGCTAAAATTTTCATTCGTTTATTATCGTTCATGGTAACCCTCAGAGGAAAATTAGAAACATCATGGCTAAGAAAATAACTGTTTCCTCGGCAGTTCATGGTCGCTTGTACTGCTAATATAGTTAAGGAGGCCGTATGGCGTAAAATAATTTTCAGCCAAGCAAGAATCATTATCATACGGATATTTTTGTGATTGTCAAAACTAAGATAAAATCGTGGTAAGGACCCTGGTAAAAATTGGCAGTAGAATCTGTGTTCCAAAATACCATACACCTACAGCCGGCTGTAAGATGTCCAATAGCCTCTAAAGCCGGCAACACAATTTCTTATAGCTTTTTATAGCTGATGGCGATTAAGCAACAGCCAGTTGATAAAGAGTATGAAAAACGTTACTAATTACGGATGCTAGGACTAAGTGAGTTTTTGGACTATTGCTCTTTTTTTTGGGCCGTAGTATCTTGATTTATTTTGCGAGTAAAGCTCCGTACTTTTGATGGATGCCTGCCATTCCTAATATATTAGAGAGCCTTCAGTTTCGTACGATACTGTGCAATACCTCTGGTGTGAAATAGTGGCTTCAAGCGCCGTAGCAGGCGGGCAGCCAGCGCAAAACGCGCATTGGCGCCTACAAACCTAACAGGGATACTTCACGCGTTGCGCAATGCGTGAAGTATCCCTGTTAGGTTTGTAGGCGCCAGTGCGTCGCCGCTACGCTTTGTGTTAGGCTCTAATATTTAATCTGGCGGAGACAGCGTTATTCAACTATGATTTTGAAATGCTTGCACACTCTGCATGGATTATTTTCATTTTAATTGATGAAAAAAAATATGTATTAAAGGAAAATATAATGTGTGTTTTGTAAATATTGAGGTGGTTCCGTATCAAACTTAATGATTTCCAAAGCACACGAATTTCGACACAATTTCTTATAGCCTTTCATAATCGATGGCGAAAAAGCAACAGCCAGGCGATAAAGTGTAAAGCCCGGCAATAGGAACTATAGCCGGGTTGCATAATTTTTTATCGCTTCGTACAGTCCGGCCGTATGATTTTCTCCGCAATCTACAGCCAGCTATACGCTTTTCTGTAGCCTTCTTTAGCCGGCTATAAGAATTCCTATGGTATTTTGAAACGCAGCTCTTATCGCCAATTTTTACCAGGGGAGGTAATTTTCGCTATCAAAACTAAACTTTTACATAGTTATTGATTGAAAAATCGAGCTACAAGCCAAAATTAACAAGTAATATACTTGTTTACCAATACTATACTAAGTACTTGTTTATTTTGGCTTGTAGCTCAATTTTTCAATCAATAACTATGTTCTATACAGCTTAGCCGGCCTTTGGCAATGAGATGTGTCTAAACTTTTACTTGGTATGATATGTAACTCCTTGATACAACGAAAGTTTCCCTCGGCGCAACGAGAAACGACCGAGAAAACAATTTTCCTAGTTGTAATGAATACGATTTTTCTTCTGAAATCTAAAAAGTATACACATATTGACGGAACTTCAATGGATATTCCTTTAGACCCAATACATTCAGCTTGAATTTTGTTTCAACCAAAAGAGACCGGTGTATGATTTAATATAAGAAAATATTGAAAAATCGGTGCGGCATGAAAATGCCTCTCGAGGGCCTATTATATTCGCTCGGGGAGCAGACGTGGAAAAAGAGCAGAGAGTGGATAAGAGCTTCGAAACAAATTCATCGATGCATGAAATGCGAGAAAAGCTCGAGGAAACTGTGTGAGTTTCCGCATATAAAGAGGGAACGGGGAGGAAGGTGAGGGAGAAAGCGGAGATTTCGCTCGCAACTTAAAGATTAAAATAGACAGGATGTCGGAAAGTCTTTTCAGTCCAAAGGACTGATCACCTACAAGTCGGATAGAACACTCCCAAGTGCTTTGGCACGGAGAAGACAAAGGAGAGATGGGTGTTTCGACAGGAGGCGAATTCAACTCTGTTTGCTAAAGCAAATCTAAAATCTTGACGGAAATTGCAGCGCGCATTTCGTTAGTAGCCTCTCCATTAACTAACGACGCTTAGGTCGCTTCACATGTAAAATCTAAATCATGGCGTCTGGTATTCTGGTTTTTTTCATCCCCAGTTTTTTTTCATTTCCCCTGATTTTTTGGAAAAAAGTCCCAGATAAAAATCCGAGGGTTGCTCTCATTAACAGATTTACTCGGGCGAAACGAAATTTTACTGCGGAGTTTTAGATGAAAAGATTAATTTTTTAATATTACATCTCCTTAAATGAAACCATGTCCGGTGGCGCACCGAATTCGAAAATAATAAAGTCTTGGGGTAGAAAAACAGGAAATTCCCGCTTTTTGTTGTTTAACCTCAATTCTCTGAGAAGTTTCCTAATTTTTGCCAATATATTTCTTTCCATAATAAGTCTCAACAATTTCCCTTTTTCTCGATCACAGATACCATGACTAATCGTGACTGATCGTGTGAGTTTGTGAAGGATTGTGAATCTAGAAGGAGTCACTTACGTTATTTATGAAATCTTATTTTTACGATTAGAACGTCCCAAGGGGCTCCCTAGCTACCACGCAGTCCAGCTCCCGATAATACTGCCGTGCTAAGGAAAAACGCCGTATGAACCTTCAGGTGTTGTCAAATTGTCTTTGATAAAACATGAATTCCCTGGTAAACTTATGAATGAATATTTTTCTTCCAATTTTTCAAAGAATTTTGTTCGTATTTTGATCTGAAGTGCCTGAAAATTTCAAGGAAAAATATTCATAGTTTTCCTAAAAAATAAACATTTCATCAAAGGAAACTTGGCAACTCTCGAATGTTCATACGGCGTTCTTCCTTAGCACGGCAGAATAGGCGCTCCGCCCCTCCCTTGGCTATCTCTTGGAAATGAAAGAATTTGTGTCATTATTCGAAAATTGAAGATAGAGCAGAAATAGTATGGGATGGAAAGTTGCTCACGACAGTCGCTGCAAAGAACACGACTTCTGTTGGGCGTCAAGATCAAGAATCAGCACATGGAACACTTACCTGAAAGCAGAATGAAAGTATGTGTTAGTAAGGGGCGCACAGGACATACATTATAGTAGATATTTAAAGTAGAGAATCCACAGTTGAAAAAGTTATGAAAATGGTACATTTATGAATGCGGAGATTGTCGATTGTGATTCGAACACTCTCATCAAAGAGACTCTTTGGGGATGAAATTAATCTCGCTATACCTGGTCAGACACTCACATCTTAAAGTGAGACGCTGCATCTTTTCGACAGGAATGTTAACCCGAGTAAACTTTTTAAGAAGTTCTAATTCTTGCATTTTCTTCTGGCTGCTTTTTTCCTTCATGGCAAGGAATCAACTAAGAAAAATTCAGACAAATATGTTCATTTATTATTATCTTTTACTTATTTCTGCCAAACGGAACTATGTGCATTAAGAGATGAGCTTTGAGAACCATAAGAATATATGCATAACAGGGGTCACGTCATAGTGCACATGGTTCCGTTCGGCAGAAATACGTCCGAATGGTATAGCCGCATAAGTTATGAGACTCCACATTTGAGAAACGTGTTTTTTACTTATCAATAATGGTTAGTACTGGTAACATATTTTCTCCAGGGTGCACTTCAAACAATTTCAAAATGTGTCCCGATAAGAGTAAATTCCGTGAAGAACAATGGTTTTGCAATTCATACAAACAAGCAAATTCAATCATGGAATTCTCTGTTTTGATCAAATCTGCAGCTTATATGATGAAAAAGACCAATGCAGGTGCATTCATTTACTCAGAACTGACAGATTGACATAAGTCTGACAGCCCGCAGTATGACGACAGTGACCCTCCAGCTCAACGCAACGTGGAGATGAGTTTTTCAATAGTGGCGTGGCGTGAATTGCGATACATCGATTGTTATGCCATTTAAACCTATGGAAACGGATCGATAATTAATAATCGATTCTTTACCATAGGTTTAAATGTCATAACAATCGTAATTCACGCCACGCCACTGATTTTCAATGACTCTTTCACCGTCACTCTCCCTTCGGTTCATCGATGAGGTTATTGACGCGTTTCCTGTATTTTGCGGCTTACAGGATGTTCAGTAAATGAGTGTCTCAATGACATATCAACTCTGCCCTATTGTAGAAGTGTGCAACATGTTCTATGCGTTGAAATGGACATATTTCTATCTGACGGAACTATGTGCGTTATGACGTGAGCCGTGTTATGCATGGCTGAATGAATCGCACGACACCTTATATACAATTAAGTTGAAGAGTCATTTTTCTATGATAGAAAGTAAAACGAGACAATAAATCTTTAAATCGAGATACGGGGTAGTTTTTTCCCTTTTTCCTCACATGGGGATGGCACTGTGTGCCACCTCCTTAGCTGACCAATCAGATCGAATTCAGCAGAGACTGACGGTGTATATCAAGAACGATGTACCGAGTATTGATTTCCCCATGACGATGAGTGCTTCTAAAAATGCACCCGTGTGCTCTGCTGAGCGCGGTCCGTTTAATTGCCGCAATTTGGGGGTGCACAGACCACCTTCCAGCGATAAATTGCCCGGGAGATGCGATCGAAAGTGGGGGCGTTTAGGAACCGTAATTTGAAGCTGCTGCCCGTCTGGGGTCCGGACCCGGTCGACCGCAGGGTTGCGGTCCGCGAACCGGCTTAATTTCCTCGCATGCGGGAGTCCAGCGGTTGCTTTTCCTGCGTGCAATCCGACAACCGCGCCAAGTTTGTGAATTCAGTTCTCATGATCGGTAACCAGGCTCACATCCGCGTTGCATTATCGTGCAGGCAAGACGATAAGACGTGCAAGTTGCAGAAATAAGCAGAGGTCCCAGGATTTTAGAGGGAAGAAAATTCCTTAACTTTACCGGATTTTTCCCGGGCAGAAATGGGACGGCATTGACCAGAGTCATATGTGGACTGCATTTTGTAAAAAGGAACCACAAGCATTCCAATGTCGCTAAGATTGTGCATAATTTTTTACCTAGCAAATAGAAACTGATCGTCTAAACAAGTTTTATCTATAATCTCATGGAACTATGAATTTAAGACGAGAATTACCTTTGTAAATTTAATTTCCTTCATGATTTCGTAATTTTTTTGCACAGAATTTAAGTTGCCCAATGTTAGCAACATTGGAATGCTCTTGGTTCCTTTTTGCAAAATGCAATCCATGTATACGTCGCCTAATTTTCTCTCGTATCTTATTTTCTTACGAAGAATCAGAGCAACATTCTATCTATTCCTGGCGTTATCCTTTCCTCGGAAAGGTATAATAATGCTAACAGTTACCATAAAGGTGTTTCCAGGTAGATGGTAGACAATATAAACCAAGAATGGTCGGAAGGCTCAGTTGCACTGGTCAGTGGTCACAGAATTGTGTTCTAATGCTTGATTCTTGTAGATTAGCTGAAAATAATAAGATCCGTCCAAACCGCAACTTTCTACGTTCAACTTTAACCGAGATATCGCCCTTTGGAAAGACTGGTTCTCAACGTCATCCACCGCGTAAGTGACACCCTTGGTTCCTTCCACCTTGCTTTCATCCAAGTTCCACATTGCGTAACTAGTGTAAATGTGCGTCACGCTGACTAATGAAAGCAAGGTGGAAGAAATCAAGGGTGTTTCTACTGTGGTGAAAGACGTCAAAAACCCGACTTTTCAAATGGCGATATCTTGGTTAACAGAGAGCGTAGAAAGTTGCAGTTCGGACAGATTTCATTATTTTCAGCTGATCTGTGGGAATCACAAGATTCTGTGACTAGCGCAATTGATCCATTCAGCACGGAAATCTATGATACAAATATTTAAACTCTGGTGTAAGCCGTGAAGTATCGCACGAAACTGAAGGCGTTTTCGACTGGTGACAGCAGTTTGATTGACGTAGCTCACAACAACGCGTGGCTCGTATACTGACCTGATAACTCGCATCTCTCTCGTCATTTCTTGAAGACGAGTCAAGATCCACCAAGATACAATTTATTTGACAGACAATTTGCAAAAAATACATCAATTAAGCTCGGATGAACAATCTTGGATTTTTCTAGCAGAATTCCGAGAAAGTTTGAACTCTTTGCTAGTTATAAAAAAAGGCTTCCAAATTCAGGGAAGAAAAATCGCGCACATCGTCTGATTTTAAATTGTCCTCTAAGAAGATCCAGGATGAAACATCCAATAACTGTTTTGAACAAAATCGTTGATAGTGTTTCGGGACGACATATTGAATGCTTTCCGCGACAGAAGCCGACGAAACAACACTGGTGGTGAGCCGATTTTTAATGTACCGACACTAGAGCTGCAAATCAAAACAGAAACCGCTCTGAATTTCAATTGTTCTTGCTGATTTGAACGTTTGCCACGTGGCACCGCTTTCGACGCCACGCGACTGGAGGACATAGCATCACGTTCCCGTGCACCGCATCATGTTCGCAATGTTCCTCATGAATAATTAAAGACTTACTGGGTTTATTGAAACCCATTCTAGATCGAGAGTTGCCGAATTCCGGCCGATTCCTCAATAATTAATTTTAAGGAATCCCCACCCCCCTCCCCCGGCTGTTACAGGCCAACGTGGACTGATCCAACCCCCATAACTGGCAATCTGCATGCCCCGTAACTGCTGTATTACCGCAGGGCGTAGAGGCGACCAGTTTCGAAAACGAGTATTTTCCTTTTAAACTGGACCAATTTGATTTGAATGAATTAAATAATGCTGTGAAAACAGCATGATTCATCTTCTAACCGTACAATTTATTAGTTTTGACTTTCCTACGTAAGCAAGCAGGAGATAACACAAATCGTCACTTAGCTAACTTAAAGGCGTAACTACTTATTGAGATGAGTCCGGAAAAGCATTGAATTGTATGGAAGACAGGGGTTATTTCAGAGTGTAGTTACGCCCTTATGTTAGGTATGCGACGAAATATCGCTGCCTTGCCGTGAGCTGAAGAAGTTAATGTTTTTGCTTATACACTAAAAACTAAAATTTGTCAATTCTCAATCACCCGGATGATTTCTAGAACCTTTACGGATGATTACTTCAAAACGTTACAACGGAACGGTACGGTGCGTTACGGTTATTTTGGAACTTTACAACTTTCTTCATGGATTTATTTGATTTTATGGTCCGCTCGGACACAACGAACAATAAGTCCATTCCGAAAACTTTAAAAGTAAACTTACAATCCTCTACGGGTGCGTTGCAGATCAAAGAGCTACTTAAAAGCAATAAAAAAACTTCGGCTTTAACTTGAAAATGTCAATACGTAGAGAAAATCACCTGACCGTAGCGAATAACAACCATTAAAATCGGGAGCAGTTAATCAGTTTACGACAAATCGTGAAAATTTAGGAAATTATTTGGAGAATTGTGGGATATGGCAATATTTTTCATACGCAGTACAAAGTCGGCCCAAAATTATTATCCTCATCATAAACAAATCAAGTCAAAGCTTCTGAGTTAGCGTTGAATCTACAACCTCATTACCGAGGAGGAATTACAGTTAAAGGCTTGAAACTTGTGTTCATTATTTTGTACCTCTCCTCCATGCAGTGCGACTAATCTGAATATAGTCCAATTAAACGCACGGTCTGAATGACGCACTGTGCAAATAGGCTGAAATGACTCGATCCTGCCTGCATCCGATTTCTTCTAACGCACTAGTTTATTTCTATTGAAAACATCGCGTCGCTAGTAAGACGAGGGCGTCCTCAGTAAAGTTGAGACATAAAGCTAAGGTGAAAATCTTAAAATGTACAGTGGGAAATTACTTGCAAACGGCATCAGCGACGACTCGGATATCAAAGACATAGTAATGAAGTTGTACTACCGGTCGTATTGAGGCGCACAGTAGGAATCAATTTCTAAAAATTGTCTTTCTTTCCATGACTCCCGTTGGAGTGGACTTCTTGCGTTTAAATGCTTCCTTGGTCAGAAATTTTGCTGAATCTGCAAAGACTCAAGGCCCAGATACACCTGTGACTGTGAGGCACAAATGCTTGTTGAAAGTGACACACCGATAGGCAAGGAGAATTTCGATAGCTCGACCTCGAGCGATGGAAATCCTGGTTTCCTATTGGTGTTTCAATTTCAACGAGAGCTTGTAACTCGCAGGTGTATATGCCGTTTCAGGGAGAAAGAGACCAGGACTAGAAACATTGTACTTTAGAAAACCTGCTTTACTGTGGTTACTTTCGGAAGTAAAAGCTTCGCTTCGCCAAATGATAATCGATGACTTAAGAGTTGAGCAATTTGATTAGAGAATCTGACCTAGCTTGCAAAAAATAATGAGAAAAAAACACTGAGAAGTGGCCTGAATACAGTATGTAAATTAGAGTTAAAAAAATTTAGAATTAAAATGTTGTTATTTTTTACTCTTTTTTTCACTGTGTTGTTGTTGTTGTTGGTGGTTCGACAATCTACTCTGGGTATTCAGTCTGAATTTTGATAGGACGATTTACATTTGGTATTTTTGACTCTGATTATAATTTTTGGAACTTCTTGACTGGTGTTTGATTTCCCCTCGAAATGGTGTGGACCCCCAGCACCATTTCTTCACCTCGTTACTTTCAAATACTCGCAAAGCACAATCCTCACCCCGACAATCACCAGTCATCAATAGGCGAATTTTAGTTGAATTTTTGCTTAAAAAGTTTTCTGATCAATCAGGATCAGACGAGAAGAAACGTTGAGCTCCGAATTTAATTTTTACCTCGCCACATTACATCTCTAAAATATATTGTCTCTGAGCAGGACGATCCTCTTTTTTCGATTTCGCTGACGATAATTCAAATTCAGAAATGAATTTTGTCGAGCATTTTTCGGTGAGCTCCGACCGAGCGGTGGAGCGCAGAGGCGGGGCGCGTTAATTGTTTAATCGAATGCAATTCAAATGCGCTCGGCCTCCTCCGTCAGGGGAAAATTTGAATATCAAGCGACTAATTGCATGCAACTGTTCGACAACTTCCTCGGCTAAACAATGCCGGCTTATTTTCATTGGCTCGCGCTCGCTCACACTACACAAACGCGCGCTCGCATACACGTCCCGAGCACAGACATTAACATTTAGAGATCTGACAATCTATAAGCGATGTAATCCGGTGAGGCAGACAGACAATTCGGAGGTCAACGCTACTTTTCGCAAATTAATGATTGATGAGCGACTAATTGAGTAAAAATTCGGATAAAACTCGCCGAATAATGACTGATGAATGTCGAGGTGAGCTTTTTTTCATGCTAGTTTTGGCAATTTAGGTTGAGATTACAATTGGCGGATCCAGCAAATGGGCAACATTTTTCTACCACCATTTAAACCTATGGAAACGTATCGAATCTTGAAGGGGTCAGGTGCTTCGACAAGAATCGATTATTTAACATAGGTTTAAATGGAGGAAATCCTGTGTTCCAAATTGCTGGATTCGCTCCTGTGTTAAACCAGTGTGTCTTCTAAAACAGGCTGGCCAAAAATCTGTACTTTTATAGTACTTTTTCAGTACATTCCCAAAAAATTCAATACCTCTTCGACAGGAAAATTCAGTACTTTTTCAGTACCTTCACCTGACGAAATTCGAAAAATTTCAAAAATTTGAATTTCTTGCTCAAATTGCGACAAAGATGACATAAATTCCGGACCTTCTCGCTAAATTTCCGCACTTCTTCAGTGCTTTCGGACCGCCCTTGAAAAATCAGTGCTATTTCCGGACTTTCCGGAAATTCCAGACTTGTAGACACCCTCTAAACCAATCGTTTAGCTCTATGGTCATCAGCCGTCATTAGGCAAATAGACGCGTTAGAATCCGAAAGTAACTCTTACGTTTTACGACAGAAGGGCGGCCTCTCTGAAATATATAATTTTGGGGCTGAGTTAAATGAAGACTTTTTTAAAAAAAGGACAAGTTAAAATTATAAAACAGCATCGAATTAGGAAGCAAAGGGAGAGAAGGATAGTTTATCACGATGAATAATCAATAATCACACATTCTTTCTTTCTGTTAAGGGTACATTTTAAGAAGGAGCGAAGCGGCGGTCTGGTTGGAGGTGTAATATGTACTGCCGCGGTGGGTGAGAAAGACGTGCATCCGCACCAAGGACACTAAATCTCGGTAAAAGGCTGGCATAAAAGGTAAGGACCATCACGTGATCCTGTTTAAAGCGCGCAACGTGGAGGTCGCTAATTTAAACAAAGCAATAAATAAGTCGCGGGGAGCATTAATTGGTTTCGTAGATTTTCTTTACTTGGACCCAAAGGAAGCATAAAAGTGGTTCCGGCGGCACCGAGATAAATAAAAGAGGAATTTAAAAGTGAAAACAGTGGCGGTGAAACAGCATTGTCAGGCGCAACCGAAATAAACGATAAAACTTTGGAGTTTGTTCGAGGGTCGCCACATCGCACTCCGAACTGAAAGTCCTCCAAAATGGTTCATAGAAAAATGTGCAATTTGTCCGTTAATATTTTTACATCTGTTTTTTCGTAGCTGAACTTCCTAGTTCTGCTGAACACTACAACTTGCAATAAAATTTCCGGCTGAGTTTAAAAACAACGAATGTACCATTAGTTTCCCTCCAGACATATGTTTTTTAGAAATGAGCCAGAGATTGTAGTTCTTGCAGGTAATCGAACGTTCCCTGATCACTACTTTGCAAGAAAAATCGGTTTCATCGTTGTATGAAATCACTTTTTGTGGCAGTTCTTCATTGTATTAAAAGGGATATTTTCAAGTAGGTCATACATAAAAAGAAATACAATTGTGATAGCGAATAAGTCCCTTGTTGTGTAAAATCAGGGCTGTGCGCTGTACGTATCTATACGTAGGCTACGGGTTGCAGCCTCCCTTGGACTAAATGGACTTGATTTTGCAATTAGAAACCAAAATTTCTAGCTTGGTTTAAAGACAACGAATATACAATTAGTTCCTCTCTAGACAAGTGTTTTTTTTTTGTTTTTTTTTTTTAGGAATGAGCTAGAGATTGGTGTTCTTAATAATTGCAAAATGAAGTCCAAATTTTGTAACTTCCCACTCATTCTCGTTCAGCTGGATTTTAAGGGCATTGTCTTTCTTCTTACCTACTTCAAATTTTGCCATCATTGCCCCCTCCTTGCAATTCAGGTCACAGTCTGGGTGATTTTTCTTGTGTGTAACGACGAGGAAATCACGCGACATGGACAAGTTGACAACACTGGGTTTCACTCACTCGGATGTATGGAAATTCATCGATATTTATGCAAACAGGCTGCCGCTGCCTCATTTAGAATCGATTATTTATAATGGATTTAAATGGAGGAAAATCGGTGCTAGAATTGACACTTTATGAGTGGTGTAGTATTTCTCCTCACCTACTCTGCCGTGCTGAGGAAAAACGCTTTATGATCATTCAAATGTTGCCAAATTACTCCTTGGAAACTATTTTTTTCCGCAGAAAGTTATTAATGTTTTTCCTTCGAATTTTCAGATTGTTTAGATCAAATTACGACCAAAATTCTCTGAAAAATCGAAAGGAAGATATTCACAAATTTCCCAGAAATTCTGTGATTTGTCGAAGGAAATTTGGCATTGTTTGAAAGCTCATGCGTCGCTCTTCCTTCGCACGGCAGTACTAATGACAGATGTGTGTCGTATTGAGCCGTCTCGTCACAATAATTCAATGACAAAATAGGGTCTTTAACAATGATATATTTTCTCTTGGGGTAGAAATTTTTGTCGTTCTTGAGGCCATTGTTACATAAATTATGCACGTTATAACGCAGTGTCTGCATTGCCAACACCCGTCCCTCCCTCTTGTTGCTGCGACTTGAATGATCCCATCTCATCCGTTTTTCATACTAATAGTCCCAAAGTAAAGGTACTTAGAGGAAGTCTGGCAGATGAGGAAAAAAAATCGTGAGCTGCTCTTTGTCCATGGGGTGTCGTTCCCCCTCCTTTTCATACTTTTTAAATTGTGCCTCCGTGCCTCGCCCCCCCCCACGCCCCTGCCTCTTCTTATTCAACCCTCTACCCTTCCAGATTAGCTTTTCGCATTTCAATTTATCATCTGCATAATTAGTTTTATTTCGAGTTCGGGAAGACGAAAAACAATGATGTTCGCCTCCGTGCGGAATCCGCTTCCCGTAAATGAGAATTAGCGGTAGTGCTTCTCGCACGGCGCACGGTGGATCGAGTCAATAGGAAAGGTCGGACAAAATTTGGAAACTTTAAATGCTTATAACTCCATTTATATAAAATTTTGAGGTTTTAAGATTGGTTCTATTGGTTTTCTCGTGAAATTTACTTTAAGAAACACCCCATAAAATTTAAAATGTGATGAAATAAACATCAAAATTTGCAGTTTTCGTCAAAAATTTCATGTCCGACCTCTCTGATTGACTCGATCCACTGTGCGGCGGGAGAAGTGTTCTAAAAGCTGGATGCGTGTTCTCGGCTCCCCGACGTTTTCTTCTTGCTCGCATGTCTAGACAATGAAATATTACGAAAAAATTCGGAGTCAAAAAGTTGAATTTATTTCGTCCTCGGGGCGTTCTCTGTCTTATGAGAGCTTTCGGCTTTTGGTCGTGTCTTAATAATTTTAATGCTTTTGAAAGAGGTCGTTCATAAATTACGAAGGGTCCGTTCCCCAATTTTCGACCTCCTCTTCCTACCGTAAAGACACCCGTCTAAAGCAGGCCTGCAGCTATTCCTCCTCCATAATTGGAAAAATAGCTTAATTTGGAGTGAAATAGTGTTCAGACAAATCGGCGTTGTTTCAAGCATAGGTAGCGTATTACAGTGAGTGTTACAATCAACGTTAATCATTCAAAGACGGCAAAATGTACGTTAATAACAATTTTGCATTTTAGTTAAAATGCAAGTTAGCAAAAAAAAAGAGTTTGGAAATTCGTATATTACGGGATGCTGTACGAACAAAAAAGCTGAGTGGTGACTTTATTGTCTGGCATGATACGCCTCCCAAGGAATCCAGTAGTCAGTCACGGACTCTAGGTAATTCTAGCTGTGCATCTAGTAAATCTACCAGGCGCGCGGTTAATGCTACCAAAATCCTCATATTGGCTGGATAAAGTCTTAGGAAGTTTACAAAGTCACGCAATTTACGTGGAGAGAAATTTCCATTCGAATCAGGGATGTCAATGCGCATATTACGTGCGTTCGAATTCTCCATGTGATGCCTGGAATTCTAACTGCGAAAGAACCGAAATTCTGCTGCCACCTAAAGAGTTTCTGTTGTCAAAAAAATAATTTTACTCGTATTTCTCAAAAGGAACGAAGAGCCAATATCTGTGGCTAAATTCATGAGACCATGATTTTTTTTTTATAAGAGAACAGTTGTACCGATTCTCTCGGAAACAGGGATTTGGACACACAAATAATTATCTTAAATTTTTAAGAGAATCGGCACAATTTTTACTTGGTAAGAAGAGACATTTTCCAAAAAGAAACTGTCAACATTTGATGATGCGCGCCTATATAGTTTTCTTTTGAGACACACCTCTCATTTGTCCCTCAAAAAATATTGGGAGCAAGGAATATCCATTAGATGCTCTTATCGATCCAAACTAAAATATTTTCTTCAAATTCCTGCCTCGCAGAGTAAATCAAGAACCGCCATGTAGGAGTTCAAAACGCGGTCCAACCCAAACCCACCTCTCCCATCAAATATCCTTGGCGGCATTCATACTCCCATCCCCAGGGGCGGAAAAACTAGACGCAACGCTAGACAAACAGACTCCGTTCACGGGGCGTTGAGGAGTTTTCTAATTGAAGTTTTTACTCAAGAACGAAGGGCTCTTAAAATTAGCGATCCTCTTCGCTCCGGCCGCACAGTGGTTTGAGTCAACAGGCGAGGTCGGACAAAATTTGGCAACTTTAAATACTTAAAACTATCCATTTATACAAAACTTCGAGGTTCCATCACTGAAAAAAAATTCTCGGCGTTTTTACCAAGGTCCGTTGGTACGTTTACCATCTCACTTTTTTTTTACCAATTATTGGTAATTTTACCAAGACAGACTAGTAAGCTTACCTGAAAACCGGTATTTTTACTGTTTTTTTCAGGTAAGAATACCACTTTTATTGGTAATCGATTCTCGGTAACTTTGCCATTTTATCTCGGTAATTCTACCACAGTCAATAAAAAATATTGGCGTTTTTACCAAGGTCCAGTAAAATTACCGGGAAAGTTCAATAGTTTTACCGAGATTTCTCGGTAAAATTACCAATTCCATTAATGGTAATTTTACCAGGAAAAAACTAGGATCAAATAGAACCTTGAGTTCTTGGTAATTTTACCCTTTTCTTAGTAAATACACAGAGATTTTTTCTTCAGTGGCATGAGGGGTTTCTTTGTAAAATTTTCTTCTGGAAGTGCCCTTTATTTAAAATGTGACGAAATAAACATATAAACTTGCAGTTTTAGCCAAAAATTTCCTGTCCGAGCTCTCCCATTGGCTCGGTCCACTGTGGGGCGACTCGGAAGCGATGGTTCGCGGGATTAATTCATTAGCCGAGGCGCACCGCCGCGCCGTAACTACATAATACCGTGGTCTCCGATTCCGTCCCTTTGATGTTTCTTTGAGACGACCGTTTCTTCCGAGTTTCTTCAACCCCGAGTCGGAGGCTGGAGGAGGGAAATGGGGAGGAAAAGGGGTAACAGGTGAGTAAGTATCTGCAATGGGAAAACGCTCCTTGCGACTCTGTTTGCATACAGATGCACGGAGAGTTGACTCGGAGCCACGTTGTCGAATGGACCCGAAGCGCCGAATACACCTGCGAGTTAGAAGCGCTCGTTGAAAGTGAAACACTAATAGAAAACCAGCACTTCGAACGCTCGACGTCGAGCTATCGAAATCCTCCTTGCCTATTGGTGTTTTGCTCTCAAAAAGCGCTTGTAACTCGCACACTGAAAAAAAATTCTTGGCGTTTTTACCAAGGTCCGTAGGTACTTTTACCATCTCACTTTTTTTAACCAATTATTCGTAATTTTACCAAGACAGACTGGTAAGCTTACCTAAAAACCGGTATTTTTACTGTTTTTTCAGGTAAGAATACCACTTTTATTGGTAATCAATTCCCGGTAACTTTGCCATTTTATCTCGGTAATTCTACCACAGTCGATAAAAAATATTGGCGTTTTTACCAAGGTCCAGTAAAATTACCGAGAATGTTCAATGATTTTACCGAGATTTCTCAGTAAAATTACCAATTCCATAAATGGTAATTTTACCAAGAAAAAACTGGGATCAACTAGAACCCTGAATTCTTGATAATTTTACCCTTTTCTTAGTAAATACAACAAAATTATTTTTCAGTGTAGACCTTGAGACTGAGTAAGGGGGGACTATTTTAGCCGTGCGTTATGAATTTCAACGGACGCCGTTGATACCACCATCGATGACAATCAAAGTGATGTCTGAGAAACTTTGGGTTCCTTTCAACGATTATGCGTATACCGATTGCTCTCGCACTTGGCCCATATAATGTCGCTCTTCTGACGTACGGGTGTTTCTCTATACTTCCACCTGAGCCACGGAATGAGTAGATTTTAATGGAAAACAGGACTCACGTGCGGAAGTTGAGATACGTCCATACAAAAGAGGGGCAACGATAATGGCTACCTCACCGAGAAGAAGGGGTTGAATTATTTTAACTCACAATCAGCTTACCCAAATTAGTGTTGTGCACAAACTTATTGGTGCTGCACAGCAAACTCATTGGAACAGCACAAATTATAGGTAGAGTACAACCCCGATGAGTTTGCTTCACGGTATTATTAAGTTTGTGCAAGACGCCAATTTGGGTCGGCTGCGTCTAAAACATCCAGACTTTTATTCCGAATTCTTTTGGATCACCAATTCTAGGTATCAACGTGTATTCTCCTGGATATGGCGCATGAAAACTGCGAGAGATCGTAATTACTGCGATTAAAAAAATGAGGAAAAAGGTAATTTCACAAATTCCAGAAGTAGAGTGAGGTGACAACAGAACGTGACGCGAAAGCTGGAAAGACGCGGGTTCTTTTTGTTTGGAACCGAAAAGTGACATCATCATAGAGAGCAAATGTCGTCATGAAGTACTGCCACATAAAGCATACTTTATACTATCAAAAATACAGTATTTACAAGAGAACAAGAACTAGGTGACATACGTAGACTTGGAACAGAGACAAATAGACTTAATGTTTCGAATCATCAAGGCTCAAAGCAAAAAATGAAATGTGTGTCAAATCTTTGCACGTCGAAAACTTCTGGGGTCATCGGATTTATGGTAGGAGGAAGAAGCTCTCGACGGGTTCAAAACTACCCTCGACTCAAATTTTTCGAAAAAATCCCTGAGTTTTTCTTTCGCTGGACGGTGTTTTTAATATGTGCTTCGTAATCAAAATTTCAAGTGTAGGCTCTAATGCCTCTTTTCCCCCTCAATCATGTACTGACACCGATTAGAGCTCAGATTTTAGACTCAAATTAAAAGTTTTTGAACTTTTTGGCCTTTGTTTTCCCGCAAAAGTGTGGACCCAGCACTATTTGGACGTATCTCTGCCGAACGGAACTATGTGCACTAAAACATGAGCCCTGAGATCCATACGCATATATGCATAACAGGGCTCACGTCATAATGCACATAGTTCCGTTTGATAGAAATACGTCCATTCAACACTTAGTTATAAGATGTAATTCATTATTCCAACGATAATTTATCAAAATAATTAAATTTTCAACGCTTCAACGTACCGACGCGATAATTCGACAAACTTTATACCCAAGGGGTATTTTTTATTCAAAATCCAGAACTATCTTACCACCTTGTTACATACAGTTCGGGCCACATTTTTTAACGTTTTCTTTCTTATCACACCTTATTAATTACCAAAATTCCGCTTCGTGAAACCCGTTATTTACCGGCTTTTCTAAATCCTAGACACGTCTAACCTCATTCAATTTGGCGACAAGGCCGTGTAGCGTATCAGACTCGAGCGATGCTCGAATTGATTTCCCTCGAGAGCCGGCAGACGGACACTTGAGATGCACCTACGGAGAAAATTCCGCTCTTTTTTGTCGTGATACCTTTTTATTTAACTATTTTTTCCTGCTCCCCGTGCTCTTCCCTCGTTAATGTTATTTTGAATTATGCTCGGTCGTAACTGACGAGCGCATTCGCGAGCGAGCGAGGAGCTTTTAAGTGCGTTATGATGCGTTGCGAGCAACGGCGGGGTTGAACCGAGCGTAACAATTAAGAAAATGTTTATGAGCATCACTCGTGTTCTCTGACTCCCCCTTTTTCCCCCCTTTTTTTCATCATTTGGACGCATTTCTACCAAACGGAACTATGTGATTTATGACATGAGCCCTGTTATGCATGTATTTTTGTGAGTCTGAGGGCTCATGTCGTAGTGCACATAGTTCCGTTTGACAGAAATACGTCCATTGTCGTGACTTACAGGTGAATCCGAGGTAGTGCGCTCTTCCGTTAGGCAGTGGGCCTAAACCCGTCCGTCCGGAAATGAAGAGGAAAAAATTTAGAGTGTTCCACTTTATTTGGTTAGGAATTTTGGAAATTTAAATCTAGACGAGGCAAGATTGACGCGTAGAGCAAATGGAGGTAATGCACGATTTATTCCGCCTTCAATTCTTGGTGTAGGCCAAGTGATGTCAGCCCTTCTTACAGCACTAGTTATGTATCAAGGATTCCTAAGCCTAGTTTTTAATTAGCGATTTCAATTTTTATTGATAAGATTTTTCAAAATTTGAAATTTTTACGTATTTACATCTTGTTTTTCTGATATCTTTCAAATCAATATAATTTATTTGAATATAATTAGGCAACTCTAAGTCTTCGATTATGTATAATTATAAATTTAAATAAATTTAATACAATTCATCTGTTGTCTAAAAAAATTTCTTCAATTACACATTCTGTTCTGAAAAGAAAATCATGAGAGATTATTTAATGAATGTTTTCGTTGGTTTTTTTAAGTAAAAAATATCGATGTTTAAAATCGAAAAATACGTACTTCAGATTGCGACAATATGTGACTCCGCTTATAAGTCACAGTTGGGTGGAATTAAATGAACTTTTCATGATAGAACGTTTATTAGCGTAGCGCCTGGCGCTATCATGCGTTTCACGCCAACTGACCGACTGCGCACTGCACTGCGTTTGGCGCAATGCTAGAAGTATTCCTACAGTCTGGCAGGCGCTAATATACGTCTAACGCTCTAACGCCGCGCCAGCCGCACTGTGTCCGGCGCGATTATTCGAACCCGCGTTGGAATAATCGCGGCATCGAATAATAGAGCTTAAATGGCCCATGTTGCGTTTAGACGCCATATGAGCATTCCAACGTTGCCTTGTTTCTCTCAATTAAATATTTTTTTAGAATTATTCAATATTTCTACTTCATTTATCATCAAAAAGTAAAAAATCGATGACTAGTCGACAAACTAGCCTAAATTAGTGTTAGCATGAAAATGCGTTTACCTGCGAAAACTCCTTACCTGCGAAAACTATTTACTTCATTTTAAATTTCGCGCATTCCTGTAGCTGATATTAAGGTTCCTATTCGCGCAATCCTCATTTATTTTCTTAGACCAATCGCGCAATCCTGGATTACCGAAATTAAGAAAAAAGCGGGTTTTTCTCGGATTTCGGCGACCAACATGAAGGTCTCAGGTTTTTTCTTCGATATTTTTTAATTATTAATTTATTTTCTGACTGAAAATGACTCAGTTTTGAGCCGAAACGTCTCGGGTTTGTATTGTTGTATTTTAGCCTTGTTTCTCTTTTTTCTCCTGTTAACATTGTCTCGGGCTGCTTCGTGAAAATTTACATCTATGCTCCAAAAAAGAGATGATAAAAACCTTCACAAAAAGCACCCTCGAAAGTGCATTGAGCTGACTGGACCAGACTTCAAAATCTCCGAACCTCAACGAACGGACGAAGCGTTTTCAACTTTGACCAGTGATATTTGAGCGGGACGGAGTGGGTGGGTTCCTTTCTGTTGCATTCGATGCAATTATGAATGTTCATGACGCACCATAACCAACATTTAAGGAGGGATGAAGCCGCAGCTTAGATTTAATCACCGCGATAATGGTTCCAGCGATCCTCGCCATGAGCGAATGAAGCGACGGAGGCTGTGGCGGACGGCCCGAGCCCCGAGCGAGGAAACCATACATCAATTCAGTCGAGCAATTTCAGCCGCACCATTTCCTCGACTCCTCCGCTTCGATGGAATTATTGTCTTCACAAGTGAAGTCTTCCTCTTTGGCTTTCAGTTACGTCCTCTTGATTCGACTTAAAAGTATTTTTCGCCTGATTTAAACTCGAGTGGGGGAGCAAATGCCTTGTTAGAACTCTGCGATTGTTGCCGTCAGAAATGTATTACGATTTAGGAGCAACTCGTATAGTCATTCCTTCAGCAGTTCCTTCCTTTGGGAAGAATCCATATGGTTAACATTGTGATAAAGTGATTTTCTTCCACCTGTTATCACCTACCTATCAGTTGGACGTATTTCTGCAAAGCGAAACTATGTGTATTGAGACATGAGCCCTCAGACTCATAAGAATAATTTAATCAGTGAGAACGAGAACACACCTATACTTGGTAACTCGAAAATACTCAATTTCTATCAAAGACAGTTAATTTACATAAAGGTCATTGAAGTTAGCGCGTCTGCTCCAACTTGGACCTTTAAAGTGGCTATAAGTACTTGTACTCGGCAGCATTGTTTAGCATCAATAGGTTTAAATGAAGGAAATCCGGTATTGCCAAATTGCTGGATCCGCCTCTGCACGTACCTCGGTTTGCGGTGTTATACACTTCCCGTCATACTTTATTTTTTAAATGGAGAACTACTCAACGTCAATTCTTGAAAACTGATGTATTTTTTCCTCTTCGTGCGAGGAAAATTCTGTGAACAATTCAAGAAATGATATTGATTTGTTCTACCTCGAAAAAAATAACATGAGAGCGGAGATTTTTAAACACCGCAAATAAGATACGTGGTCTAGGTAGTTTCACTATCGATATGTATCCGACCCTTGTTCAGTGTGCTTTGAGTAGAGATGACTGAATAAGGGCTTTTCAAAAATTAGTATTAGACAACGAAGTATCATTTACTTACTTTAAGTTTTGAGAATAAGTTCATCTTACCAACAGTGTCTCTCGTTTTCCGCAAACAGAACTTTCCCAAAAGCTATATCTTTCGCTCTTTTATTTCTTAATTTTTTCCATTCATAGATTCCTACGATAACAGCACAGCGCAGATAGATAATTTTAACTTTACAGTCTCTTTTTGCCATTCCAACGCACTAGATAATTTCACGAGGGGTAGAACGGCGCTATGGATGCATCCACCATTTGTTAATAATTATTCATTCGCCGGAGGTACCCGACCGCAGGGCAGGGGTGCGGAGATAACGCTTATGTTGGGTTGAACTTGGTGAGAGGGAGGTGGGTGCAATGGCAAAAGGAGGGAAAATTATGACGCTTAGTTGTCTAGTTTAAAGGGATGCAATTCGACTCTTCCTCGCCGGGCTTGCATTCGAATATTTCGACCAAGATTGGAAGTCTGGTTCCTGCGTTGCGTTACTTTCACTGCCAACTCCGGTGCGAGATTTGGCGAGACTTCAACTGAGGACCGTTCAACATCAAATGCAGAGCTTCGTCCAGACAAATAATGCGCTCACACGGTCATTTATCTACGAACCTTTTTGGAAGGTTCACCTCTATCCGACTCGCTTTAAATCGTGCATTCGCTTTTTCTCTCTCGAAGTATCAAAAACAGTATTTGTGTGCCGTTCACCACGAAAGGACGTAAAAAGAACATGCAGAGCGTTGAAGATCTGGGGCTCGATATAATGATTTCGTATTTCAAAAAAGCGATAAAATTAAAAAAGCAGGGTGTCTACTGGTACCCTGTCATTCAAATTCCTTGATTTCTTCGTAATTTTCCCTTCCTTTTTCCTTGCTTTCTCAAAAATTCCTCAATTTGACGATTCTCAAAAATCCTTGTTTCCCCCTTACCTTTTCCTCGCTTTTTCCTTACCTTACACGCATTTTTAACAGTATTCGAATTGGGAAAGTGGAATGATGAAATCACAAAGGGATAATCCGAAAAACACGAGGAATCGAACTGGGAATTTGATAAATAGATTATGTTAAGAAATCGCATATTTTCAAGGCTACTTTGTAGCGTTTATCACGGAAATTTTGAATTTCCGTGCCTTTTCACGGAGAATCCGTACCTTTGCCGTACTTCCGTGCCGACCTTCCAAAATCAGTGCTTTTTCAGTGTATCCGTATTTTCCCGTACAGTAGACACCCTGAGGAGGCTTAAAGGACTTCGAATCGAGTTTTTTTTTGTTCAAAGAAAGTCGATATAGCCTGAGACCACATTATTAGGCGTGGGAGCAACATAAATTAATGAGCCCAAGAGGAAAATTGAGAAGTGGCAAGAAAGAGACGAGAGGCAGTAAGGAGAAATAAACCTGCGAGTCGATTGTTGAATCGTTATCGAATGACCTTGATCGATATATAGCATTGTGAAGATAGGCAGTTATCAATCGAGTTGTTGAATAATCGAGTCGATTGTTGAATCGTTATCGAATGACCTTGATCGATATATAGCATTGTGAAGATAGGCAGTTATCGATCGAGTTGTTGAATAATCGAGTCGATTGTTGAATTGTTATCGATTGACCTTGATCGATATATAGCATTGTGAAGATAGACAGTTATCGATCGAGTTTTTGAATAATCGAGTCGATCGTTGAATCGTTATCGAATGACCTTGATCGATATATAGCATTGTGAAGATAGGGAGTTATTGATCAAACCCATTCGATAACGATTTAACAATCGAGGCGCAGGAGAGGAAATCCAGATGTTGAATGCCTGCGCCCTGCGCCGAGGCATTCAACACATCTTGCCGACCAACTGATCGAGCATCACTTGATAACCAAACGGATTTATGACCTCAATGAATGCTTGCCACTTGTGTATGATCAGCTCTATTCCCTCTTAAACCGTGCACGGTTTTGTAATTGATCCATCGATGTCCTCGCATTTCGCGTTTTAAAATAATAATAATAAAATTATGAGAAAATTAACGATTATGGGGGCTGATTCGAAATTTTTAGGTCACTAGCCCGTTATTAACCCTTTTTGGAATCTTCCTCCGGAAGATATGAATAGTTTATTAGGACAAACGAACTGCATTAAGCAGAAAGGAACCAGACCACATCAGCTATTGCCAAATTTAAATGGGATGTTTCATTTTTTACATGAAAACGGTTCTGCGGATTTGTATGCAAATTTCAGTGAATTTTCTGCATAATACGTGGTGAATTCCTTAATTTTTCAAAAAATCCGCACAAACTTTCTCTTGTAAAAAATTAATTTGCCCGGTTTTTGGCATAGCTGATATGGCTTGGTTGCTTTCTGCTAAACGCGGTCCAAATGCTCCTGTAAATGCAAAATCAACCCTCAACATAAATTACTTATGCCGACAGACACTGATCAAATCGTTTTCAGGTATGGTCTATTTTGATCTTCTATTCGCCAATAGATAATAGCATAGTTTTGTACGGGCCTATAGCTATATAAACAGAATAGAAAAGTTCGTTTTAAATTAAACGTTTTGGTTGACGTTGACTTGCTCAAATTCGACGTCATTGCAAAAACCTATTTTGATTGCAAGTGAAAAGGAGTGCCAACCTACGTTCCATGCCTTTTTAAGTTTAACCTAAGCGTTCATTTCATTCAGTCAGTGCACGCACTGAGCATTTCGTGTCTCCGAACGTGAAAAGAATGTATTTAATTTGGTCAGAACATGGAGCGAAAATGTTAACTTAAGAATGTTAAGAGGAAATGTTGCCGGGTGACACCGAGTCTCAATAGTAAGATGAGGATCAAGATCGAGATTTTGGATCTAGAACGGCGAGATTTGGCACGTTTCGTTGAGGCGAGAAAAATGCACTTGAATGGAGACTGACATCCTAAAAATATCCAACAAAAAGAGTGACTGCAAGAGGTTCAAATTCCGTTCCGAATCACAGTATCCTCGCTCTCTCCAATATATTCAGTAGATCAAAATCGGAACTACTCATGGAGGACATGCTCCTTCCTTAAGACTAATGGTAGGAAACTGTTGATCAAACACGGCTGCTTACAGGAGCAAAAAACCCTGAGAACTATAACGACTGTGAAGTATGAAAATGTGTTCTTTCATCTGTCTAAAGGCGTCAACCTTGTGGGTCTTTTCCAAAACAGCCCAAGTTACGCTTTAATTGAATCTCTCTACAGATGCGCAGAGGATCAAGGGAGTAACCACAATTTGACCTACTTGGAGGTTAAAATAGTTGTATCGCGAATTAGAGAAACGTTAAGCAGATAACATTACGCGAATCATCAATATCGAATTTTGATACCGAAAAGCCAACATTTTTGAATGGGTTGCAGCTTGAACAAGGATGCTCTTCAGTGTTAAACCTACCTTCCTAGAAATCTTCTAAATGCACACTCAAACACCCAAACAACGAATTATTTTAAAGTAAGAGTCAATAATTCAGATTCTTTTTCCCGATAGAATCAATGGGCTTGAGGTGGCAGTCAACGCAGAGACCAATTGGACTACATTTTGCAATTTGGAACTATAAATTCTAGCCCGGTTTAAAAATAACGTATGTGCCATTAGTTTCCCTATGCACATAAGTGTTTTTTCAGATGAGCTGAATTTATAGCTCCAAATTGCAAAATGCAGTCCAATTTGGCTAAAGTCAAAGAACCCCCTCACGTCAGATTTTCTCTCTCCTTTTAGTAGCCAAGCTGATGAAATTTTGAACTGATGGGCTAGTGGAAGTGGGACCTTCATCTTTGTCCATTTCATCCATTTTGATCTCATCCTCCCCCGTCCTGAACTAAAATCTAGTGATTAAACTTGGTGGATGGACCGTTAAGGCACTCCGTCCGACGAGGCTCCTCCGCACCGCGCTACAAATAATAAATGGGAGGAGATTCACGAGAGGACACGTTCTTCGGCCGCCAATAAAAGTGCCTCTAAAAGCTACGTCCCTTTCAGGATCGTGCCGGGGACAGAGATGCAAAATTTCATGAAAAGTCAAAACAGTAAAGCAATTTCGTGACATTTTTTGAATTTTTTTAATAGTGAACTCAGGAAACACCCAGAACAGGTCATGAAATACCTGGAAGTAATTTAAACTCGCTCTGAAAGAAAAAAACTCCAGCCGAGGAAGCCGTACTTACGGGCTATATAGACATACCATCCGCGTGTCGGACTTAGCATTCGGAGAAATTAAAGCTACGCCTCCAGCACCCGGAACTTTCGGTCTCTGAGCCCGGAACGGGCGGTATGTCTATGAAGCCCTAATTTTTTTTTTTTTTTTNTTTTTTTTTTTTTTTTTTTTTTTTTTTTTTTTTTTTTTTTTTTTTTTTTAGTGCAGTTTTGAAATCGAGGGGAAAAAAGCACTATGCATATTGCGGACCTCGAAGTTTCTTGTCAAGTCCTTGGTTATTCATTGGGAGTCGCGTAATTTTAGACCCTGGAAATTCCATGAAATTGGATAAAACTTTCACAACAAAAATTAATTTAATTTTGCGTGACTGGCCAGGATCTCTCACTCGGGCGACGATATTAGACGTTCCTGCTGAAATCTGGCACGCGGGGTCGAAACTGAGGGACCTTGAGCGGTGTTGGCGGCTTGAGGGCGGGAGGAGGGGGCGCGAAGGGATAGGAGATTGACTACACTCGATCCCTGGGAGACGGGGCCACCGGACCAGAAGCCTTTTACCGAGTGACGTGAAGGGATTGCCCGAGTGACGATACCGTGGTGTTCCTGCCACCGCCAACGCCGAACCCCCCCCCCCTCCTCCTCCACCTGCCGCCCGGTCGACGGGAGACATCCCGGTCACTTATCAGGTGCGAGAAATTAGGTTTATGGGATAAATGGATGATGGGCCACTGATGCCGCTTGTATCGCCACAAATCGACGCCTTCCTGACATAAGGGCGTAACTACAATTTGCAATGAACCCTATCCTCCGTACAATTCAATGCTTTGCCAGGCTCATCTTAATGAGTAGTTACGCCCTTATGTCAGGCAAGTGACGAAATGAATAAGTAAGGAAGCGAGCGATATAGAGCGACCCTTTCATTTTTCCAAAATTTCTCATCCGATTGAATTAGAAAGATGGTTTCTTTTCGTGAGAGTATTAAATTTCGTTGAGTCGTTTTTGTACATTTTGCTCATTTGGTAATGGTTCTCACTATGAACATAAGTGAATGATATTTAGAGATTGGATGCTTCGCAAAATTCACTCGCATGAAATATGAGATTCAAAGTTTCCTGAAAAGCGCGGAAACTTTTGGGATTGCACTAGGGAGGCCACGAATCGCCTGAGAACAGGGGATCAAGACTTTAACACTTCTCGACCTACCCTCACCCCGCACAATTTGTTGTTATTCGTCGACTATTTTTGAAAACCAAGTGGTTCCCGCACCCTACATTTTGGCTTTTCAGTCATAATATCTGATACATAGCCAAAAAGTTCAATTTTTTTTAATTTATTTTTTTTTTATTTATAGAGTACAAAATTGTTTCGATCTTTTTAGGTTTTTTCCCCCCTCGAAATGGTGTTGACCCAGCACCATTTCACCACCTTGTTACATACATTGTGTTACATACAGTACGGGTCATTTCTTTATAGTATTTTTTCTCCTCTGTAAAATATCAACCATAGAAATTCCCCAAAAAAAATTCTATAAAATTGATGCAGCCTCTTTGAAATTTTACATCCCATCTCTGGTACACTGGAAAAAAACACATTGGATCTAGAGTCCAGACTCTAAAAAACATCGACAAGAAAAAATACTCTCGATTCAATCAGATTTAAGCTTAAATCAAGAACCAAGCCTCTTAATTTGAGCGGATTTCATTTTGATTCAAGCTTAAATCTAATTGAATCAAGAGTCCTTTTTCTTGTCAATGTTTTCAAGAGTCTGGCCTCTAGATCCTATGTGTTTTTTTCCAGTGTTTCTTAGGCGGATTTAAAGCAAAAAATGCGGCTGAGAAAAGCGGCAACTCCGGGGGCAAGACGCGGGAAATCGATAGCCGAGTGAAATTAGTGTATTGATATCAATTAGCCGAGGCCGTCGGCAGAAGTGAGGCTCGGGACCCAAATCCTCACTGGAACAGGGCGCAGGGCGCTCCCTCCGAACTTACCCACGAAAAACTGTTACTTAACCGCACCGAAGCACCGAAGCCCCCCCCCCTCCCTCTATCCTGAGTTGCCGCTGAGTGGCGTGGAGGCGACGACGGCTGACTGAGCGTACGAGTGTTTAATTAAGCGACTCCTTCCAAGAAGCACGTAACCGCCGCAGGAATCTTAAGGCTCTTACGCCTTTTTTCCGATGAGTAGGATCGCTTCGCCGCGATACCCGATAAGCGATAGGATGCCTATCACTTTCGAGTGGATGCTGTGCCCTTTTTCCATCCTTCCTCGGCTCGGGGGCCCCTATACTGTCGTCCTAAGGAAGAGAACAGTGTGTGGAGAATCTTTTTTCCGAGTCTGTTTAAAGTCATGCAGCCTGATTGTTGAAGAGTGTGCCAGCATGACAAGACACCGGAAATCGACATATTGGATGGCAGCACTGGAAAAAAAACACATTGAATCTAGAGTCCAGACTCTTGAAAGCATTGACAAGGAAAAATACTCTTGATTCAATCAGATTTTTGCTTAAATCAAAAGAAATCAGCTTAAATTAAGAGGCTTGGTTCTTGATTCAAGCAAAAATCCGATTGAATCAAGAGTATTTTTTCTTGTCGATGTTTTTAAGAGTCTGGACTCTAGATCCAATGTGTTTTTTTCCCAGTGAGAGAGATAGGGCTATGTCCAGGGGCTAAAATTTTCAGGCGCGGGCCCCACCGGAAAGAGGATTGGAGGTATCTTTTTATTAAAAAGGTGCATTTAAGTTCAAAAGAGGCCCTAGAGGTGAAGGGCCCTGCGAGATTTCTTGAAGAGTGCCGCGCCAAAAATCCGCCAAAATTGATCCCTGAATAGTATCTCATTGAGAGGAATTCGATTCAAAAATTGAATTAATAACCTGTTCCAATGTTCCAACAGAGATAAATCGATAACTGTAGCAATATAACTATACATTTCTACGAGGTAGGTCTACATTAGTTTACATCGATATAACTTGATCCACTTAAAAATGTGATTTTTAAAACACTAGTTCAATTGGTGATCTAAGTGGTGATCAAAAGGGCATTCGTGACCGAAACAATCTCTGGCATGTGGTTTTATGAGATTATTTTCGATGAGCATTAAAAGGATTTAAGAAGATTCGGCTAAGTTACGAGACCACTGTCCAAAAATATACGCGCAGTACGGTTCACGTCACCTTGATTAATCTAATATATGCCAACTGCTGTGAGGGAAGGAATTTGGTTGAGCCCCGTCCTTGACAAATGGACAAAGCAACCCTCGTGAAGCTCTAAAACTGTCGCACCATTGACCCACACACACCAACCAGGGTTACAGGGATGCTACAGTGATTCAAAATCCGTCGACAGCTTGTAAACATCGACCAACTTACACAACTTGGGCGGAATTTCTCATTGTCATGCTTGTTGTCGGCGCTACATGGCTCTGATCATTTCCACTTGTTTACAACTTTCATACGAGTTTCCTAATTTTGGGACCGTTGGAATATAAGCCGACCTAAGCGACTTCGAGTCGACTTATCTCTCTATATCTCCGAAAACACCCTGTTTCACTCTACCTTCTCAGCACTTCATTGATCCAGTTTTCTTGTTCACCCGGAAAGGTGAAACAATGATGAAAATTATGGTGTATGATGCTTTTTCAAATTCGGAAAAGGGGGCTTTTAAACAGCTGAACTGAATGTAGAAGGTAAAAAATTGTGAATTTCCTTCGTACAATACACTCAAAGATACTGAGGAAATATTATTTACGTAGACCTATCGAATCTGAAACTTTTTGATATTGCAGACTATTTGTCTCAGATGTGGGAATTTTCTCACTCAAATCAACAGGTTCGTGATAACCAATGGAAAGAATTGGCAGTGTAACGAATGTTATGGCCTCAATTCGACATGCGCCTTTAACACCTTAAAGGAAGAGGGAAGAAATAGAGAGAGATAGAGTGATTTGAAGTAGTGATAGGAACAAAAGTTTGAGAGCCGCAGTATCCCCCGGAAATAAAGCCTAAAACAACATATGAAAAAAAAAAGTTTGAGAGGAAGAAACTGTATTCCAGCTCTTTGACTGTAGATAGAGAGAAAGAGAGTGGAATTTTAGGGAATGAAGGAGGAAGAGGGGATGCAGCTAGCCGGTCTTGCTTAATGTAATGTAAAGCAAAGACATTCGTTGCGAAGGAAACGGTAAAAGGGGGGAAGAAAAGAGAAAGAGATAAAAAAGAAGAAACAATTTGAGTATAAGGTTCCTTTGGTACACTGACACAAGATCATTAAATAAAAATTCAAAATTACGACACGATAAAAAAAAAAATGTCAGTAAAGTTGATTAAAATAGCTTGACATCTCTTTTCATGCATACCTTGCTCCTGCAAATTAATTGGAACAAAAACAAGGGAACTGTGTACACCTTCAAATATGAATAAATAACAAAAAGTCCCCGACAGAACAGTCAGATTGTCAAGTGCACACCAACACAATCCAATTTCATTACTTTCTGAAAAACAGATCATTCTCATTTACAACGGTTCTTTTGGCAAAAATCATGTCGTAAACCAGAAACCAAAGTACTCCTCGATGCACATGCAACTTGTAACTTCAGCTCTATCTTCAATGTAGAAATGTAACTCAGCTTTCTGCTCTCGACGCTTGCTGTCAAGATGACTCAATAATGTTGCGCTTCATGTTCTGCCGTGCTAAGGAAGAACGCCGTATGAACATTCGAGCGTTGCCAAATTTCCCCAGATAAAACATTTATTATGGACAAAATGTATGAATATTTTTCCTCAAAATTTTCAGATATTTTAGATTAAATTGCGAACAAAATTGTCTGAAACTTTTGGAAAATAATATTCACAATTTTCCCAGTAAATTCAGTTTTTATCGGAGGAAATTTGGCAACGTCTGATGGCTCATACGGCGTTCTTCCTTAGCACGGCAGTGTAGGTGAGGGAGCTAATCTGATTCGGATCGTCGAGTGCCTCCGCTGTGGGTGCCATCGAGTAAGGAAGCACATGAGAGCTTCGCGACACGTTGCTAAAAGGTGTTTGAAATCACCGCGTTACCCCGCAGCACTCGCCGTGAAATTGCACGAGCCGACAACGCTGTGCGTTACATAGTTTAAAATGTCAAGTTTGTTTGCGAACAGTGCATGGAGAGCGAACGACGATCGAGGCCGAGATGTATCGGGGAGTCATCCTTGTTAAAGTTGCCGATTTTTTCGAATAAACCTCCGCGAGAACTGGAAAAAAAACACATTGGATCTAGAGTCCAGACTCTTAAAAACATCGACGAGAAAAAGTACTCTTGATTCAATCAGAATCTAGCCTAACTCAAGAACCGAGCCTCTTAATTTAAGCGGCTTTCGTTTTGATTCAAGCAAAAATCCGATTGAATCAAGAGTATTTTTTCTTGTCAATGTTTTCAAGAGTCTGGACTTTAGATCCAATGTTTTTTTTTTTTTTTTTTTTTTTTTTTTTTTTTTTTTTTTCCCCATGAGAAATTCCGACATAAGATGATCAAAAATCATTTTTGCCGGCCCTGTATCTTTTACACTCTGATTAAGGAAGCTTTCGGAATAGTATACCTATGATTGAGGGATCTTTTTATCGGGTTATAGTGCAATTCGACAGAATAATCATGGAACTTCGCAAAAGATTACTCAAAGATACAGAGCAAAAAATGAGAATTCTATGATTTTGACTAACTTAGAGGCACACTGAATGAAAGTCACGAGATATATGGAAATACCGTACACTCCGGGCTCGGAGGCCGAACATTCCGGGTGCTAGAGCCGTAGCTGCCCTGGTAAAAATTGGCGATAAGAGCTGCGTTTCAAAATACCATAGGAATTCTTATAGCCGGCTAAAGAAAGCTACAGAAAAGCATATAGCTGGCTGTAGAATGCGGAGAAAATCATACGGCCGGGCAATACGAAGCGATAAAAAATTATGCAGCCGGGCTACAGTTCCTATCGCCGGGCTTTACACTTTATCGCCTGGCAGCTGGCTTTGCTTTTTCGCCATCGATTATGAAAGGCTTTAAGAAATTGTGTAGCAATTCGTGTGCTTTGGAAATCATTAAGTTTGATACGGAACCACCTCAATATTTACAAAACACAAATTATATTTTCCTTTAAAACATATTTTTTTTCATCAATTAAAATGAGAATAATCCATAGAGGATGTGCAAACATTTCAAAATCATGGGTTGAATAACGCTGGCTCCGCCAGATTAAATATTAGAGCCTAACACAAAGCGGAGCAGCGACGCACTGGCGCCTACAACCCTAAACGGGATACTTCACGCATTGCGCAACGCGTGAAGTATCCCTGTTAGGTTTGTAGGCGCCGATGCGCCTTTCGCGCTGGCTGCCCGCCTGCTACGGCGCTTGAAGCAACTATTTCACACCAGAGGTTTTGCACAGTATCATACGAAACTGAAGGCGCTCTAATATATTAGTAATGGCAAGCATCCATCAGAAGTACGGAGCTTTCCTCGCAAAATAAATCAAGATACTACGGCCCAAAAAGAGAGCAGTATTCCAAAAACTCACTAGGTCCTAGCATCCGTAATTGGTAACGTTTAGCAAACACTTTATCGTCTGGCTGTTGCTTAATCGCCATCGGCTATAAAAGGCTATAAGAAATTGTGTAGCCAGCTATAGAAGCTATTGGAAATCTTACAACCGGCTGTAGGTCTATGGTATTTTGGAACACAGATTCTACTGCCAATTTTTACCAGGGTGCAGCTGCTCCAGGTGCTACACCCGGAGCTTTCGGCCTCTGAGCCCGGAACGCGGACGGTATGTCTATATAGCCCGTAAGTACGGTTTCCCCGCCGGAGAATTTTTCTCAGTTTACACTGAAAAAATTCTTAAAAAATTCTTCAAATTCTTACTACCTTATTTTGTGTGTGTCTACATTTTACTTATTTTTCTTAATGAAACATTGTAATCTCACGGAATGGTCTATTTCCAAAAGTAATGCTGTTGATTTCTACTCGAAACTCACAAAAATTGTGTTTTAGTCTGAATGATGCTATATTAAAGGCCCCTTTGATCACAACGTAAAACATCATATTAATACAGGATATAGGGTCCTCCTAGCGGAGGCGGAGCCCTTTGACGAACGGCTACCGGCCCTTAATTGCCTCGGAATATAAATGCAATTCAATTTGTTGGGGAATTTTCCTTAAAAGATATAAAAAAGCTTCCAGTTGTGTGAGAGTTCAATATCTGGTCCTAAACTGAATCTTACAAAAGTACAGTACCCCAACCGCAACGTGTCTTACAGTGATTTATGGGTCCAAGAATGGAGATAAACCCGCGAAAAATGGGTAAAAGGCGTGGAGAAAGTCACATAATTCGTTTTGCGAATCAATTATTCAAGGGATAAACTTTTCCCGAAGCTTGTCGTCTCTAGGATATAGCTAACCCTTTTACGTGGAAAAGGAAAGGTCACAAAAGGTCAGGATGGTAATTGGACGCATTTATGTAAAAGAACGTGGGGTGCGTCCTTCGAGGGTCGCGATAGCTGATAGGCCTGTATCGAATGAATGTCACCAATTTTATCAATTTAAAAGTCTTCAAGAGTAGAGTGGTGATTTTACAAGTAACACTCTGTTCCCTCTATTTAAATTCATTCTTAGATATTTTAAACCATGATGCTTTTCGAGATGACACCGAACACGCCAATTTGACGCTCTTATCGGGGTTAAAGTAAACTGCATTGCGCGTTTCATTTGCTTGTAGAATTGAATCGCATACAGAAAATAGGAACCAACGCGATTACAGTGTTGTAAAATTGCTGCTTCTTCATAATTGTGTGAGAATGGAGATGTTGCATGTGTGAGGAATTTGCGATTTGACTACTGATTCTTACATAAAAGTTCGCGAGAAAAACGATGGTGTCACTGGTTTTCTCTGAAATTAACTCCCAAGCTCAAAAAAAGCTCTCAAGTTGAGGCCAAGATGGAGGGGATATTCCACGCTATCCTGAGAGTCCACCTCTACATCAAGACAAACTCTCCATGCAAAGATAGGGAGTAAATACATTAGCAAGGTTTCCGTGTTTTCAGTTGTGGAGTCCCCAAATAAAAAGGCAGCCCTGTCAATGTATTTGCCTCTATCTTTGCATAGAGAGTTTGTCTTCATGTAGAGGTGGACTCTCAGGATAGCTTGGGATATCCCCTCCATTTTGGCCTCAACTTGAGAGTTTTTTCTGAGCTTGGGAGTTAATTTCAGAGAAAACCAGTGGCACCATCGTGTTTCTCACGAACTTTTACAAAGAAATCAGTAGTCGAATCGCAAATTCCTCATAGAAGCAACATCTCCATTCTCTCAGAATGGCAAATAGTTTTTGCTTCCCACCAAAAACATGTTGATTCTAAAGGAAAAAAATTGTGTAAATTTTAATACTGTACACATATTAAATATGTTTAAAAGGAAAGAAGAAGTTGCACGATTTTGAAAACACTATAAACGCGCTGATTCCTTTTGGCCAGATGCGGTCCAATTATACTTACTTCCGCACATCGTTCCCCACTGAAAAAAAATTCTCGGCGTTTTTACCAAGGTCTGTTGGTACCTTTACCATCTCACTTTTTTACCAATAAGTGGTAATTTTACCAAGACAGACTGGTAAGCTTATCTAAAAACCTGTATTTTTACTGTTTTTATCAGGTAATAATCAATTACTGGGAACTTTGCCATTTTATCTCGGTAATTCTACCACAGTCGATAAAAAATATTGGCGTTTTTACCAAGATACGGTAAAATTACCGAGAAAGTTCAATAATTTTACCGAGATTTCTCAGTAAAATTACCAATTCCATAAATGGTAATTTTACCAAGAAAGAACTGGGATCAAATAGAACCCTGAATTCTTGGTAATTTTACCCTTTTCTTAGTAAATACACCGAGATTTTTTTTTTAGTGCACATCGTTCCCGCTCGTTCGATATTGCAACCTCCTCGGGCGATACCCGGACGAGAGACACGGGATCCGTTATAATGAGGTGACACATGCCACACCGCACGCAGGAGCCTTTTAAAAAAATAAGCAAGAAGGTATAAATCCGAGCCAGGATCAGGTGTAAAGCCGGCGGATTCAAAATATGAAAAAGGAGCGAAGCTTTGTTAAATAATCGGGAGTATAAATTGCTGCATGTGGGTGTGGGGGTTGTTGCGACCCGGTCGGGGAAGAGGAAGCGGTTGCGGGGATGCGGCCAGGTCGAGAACAATTTATTTGAGCAATTATATCATTTCACGTCATTCTAAATCCCTTTAACTCGTGCAGCTCTCGCTTTTCTATTTTTTATCCTGTTCCCCGCCCGGAGTTGGACTCCTCTTCGCCGGAAAAAAGCGCCGCGCACTGCATACGAATCAGTATGAAACATACTAGTTTCGATTCGGGAAGTTTGTGCCGCGACTTCCAGTCTGTTAGGTCACTGGACAATGTAATAATAAATGAAAGAAACACGAGAAAAGGTTCCTTGAGGAAGTTTCACTCAAAATACGGTCTGCTCTTTACGCCTTTTCGTCATGTACAAAAATTACCTCACACACGATTTTTTTTTTCCTTCTTCATCGCGATGAAGACGGAAGTATTTGAGGGAAAAAATTCGTTGGAGAGCCAACTTTGGGTTAGGGATTATCCAAAGATGCACAAAACAAGGTTAGGCTTTGCTGCAGCTAACCTATGGTGTTGACACCTAAGAAAATTGGTGTTTTACACCAACCACCTACTACATAAACAGCTGGACAGTATACTTGTTAATGTAGTATTCCCATTTAGGTTGTAAGCAACACCAAAATGGTTAGTTTACAGCACTAACTAGGTTCGGAAAAAACATGCATGGTAGAAAAGAATTTTTGAAAAAAAAAAAAAAAAAAAAAAAAAGTTTTTTTTTTCTTTTTCTCGCATTCGCAATTCGGCGTTTACGTGATTTGGAAAATAATTGGTTCGATCAGGAACTACAATTTCTGGCTCAGTTCCGAAACAACGTAAATACTAATCGCTCTCTTGAGCACAAAAGCGTTTTCACCGATGAGCTAGATATTATAGCTGACTGAAAAACAATTCTTGGCGTTTTTACCAAGGTCCGTTACGTTGGTACCTTTACCAACTCACTTTTTTTTACCAATTATTGGTAATATTATCAAGAGAGACTGGTAAGCTTCCCTAAAAAACCGGTATTTTTACTGTTTTTTTTTTCAGGTAAGAATACCACTTTTATTGGTGATCAATTCCCGGTAACTTTGCCTTTTTATCTCGGTAATTCTACCACAGTCGATAAAAATATTGGCGTTTTTACCAGGGTCCACTAAAATTACCGAGAAAGTCATTATAAAAAATATTGGTAAAATTACCAATTCCATAGATGGTAATTTTACCAAGAAAAAACTGGGATCAAATAGAACCCTGAATTCTTGGCAATTTTACCCTTTTCTTAGTAAATACTCCGAGATTTTTTTTTCAGTGTGAGCTAGATATTGTAGCTCCGTATTGCAAAATGCAGCCCGTTTACGTGATTTGGAAAATAATCGGTTCAATCAGGAACTACAATTTCTGGCTCAGTTCAGAAACAACGCATATACCAATCGTTTGCCTATGCACATAAGTGTTTTTACCGATGAGCTAGATATTGTAGATATTGCAAAATGCAGTCCACTTGAGGCGTCGCTCAAAATGGAAGGTAAATAAAAATAAAGGCGCCTCTGCACTAAAGCGCATCGGGCGGAAGCAATCATGGCGCGGGAGCTGCGAAAATTCCGAAACTCAAAAGCGGAAGCGCGAATGGAAATGAGAGGAAAGCGCGGGGTCAAAGTTACGGTTAACATCCACGGGCGGGAATATTCGCGGGAGCAACGGGCGCACAATGAACGGATAATTAAAAGGAATTTTCCTCGGAGAAAAACGAAATAAAGACGAGCCCGGGCCCGGGACGCGGCGGGGGAATAATAGTCGCAATCCTGTTTGCGCCGGAGTTTTTCATCATCGAGTCATTTGCGTTTCAGCGACGGGCGGCGGGGGAGGGGGTGCTGGGAGACGGGAGGGGGAAGGGTGCAACGATTCCCAGCGCCGAATCACATTAGTTTGAAAATAATTGAATGCACAGCATAATTTCAGGGCAATGACGACGACGGCAACGGAGACGCCTCTGCGCTACCGTGCCCGGGAAAAGCGACGTATGGACCTTCGAACGTTGCCAAATTTCTTCGGATAAAATTAAATTTTTAGATTACTTGTGGGGTTTTTTTCAGACAAAATTTTTGGTGGATTTTATTAGGAGTTTGCAGGGTGGTTGCAGAGCGAGTTGAAATTCTAGAGGTCGATAAGAATTTTTGATCCTGTAGGAAAGGTCAAAACGTCTGACGCTACTGAAATACAGAAATCGAAAGTTGCAATGAAAAAAATTAGTTTCTACTTAAATTGTTAGCCCCTTGACTTCTTTGACATACCTTTACCCATTTTGTGCGACCGTGTACCAAACTATACGAATGGATGAGTATTTTGGCGATTTGTGAGGGGGGGGGGTCTTAATTTTTTATATATTGTAAGTGTTCCTACTGAGAACATGCCCCCCACCCTTTAAGTACAAAACCAAAAATTACTACTATATTTTTCGGCATACTTCTGAATCAACATAAGAAATGACTGAAAAGTAACTCAGAGCTCGCAACAATCCGTTCAAGTAGGGACTCAGTGTCCGAAAAAAAAGATTTTAGTTTGTGACTTTGCACTTCCGCAGAGTCTGAATTTAAAAACCCATACTTGGGGAACAAAAAATCTTCTAGGACCTGCAGGATAGTCAGAACTGAAGCAACCTGCAATGTTTTCGAGGAGGAAAAAAATGCATAACTTCGAGAGTTTAATACTTTATCAGCAGCCGGATTGTTGTAACTTTAACTGGCTATGTCGGCACGATAAGACAAAACATAGCCCTATCTGCGCCGTGTAATATATCGATTTTCGATTCTTGTCGTGCCGACATAAATTTCAACAATCGGGCTGCGGGGAACTCGGCAACGTTTGTAACTAGGAAGCTGTTTTTCCTCAGCGAGGCAACAGAAGTTGAGAATTCGAGATCATTTCGTCGCAGGCGGAGCGGAACCCGGGTCCAAAGCCCAATGCTCGCGCCTAGGTGACTGCAACCCGCCGAACTGCGACGTTGGTGTCGAAACAATCCGAGAAGTCACTGCAGACAGGTGGCACAACTTCACCGGCTTATTTGGCAGGGCGATGGAGCTCCAGCAGGATTGAAGAATTCTCGATTGAACCGAAATTTTCACAGTTTTCCGCGTCGGTTCCCTCCATTTCCTGCGACCAGCGGTTCGCTTGTTGAATCGTTATCAAATGAACTTAATCGATAAATCCCTATCTTGGCAATGCTTCATATCGATCAAGGGCATTCGATGGCGATTTAACAATCCAAGCGCTGGAGAGGGCAAACGGTTTTCCCTTTCACTCATTCTCTCACCACGAAAAAAAAAGAGTTCTAGGGATTGTTGGATGATGAGGGTATTTCCAATGAATTGTGGTAGTACCCCAATAAATTAGGTTACTACCTGACCTACATGTTGAGGTGCTACCCCACCTTGAGTTGCAATACTACGAAAATTAATTGGAAATGTCCATGTCATCTAACAAATCGGGGTATAGTACCACAATTTTAGGAGATAACCCCTAACATTTTTTTACCATGATGTTACTTGATTTTTATCTCATTTATAATGAGTTTCTAAAGGATTATCCTGCAGGGTATTAAAGATTGGGCCCAAAAACAGCACAAACTAACAAGGGCGAATGTCCTAAGATCGCTCTTGAAATGGTAAAAATGAACCTAAATTGTAATGGATAAAATCTCCTACTGGCGGGGAATTTAAAATTTAACCCTTTTTAGTTTCTGTTTTTATTGATACTTTTCCTCTCCTTTATCTTTTATGGTTTTCATTTATACTTGTAAGACAAGGAAGTTATCTTAGTTGCTCGAGTTGTAGCTCAAAGAAGGCTTTGCCGTTAACGCCTGAATCCTTTTAATAACGAATACTGAAGTTTTAAGGGATGATGGTCCACGAGATTTGGTGCGGATACGCTAGAAGATAGCACTCTGATGTGAAGGGAAAGGGGACGGGAAACTGTGAAAACCGTCACATACCGGGCTTAAGTCCACCCTTATAATCGGTAAATCTTGTGACGTGCTTCGAGTATCGACAGATTTAACCACTCACTATGTTGACTTTCGATCCGGAGTTGAGAAAATCAATTTAGCGAGAGGAAACCATGATTTTAGGAAATTATTGAATACTAGAAGAACATTTTGGTATACTACTTACGATCAATAAGTAAATCGAGGACTCTGACTACCTGCAAAAAGAGTGACGTGTTTCTGAGGGAACTTACCTGGAACAACACAAGAAGAGAAAAAATATTAATTATTGAAATTAATAATAATGAAGTAATATTTGCTCTAAGCCAATCGAAATTATATTATTCTTTATTAATTATGCATAAATCAACATGCATTGTTTGGCTGCGATAGGATTGCGCGAATGCCCCCATTTTTTACCTTTTTGGCGATGCATACGATTGCGCGAATTTTTCTGGTACTGAAAACTTACATATTTGCGCGAATATTCAATATTCAACGAGGAAACGTCAATCTGGCAACCTAGGTAGTATGTGGTAGATAACTACATCGTGGAAGACTTCATTCCCTCCTCACTTACGGGCATGTCTTTCTTCAATGGATAGCCCTCGCAGCACGAAAGGCCCAGAGAGCTTTCTTAGAAATTTAAAAAGTGAACTAGGGGCCTGAGGCCACTACGTAGCCGCCAACTACTGACAAAGACTACACGTAAAAAATCGTAGATCAACCATGTTCAAGTTTTTTAGGAGATGGATGGATTCAAACACCAACGGGTGAACCTGAAGGAGATCGTATATTTATCTCCGATTGCAACGTTATGCACCACTATTTTTATTTTTTATAATTTTTTTTTAAACAGCTACTTACAGTTTTTCTGAAAAGTTTCCGCGAATTTACCTAAATGATCTCAAATGAAAGAACCGAAAATTTCGATGCGATATTTTCGTTCCTTCATTCTTTAAATGTAACAAAAACACAAAACAAAAAATAAAGATCCGAATTTCTGAATCGCTACAGTGGGGATACATATTTTCCCATTGATTATGATAACAACTAGAGCAGAAAGTCAGGAATGATGACACGCAGTCCTATAGCATTCCTGCAGTCTGATTTGCTAGGGCTAATATGCGGTTCAAGCCAACTGACCGACTGCACTGCGTTTGGCGCTATGCAAGAAGTATTCATGCAGTCTTGTAGGCAGTAGTATGGGCTCGATGCCGACCGCACTGTTTCGCGCGATGCGTGAAGTATTCTTTGAGTCTTGCAGGTGCTAGGATACGTTAAACGCCGCCGGCCGCACTGTGTTTGGTGCGATTACTTGAACTCGCGTTCGAATAACCGCAGCATCGAATAATAGAACTTAAAAGGTCCATGTTGTGTTTCGACTCTGTATACTGGAAAAAAAACCACATTGGATCTAGAGTCCAGACTCTTTAAAACATCGACAAGAAAAAATACTCTTGATTCAATCAGATTTAAGCTTAAATCAAGAACCAAGCCTCTCAATTTCAGCGGATTTCCTTTTGATTTAAGCTTAAATCTGATTGAATCAAGAGTCCTTTTTCTTGTCAATGTTTTCAGGAGTCTGGACTCTAGATCCAATGTGTTTTTTCCCCCAGTGTATGAGTATTCCAACGTTGCCTCGTTTCTCCCGATTAAATATTTTTTCCGATAAATGTTAAGATAGTTCTATATTATACCTACGACCATTATTCAATATACATGTCTTATCACTTCATTTATCATAAGAAGGTAAGACATCGATGACTTCTTGACAAACTAACCTAAACTAGCGTTAACATAAAAATGCGTTTATTTTCCAACTGTTCCCTATTTTGTCAAACTTCTATCTAACATTAACTTTATCGTCAATCTCTTTGGCTCCATATCTTACCATGATATATAAATCATCGGAGAAACGCGTTACGCGGTAACGCCCCTAAATGTTTTTAAAAACCCTCTCTGCGAGTCGAAACTATTTTGCATGATGACGTTGAATTTTGAATCGGACATTGCTAAGCAGATGGGATCTACCTGGGAGGAAAGTTTTGAAAAACGCACATCTCACGAGGCATTCTGCTGCATTACACGTCGTTTTTAAAATCTTAACGTTCAAATATTTACCAAGGTGACGGCCTTGCCGCTCGTGCCCCGTTCCTGCGCCTTGGTGACCTGCAATCTGCCGAACACACATGACAATGTTGGCGCGATGTGATATTCGCGCGTTGATATTCACGTAAAAATAACGAGAGGGATGGAGAATTTGACATCGCTGTTGGGACTCGCGTTGACAGCGCTCATTGTCATTGACCCGCAGCGAAAAATCGCGTGTGCAGGGAATGCAACCCCCCCCCCCCCCCCCNTCGGCCTCTGCGCTGTTGAGAATGCTTCGGTATATTTTCCAGCCCCGGACTTAGTAAGGAGGGGTGTTATGGTAATGTAATATTAAGTATATCAAGCGTTCATGCGAATTGAGAGCTAGGGTGTCAAAAACACAAAACCGATTATCCCAATCGACGATGTTGTAGATTTTCCGTCAAATTTTATTATTTAGAAGAATCATCGTTATTTTATTCGTTTTTACTATTTAATCATCGTTATATCTGTAAATTTCGTTTCTATTTCCTTTCAAGCATATCCTTTGAAAGTGTCGCAAAAGTAGTATTGAAAAAATATACTTAGTCGTAAAAAACAAACTGGGAGCAAAAATTCTTAAACCTCATAAAGGATGTGCAAGTTTCTGTATCACCGTCTATATATGAATTCCAGCGTCATGGTGTAAGTTTTGCAACATGATTCTGTTGGAGACAAAATTCGCTGTGGACATTCTTTGTTGAACGATTCCTGAATAAGATTTTTTCGCTATACACTCGAACATTTTACGTATTAAAAACACAAAATCTCCTTGAAAAGCTTACTGCAATTTAATTCTGTTTAACCTCTCTGAGCTCAATATTTTTTTTTGCCACTCCAAAGTTAGGAAAGTTAGTAGCACAGAAAAAGGTAGGGGTAATTCTACGTATATTTTAGAGCTTCGTAACCTAGAGAAAAGATGAAAGAATAAAAGGGAAAAATCCGTGACCGTTTCACCGCACCATACAAAAAACACTTTAGCCGGCTAAAGGTTCCAGAGTGATCTTGCTTTCCCGTAGTTTCATTCGTGCATAATAATAATTACAAGCTCATTTGCATATAAAGAGGAACCCATAATGTGGTCTTGCTTTTTCACGTTCAAGAACGTGCCACTGGTATTTTTTTTTCTTATTTGGGGCATGATCGCAATCAGAGAGGGATGGAATACTCGAAGGGAAAGTTCCTTGGAATTTCCTCTTTAACGATACCCTTCGGAAAAAAGAGACTTTAGAATAGAAATAAAACCGCGTGAAACCGTGTCTCATGAAGAAAAACAAATCGTGCAAAAAAACTCGTCAATTAAGAAAACTTAAGAGTTTCCAAGCCTAAACTTGGAATAGTCATATTTTTCTTTCTCTTTTTTTCTCTTTTCAATTTCTTGGATTTTCATCTTTTAAAATTTTAATGGTTACGAGTTGGCGCAAGGACAGGGCCCACTACATTAGTCTATGACTCGTCTTGGGTTCCTAATACTGGAAGAAATCCTCTGATTTAAAAAAAAAAAAAAAAAAAAAAAAAAAAAAAAAAAAAAATAGAAAAAATACGAGAACACAAGTTTTACTACCTTTCTTTTACCTTTTAAACTTGAGAACCGAATCGGACGTTTGGAAATTTCTTTGGAGCGCGACACTATTAAAAAAAACTGACCGTGACGCGTGGCGTTGTGTTGGCGTTGTGTGGTCTTTTTTAAGATTTGAATGATGTGTTGCGAATAACGCGCACCGTTGTGTTCGGGCTTCTTGAGTCGTTGTGAAAATGCCTAATGGAACAAAAAAGCGTTTTCACCAAACGCACGGGTGTGTATGTTTTTCTTCTCTCTCTCGATAAGGTACTCTAAGTAGCAGGAATAATCATCAGAATTCCTGTGGTTCCAACGGAGAAATTCCCTCTGTAAGGAGAACCAACTTTCAAGCTTTAACTTCAAGACTCGCTCTGTACGTAATGCAAGCGGCAGCGGGGCGCGAGGCTATAGGATAAATTCCGGGGTCCCTATCGATCTAGCGTTTTATCCGAGTGTCTTTTGCATAAATTTCCTAGTGGGCAGGTGGGTTTGCATGTTAGCATCAAGATCGTAATGTTACTTTTACGCTACTTATATAGGTCATAGGAAAATATTGGGCCACAATGTTCGACTCTCTCATATACTTTGTCTCGGGCTCTCTCATACTATACCCGATTCCTTATTGAATTGCATACCGACGGCGTAAGTCCGCAACCAAGTATCTCGTTTGCGGTGTTTGAAAATCTCCGCTCTTATTTCATTTTTTTAAAGGAAAACAAAGCAACATCATTTCTTTGAAGTTTTCGCAGAATTTTCTATGTACAGGGAAGAAAGATCACGGCAGTTTTTCGGAACTGCCATTGAGTAGTTTCTCATTTAAAACATGGAGTATGACAGGAAGTCTGCAACGTCGAAAAACGAGATACATGGTTGCAGACTTACACCGTCGACATTTCTTTCCTTTCAGTTTTTGACCCTCGTCGGATTATAGGATCTCATCTTTTCCGCTGAAACTAGCTCATCATCTCGGTTTCCGCTAAAATATAATTATATTCTTTAAAAAAAAAAAAAAAAAAAAAAAAAAAAAAAAAAAAAAAAAACAGGGAAAAATTATACGGGCCGGTGGCAATCTTCGTGAAGTAACAAAATTGTTTCACCTCCTTCGATTTAAATCCATTATGAACTATAGATACCAGTCCAAACGGCCTACGATATACATGGATTATTTAACATGGGTTTCGATAGGCAAAGCTCGTATTAATTGTCAATTTAGTGAACTTTTTGTGATAAAAAAGCTGAACATGGACTCGTATGATCCGAAGTGTACATGCATTTAACTTCAATAATATAGAAAGATCAACAAACGTGTAAGGCAAGAATTTTCATTTTAATTATCTGTTGGTATCACGCAAAATGCGCAGCTCTACCTATTTGTTACTTTATCCACGCGGAGAGGGCCATTTAGAAAAGTTTGACATGATTTTTCCGAGAGATATAAACTTTCGTGACGGCTGCGAGCGAAGGGGGAGGATAGGTCCATACAACATTCCGAATCAAACGTGACGTAACATGTGAATTTTCTTTCGTCAGTTGTCTAGTTCTCGTGCCTGCGATGACGTCATAGTAAACGAGCCTTTGAGATCCACTCTCGCTGGAGGCGTCAAGGCAAGGGAAACGCCGCGCCACCCAAACCGCGATAACTTTGACGTTCGGGGAGGAAGAGGGAGGGCGTAACTGCGAAAACGGCAAAAACCGTTTTACGACGGGAGAGGGGCGAATTTTGGCGTCACGCCGCGCCGCCCCGCCGACCCGTGTTTTCTCATATCACGAATAAATATTTTTTAGAGTCGCGCGCAAGAGCCAATATTTGGACGTATTTCTGCCAAACGGAACTATGTGCATTAAGGCATGAGCCCTGAGACCCATAAGAATACACGCATAACAGGGCTCACGTCATAATGCACTTAGTTCCGTGTGATAGAAATACGTTCATTTCATATTCGTGGCGCTCGGTTCTCGGGAAATATAGCTCCTGTATTTTCGTCCGTCGAGCGTTCGTCGTTCCGCGACAATACTTCTGGAATCGATTTCCGACGATAATTATTATCGTGCTGTATCTTGCAACCGTCGCCATTCATCATTCCGTGGGTGTCTTGTCCAATTTTTCTTTTTTATTCCCCCGTATTGTCACCCCCGTGCCCCGCCTACTTTCTCCGGTTCGCCATTCGCATGTACCGTTGCGATGTGTATTTCTGAGTCTATGATTCCATTCAATAGACTATGAATAAATTTTAGGATGTCCGTAGGGATGCTATTCTGTTGCCCGCGCCCACTTGAGCATTCAGACCCTCGTCAAACACCCATGCATGCAAACATCCTGGGTTTTTTTTTTCAATTTCGTCCTCCATTGGATTGAATTTGCAACACTTCAGAACTGAAATCGAATCCTTCAGTGCAAAAATGAGCACATGAGGATCTCTGGCCAAATGGAATATACCTACGTGAACTTCGTTAAGATTGTTCATCCTCTTTATGGTTCAGCTCGTAGAGAACTTTATGCTGATTTCTGGAATTTGTCACAAATTTTCGTTTAATTATTCTCAATATTTTAGCACATATCGTCACCTTACGGCCAACGTAGCACAAGCGCCTTGCGACGTTTCAAAATCTTAACCGCCATTTAATTTTTTTTTTTTTTTACAGAGAAATTTTTGGTTGCTGGGTTGCATGTGTTTGAAAATTTCACTGAAAATGATCGGCAGTACAGAGAAAATTCAGTAAAATCTTCGGACAGCTTCGCCGAACAATTCTTCTGTACAAATAGTATCACAATATATTTGGGCTGCTAAAAACAATCGTTTTTTGCATTTATTTGTTTATTTATTTTATTGTCACTAAAATTATCGCATAATCTACAATTTTCATGACGTTAATCAATTTTGAGTCCCTCCTCCTCCTGTTAAGTTACACCAGCCCCCTCCAAGATAAATGGTCCACAATTGTAATGTACAAACATTATGAAGTGCGTAAATGTGTTATTGCCAAAATAAAATTCCCTTAATGTGGGTAAATTGGCAAATTCACAATTTTTGCTGACACGGACCGATTCTTTCTGCATGGTGCAATTTTGGTTTGACACCCTCTCATACAATCTACGCGATTAGACAACCACGTTTCGGAATCGTGGATTCAATCCTTCGTAGCACTTATTGGATCAAACTGTTCGCTCCAGATTAACGAACACAACTTCGAAAATTTATTACGAATGGCGTACCACGCGCGAGACAAAAATTATGATCGACAGAAGATAAATGAATTTGTTCCTATAATTGACAACTTTTCCTCGAAACACGAGCTCATGCCAGTTATAAATAAGAACTGCCGGTTTAATGTGAGCTACGGAGAATTCGACAATGTGATGTTTCAGGGGCTTTCCCTCCGAAATCCTTAAAATCACTACCACACCACTTTCCCAAACAAGCAGAGAGTCGTCCGTCAATTATTACAGGTTTCCCTCTTACAAAATGTTTTTCGTGAAAAACGTGTGCACTATTCCAACCAATTCTTATAACCTGTTTCATACAGTGTATTTAAGACTTAAGAACATCGACAAATGAATCAGTGAGTTCGAAAACACACCAACTCGATAATTCGAAAATACTCAATTTTCATTGCAGTCAGTCAATTTTTATAAGTAAAGGGTATGAGGTTAGTGCATTTGTTCCAACTTGGACCTTTAACGTGTCCTTAAAACTTGTCTTTCGGCACCAAAAGTCTTTTTCTTGGACTAACTGCTTCACCTACTGTGCAGTTTCGTGTCTATCTTCATTATTTTCATTTTTTCGAGTTGGTGTGTTTTCGTTCTCACTAATTCAAATGTACTCTCAATTTTACCGCTAACTGACGACGGGTTTTGTTTAGTGTTGACGAAAACGTTGTGCTTTGGCGGCGAAAAAAAACCCGCCTTCTTCAGAATGCGGATACTATTAATTGCATACTTTAAGCCTGTTTAAATTGGTATTTAAATTTTACAACTACATCTTAGTACTAATTCCAACCCTAGTTCCTAATTATTATTGGGCTTTTTTCGTATCTATCCCGGCCCAGGTAGGAATTAAGCCGGATAATCGAGGTTTTACTGTGCCCTAAAATGATTACTGTAAAACAGCCTTTCCTTCGTTGAAACGTTCGTTGCATGAAGAGGGACTGACAGTATTTCATGATGCCTTGCGAATCTTTCTCAGGACGGCATTATTTTTTTTCTCTTTGAAGAATGAAGTTCGAAAAAAAAACTTCAAAAATGCCTTTGCTGAACGGAGTTTGATTGCTTTCTGCAAATGAATTATGCACTCCTTCAATATTCTCAACCGCATCAAACGATCACTTCTCCAAGCTGAGGCTGAGTTAATGGAAAATATACAGGATTGATTGCATTTTTCTGAGTAACGATACGTGGTAAAAATCCCTTCGGAAAAATATCATCAAGAACTGTAACACCCTTGCGCTAAGTAGAAACGCTGGATGAACAAATGACCATGGATTTGGTCGTTGCAAAATTTCCCTTGATAAAATACGAATTTTTTTCAAAAAAATTACGAATAATTAATTTTAATATTTCAGAGGATTCAAAATTTAATCTGAACTGAGAAAACAAATTTAACACAGAAAGTCAGTTTTCACGCGAATTATGGTTCGTGCACAATAAAATTTAAGCCTTTAGTTATAATTAGTCATGTTTTTGTCCCGGATTTTTTACATGCTAAAATCGACGCAGGCATCTGGTTAGTTCACGTACTGGAACAAACTCATAGCTAACGCTAGTTCGTGCTGCACACCTACTACCCTTATACCACCAACTACAGTAGATATTATAATGCGCAGATTTAGTCGACGTACATCACCAATTTGGTCACAATATCGAGTTGGCTGGGCGAGGTGAGTCAGAAAGAGCCATACTGTTGGTGCAGAACACCAACTCTTTTGCCAGTTTTTCCCCACATTAACCGAGAATAACCCAAGAACAGATTTTTTTCTGAGAGTAGTGTGTCCAAAAACTGCATGGAAAAATAATTAATTTGCTTAAAAATACATAATTTATACGGGAAAGGCAACATTCGGACGCTCATACGATGCACTTTCCTAGTGTTCAACAGAACAGATCTCCTCGGCCTTCATGCTTAATGAATTGAAACGCCTTATTCGAAAGAAATAAACCAAACTTGTTCGCTCATTTTAGAAAGAAAATATTTTCCATTAATAATCCCATCTGCATAGGTGCTTTCATCAATGTGCTCAGAAATTAGGTTCCTTTCTGCTGAACCCGGTCCAATTTGCTTGCTGGATGCTTCGCGGAAAAAGCGCTTCGCTGAAATGAAGCTTTCAGGGTGAATAACTTCAATGTCTATTGATGATAGGATTTTCAAAGACTTTCGAAGGAAATGCGTAGCGAGAAAAATCTACAGGAGAATAGGAAGTAACCCAAGAACAGCAGGTGGAGAGGCATACAAATAAACGACTGAAAGGCTAATGAGTTGTGAGGAACTGAAACTGTTTACCCGGTTGGAATGAGGCCGCGGTTGTCAGATTAAAGGATAATAATTATGACAAGAAATCAATGAACTTTGGCGAGAGATTAGAAGAGAAGTTTACGACCGTCCTCACCGACGGAGGACATGGAAAAATACTGAACGTGAATCACTTTTATAATGGAAAACTCTGGCATGATTCCCTTAGAAGGAGGTCTTTGTCAATACTTTAGCAGAAAAATCACGTAAAATAATTGTGATGATTTAGATACCGTCATCTGAGTAGGCAGGCATGCGCAATAAACCCAGAACTCCCAGAAGTTTTCTCGTGCATCATGACAACATTTCTCCTTTGGAACTGGTCATACATTTCTTTTCGAAAAGATCTGCAGGAAACTCTGTACCCTACAGTGAAATTCTTGAAAATCACGATTAATGATGTTTTGTTGGGAAACTTTCCGGTCAAGGGTAGGTTCAGACCCCATGGACCCCCTTCGCTACACCACTGGCTTACAGCGAAAAATGTGTCGGAGTGCGTAAAAAAATCATCAACTTACACCGGTCGTTAGGACCGCACTCAGGAAAAAGAAACTGATAGATTTATAGTGTTGCAAAGATTGTTTAATCTCTTGGTTTACGATAAATGAACAGACAGCAGAGCAATCAATGAAATTTATAAAATCTTTTCTCATTGAATCATCATTTCTTGTGTGCATTTTCCCAACAACATAAAATCAATCACAGCAATGTTATTCGTTCCTTATTGAAAATGCAGCTCAATAATGAACAGGTCCCCGGTCACGATTCATGAGTTTACCCACAGTTATGAATGAATACAGGATTCACTAATATTACGAGAGCGAAACGTGACTCGAACTAAATGAAGATGGAGAAAAGCGTGCGAAGGGAGACACCTCGTAAAAGTTCGGCTCGAAGAAAGGCAGAAAAAATACCCTCAAGGAAACTAGGAGAGAAAGCTCTTAAATATCAATTCTCAACAATTTTAGATTTACAGATCACCGGAAAGCTTCTTCCGCGGTGCTGCCGATAAAGGGATTCATGCTGACGTATTGAGGTAAAAGTGTAAAACGCCGTACGAACATTCAGACGTTGCCACGTTATTTTTGAGAATTCCTTGGTATGACTTGTTTCTTTTACTCCGAAGTGTTACTTTTACTTGCGCTCTAATTAGTATGTTGATTTATTTCTTTATAATGGAAATTATAACATTCTCAAGTGTAACTTAAGCAAAGCGCCGCACTCGTAACATTTCATTGTTAGACGATAGAGAGACGAAGTTAGGTCAGCGCCTTGATGCAACTATTCGTGCTCTATGGATGCGCGTGTTGCATATAGTCGAATTAGAAGGCGCTTTACCTTCCGTTGCCCCAGAAGATTGTCATGGTACGTGAATGCAAAAATGAAATTTTGAGAAAATGGGCTCATTAGCGTCTGAAGGATCAATTTTATTAAAGCCCTTGTTGAATTGTCGCCAATCGTCCGAAAGACTTTCGGAAATCGTTTGTATGATTAAAAATCAACAAATTCTATTTCAACTGCATAAAACAGGTATTTTTCATTTTCATATTAGAGCAAAACAGCCGTAAGTACTATCTTCGGTATGCTTTCGTGGTTGCGTTTAGGGCACACGAGAAATAAATTTTCAGGTCAGAATTGGCAGAAAAGGGTGCCCTTTTACTCGAAAGCTCTGTTTTATCTTCTCTGTGTAGGAATAATGCTTCTTACAGCTGTTTTGTGTAAAAAAACATCGATGTTAACGCACTTACGGCTTTCTCATATGCCTCGTTTTTAAACAAATAAATTAGTTTACTGTGCTATTTTAGGTTTTCCAGTGATTTCATCTAAAAGAGATCAACCAAATTTTGAAGGAGACCCGATTTAGAAAATTTGAGAGTTACGGCTCCGTTCGCTATCGTGGCAAAAGAGAGGATCACGTTGGCCTAGATGACGTCTGAGCTTGGAAAAGCTAGAGTCTCTTTATAGAGAGAGTTGAGACGGTGCGGCTTATGGATGTCACAAATGCGATTAAAGATTACACAAATCGAACGTTTTTTGTAATCTTTGATCAATTCATTCCCGAATTCCTGTCTCTGTTCCCTCTCTCATTCCAATTATTGTTCCTTGCAGTTCTCCAGATTCTCCGGTAAATTACAGTTTATAGTATTTGCAATTGGTAAAAATGTAATCTTTATTCCCGTTTGTGACACTGGGAAGGCCTAAAATACAGGAACTAATCAGAAATGAAATAGCATTGTTTTTACTCTCAGTATAAAGGGACTCTAGGAATGAGTTGATCAAAGGTTACGAAAAACGTTCAATTTGTGTGATCTTTACTCCCGTTTGTTACATTCACGAGCCGCATTGTCTCAACTCTCTTTAAGCCTTGTCCACACGAGGGAAGTTCGCGGAACTTGTTCCCAGAACAAGTTTTAGCTGTAAAACTTATACCTCCAAGCCCCGAAACTTCCCCCATACTCCGAGCTTCTGTGTCTCTTTTTTTAATTTTTTTTTGCTTTTGTTTTTTACGTCCTTTATATCTTGACGTTTGTTTTTGTTACTCTCGCGGCAGTGGTAATCTATTATTTTGCAATAATTGTATAGTTTCATATTGAAGTTCCGGTCCCAGTTCAGCGAACTCGTGTGGACAGCATGCTCGTTTTAAGGAACAAGTTTCGGGAAGCTGAGCAGTTCGTCGAATAAGTTCCTCGAACCACGCTCGTGTGGACAGGGCCTTACGGAGAGCCTCCAGTTGCGCCTAGATGGCGTTGAAGCTTGAAGAAGCTTGCTGGCTCTGACATTCCACCGGAGGAGATCTGACAACGTTCGAAAGCTCATACGGCGTTCTTACGGAGGACGGCCGCACGTAAGAGCGCGATAAACAACAGTTTTATTTCATTACGCCTGTTACGCCGCTTCGGGGTCGGGAACGCAGGGACGGAAGGGGCCTCTCTGCTCTGCGGAGCCGGGGGATGGCGTTTGATTTATATTCCTCGCTACGGCTACGGATAAGCGGTGACAACTTCGCTCCGCGGCCCGCCGAAGTTTCCCGCCATTGTTCTTGATTCGAATTTAACCCAGTCACTCACTCCTCCGCTTGAAAGATTGCCGATCGAGTCAATAACATTCGCCGGCGACGCGTATTCATGTGGCGCTTCGTCCACACGTCCGTTCGGATGAACCCCAGCATTCGTGTTTTCTTACGGGTTTCAGGGCTCATGCGGAGATGGGCTTGCGTCGTTTTAACTTTGGTACAGGTTCTATTGTCGCCGATACGTGTCAATGGTCCCATGCTAAGATCCGGCCGGAACACGTCTATAACTTTGCGGGCTTCGGAACTGGAAAATGTTTTCAAGGGAGGCAATAATACACTGTTGGATAGAAATCGGCCGTTTTCATGGAGTTGGAAAAGGAGTAGTGGATAGTTCGCAGGCAAATCATCAAATCAGGCAGGCATTTTATGAAATGTCTGCAAATAGTCAAATTTTGATAGTGGACGAAGTTTTGTTAATTCATAGCAAGGAGCTCACGACTCAAGAGATTTCGATATTTTGGGTGAATAGAATTATCAAATCTATGAAGTCTCCGTATTCCTTCCTCTTCAAATTGTTCTCATGTATTTTTGAATATTGAAATTTTAAAAAGTCTGTATTATATGATATGCTGAAAAGGCCTCACTTCATAAGAGATTTGAGGTGAGAAAAATTGTCTATATTGTTTAATATTTTCACAAAGGATGCCTTTCGACGAGCCTCACAAAAATAGTATTTAGAAATATTAAATTTTACTCGACTCGTTCATACAAGATACTCTTGAATTAAGTTGAAAAATTTTAAGAGTCGAATCTTTGCGTCGAAATATGACCCCGTAGGTAACACATTTTTTTTAAGTAGTATCCTCTCGGAACTACAACCGAGCGTTCCAAGGCGGTTTTTTCAAACAACGTTTACAAGTCTTAGACCAATTACAGCGAAGATAAAACACGTTTTACCTAATATCAACCGGGTAAAGACGAAAAACTCATTGCGCGAGGGGGAACCTTCGAGGGGCTGAAATTAACTTTTGGAAAGTTTATGCCTCCTGCAGGCCTCTGCAAAATGAGTTCTCTCTATTTATGAGGTCAAAAATGAGAAAAACGTTTTGAATTACCGCCGAGGATTGCGTTTCCTCTGACTTGATTCGTATAAACATACTCGCTCTATGATTAAAAAAGAAATATTCAGATTCTTTTCCCTCGTACTTTTTTTNGGGGGGGGGGGGGGGGGGGATAAAGGTATCTTAAAAGCCCTTAGTCACAACGTATAATACTTATCTCTAAGGTTACCCCTCTTCTCTTCCTCTCCCTGCGATAAAAATGATTTTACGTTTTCGCAACTATCTGAGAATGCACGTCCGTTTGCGGAGTTTTCGTACTCCGTGCTCTTTCCGAATAAAAAAAGTATCGTTCTACCGCTCTCCCTCCCAATCTCCGCAAAAGCTAAGAAAGCACACGACGTTTCGCACTAGCGTGAAAAATTCGCGAGGAAGTTTGAGAGGTTGTTGCCAATTTTAGCAGATATTTTTGACGTGTACATCTAGAAAAAACCAAGGACCGAACTGTAATTCATTAGGCACCCCAAAGTTGTCAGTTTAGATGACCTTAATTTTGGGTCGAGGAAACCGACTTTCAGAACGGCTCACTGAGTCTTTAGATTCGTGAACTTTTCCAACGCAGAGACTGAGTCAAAATTGAATGTTTTTGCGAAGCTTCAGGTTCATATTAGCCGTCAAAATCTCCTCTCTTGAGGATATGCCGAGAAATCGAGTATACATATAACATGATTCTGATCCGAGGGTGCATGAAAGATGATTTTGTTTTTTTTCTTTCTTCTAGAAAGACCATAATTTTAACTATCATAGATTAGAAAATTTATCTACCTAAAATACGTAGGGGTATTTTAATCGTACACGGAAAAAAACACAAAAATTGTGTGTTGCAAACACACTCACAAAATTTGTGTTGGTTTTGGTTTCACTTCCTACACCGAATAAAAAAGGATGCTGATTTAACATTCTGAAAGTTAAAGAGTGTGGGACAACTCAAAAAATGCTAAATTAACCACTACAGCAGTTACTTTAGCAATGTCAAGATGTAAAACTAACTGCTGTGGCGGTTAATCCAGCGTTTTTTGAGTTGTCGCACAATCTTTAACATCCATAATGTTGAATTAACATTATTTTTTTTCGGTATATATGAACCATAAGTAACACAAGAACACAAATATTTTTCTCTTAATTTAAAAGTCTAAATTTTCGTATATACTCCCATTTTCAAAATCCTCTGTAAAGACGTTAATAGCCTGTGACGCTGAATGTCTTAAAATATACTAACTAACTAACTAACTAACTAACTATTTTTATCAGTAAACGTCTACACGGCCCTTAACTTATTTACAGTTGGATTGCATTTTGCAAAAAGGAACCAGAAGCAATGCAATGTTGGTAAGATTGTATAACTTCATCCATTGCAATAAAACTATTGAAATCCTGAAAAAATTTTAAATTTACATGCTAATTTTTGTCTTAAATTTGCAGTTTCTATAGCGATTAAAATAGAAACTGTTTGCAGATCATTGGGTTTTATCTCCAAGACAAAAGAAGCTGCACAATCTTAGCAACATTGCAATGCTCCTGGTTCCTTTTTGCAAAATGCAATCCAGTTTATTAATTGGCTCATCTTTGCGAGTAGGTCAAAATTGGCAACCATACTTCAATGCACTCGAGACGCGAGGAAGGTGGATAACGCTAAAATTTACCGATAACGGCTGTTATATACGTACTTTACCCGCGGGAAACGCAACATAAAAAGCGAAGATTTACCGGCGAGCCTCTCACAAAGAGTTTTTCAGGCTGATTTGAGCTTGTGAATCGCGGCGCGGGTGTCCCCGTTTTTTTATGAACTCGACTGCTCGCGGCATCAGGATGAAGCGTTCGCATCGGACGGGGATCCCCGCCCCTCAACGAAAACCGAGTAACTTGGACGGGTATCGCGAGGAGTTACGCGGGTTTCCTCTCCCTGCGGGACAACTTCGTACGAATCCTCAGCCAGGGATCATAAACATTCTATTCACAGCGGCGACGGCTACGGTGGCCTCAAAGAACCCGGAAACATCTCCGGGGATGAAATTCAAATATATTCATTCCGGTCCTCGTCACGGAGCAGCTTCTCCTTTTTTCCGCCGCATTCTTTTCGGGTTTTAGGTCATGGCGGCGTGATGGACCGCGGGGTAGGGTTGTATACACACGACTCATAAGCATCACAATATAAGAAGGGCATGGACATTCGTACTGAAAGCGCCATCATAATTTATTAAACTGATGAGGATATCGCTGAAAAAAAGTTCGGTGAATACGAACTAGTTAGGAGCATATGGAACCAGGTTTTGTTCGGTGCACACAACCGAAGGCATGGACATTCGTACTGAAAACGACATCATAATTTATTAAACTGATGAGGATATCGCTGAAAAAAAAAGTTCGGTGAGTACGAACTAGTTAGGAGCATATGGAAACAGGTTTTGTTCGGTGCGCACAACCGAATTATTCGGTCTGCTCAACCAAACTGTTCGGTCCGCTGAACCGAATTGTAAGAATGGACCACTAGACAAGGTACGAATTTAAGCATTCTGATACATGTTTCTTAACTAGAATTTCGAGTAGAACATGATTCACGCAACGAAACTTACTGAAACCTACTCCTAACGGATATATTAACATTTTTATTTCACATTGGTTACGAGGAATTTGAACTGCCCGCTCACAAGAAACTCAAAGCTCCACGCACTATAACGGTTTCAGCAAGCTTCTCAATCGAGCAATGTTCATTTCCCACCATGTGTTTTTCAAACTATAAGTAATTTGCTATAGCTGAGCCAAAGCGTCAAGATTGAGGTTGCCAGATTTTTTTATCGCAGAGACGTTCATGATAACGTTTCGCGCGCGATGTGAATCACGTAGAGCATTGAGTTTTCATGAGCGGGAGGTTTCAAATCACGCACCAAGAATTATTAACTATCTTCGAAATGAGTTGATCTCGGTAATTTTCATTGTGCTTAACGTGTTTTAAGTGAAATTTTGGTGAAGAAACATGTATCAGAATGCTGAAATTCGCATTTTGTCTAGTGGTCCATTGTTATAGTTAGGTTGCACAAACCGAACAGTTTGGTTGAGCAGACCGAATAATTCGGTTGTGTGCACCGAACAAAACCTGTTTCCATATGTTTCTAACTAGTTCGTATTCACCGAACTTTTTTTCAGTAATAAAATATCCAATCGGTAAAAATCCTTGCAACCAAATTACTCTCACAGGGTGTCTACTAAAACAGGCTGGTCAAAAATCAGTACTTTTACAGTGCATTCCCAAAACTTCGGTAAACCAACAGAAAAATTCTGTACTTTTTCAGTACCTCCATTCGACGAAATTCCAAACATTTTGAAAAGAGCTTGATGCAAAAACGACTTTTTTCGCCCCCCTCTGGAAGTTCTTCAGACTTTGTCTATTGATTACTCATACTTGAGCGCTTCTTTTCCCAAATTTTCAGACCCCCAAAAAATTTTGGGGAGGAGCTAGGGGGGGTGGAAGTCAAAACCTGTGAACCTCGATATCTCTTGAACAAAGAAAGATATTGAGGTCCGGTTTGGACGAAAAATCGTCTAAAATTGCATACTTTAAGATTCTAAAGGTCGAAATCCCGATATCACATGTTTAAGTTAACATATGTGCTTTTTTCCAGTTTTTAGGTCAAGAAAATTTCTTTTAAACGAAAAATTTACAAAGATCTCAATATTTTATTTGAACCAAAACCAGTTTTTTAAATTGTTCGTCTTTTTCCGCATCCAACGAGTGGTCGTATAAGCTGGGGAACCGAACGGTTCCGGAGTTATGATCGATTGAAGTTTCCGCTCAACGCGCGCCGACCGATTTTCGCGCGCAAAAAAGTCGGATTTGACTGTTTTTAGATCAGATTGAATGTTCAAACTGAGCAAAATGCTTTATTAGGGACTCTTGAGGGTCGCTGAGTTCAGAAATTACCGATACTTCCAAAAAATTCACGTTTTTAAAATTACAGCTCCGCAGCGCTATTTTAGAGGCCCACTGAGCGCCGACCGGCCGCTCAGTGGTCCTGTCCGAAGCTGCAATTTTAAAATTTTCAATTTTCTCGTTAGAAGCTCAGTAACACAGCCATGAAAAAATTCAATTAAAATAGACACGTGAAAAAAGATAAAAAAAAAAAAGAAAGAAAGCGAGAAAATAAATGATTGAAACGGTTCAACCCAAGATTCGGAGCTGGTTGGGGATGGAAACCCTTAACATTCAAGATACGCTGAACCCGCTGAGTCCCTGCGTGATTAAATCGCGCGACGAATTTTGACTCCCAATGGGGAACGGAGGCTCATGTTGCGGCCCGTCCCGAGAGGGATTTACTTAGATTGATGGATGATGCTCCCACGCTCACCTTGACCTTCCGCCGTTTTCTGTTGACAGCCTAATAAAATAAAGTCGGTGCGAATACCAGACGAGTTCCTCCGGCAGATGATTCATTTTAAACGTCAGTGTGTCCCGAAACATATTTGCGCCGTCTCATCCAAATGTTAATTGACTCGTGACGAAGATGTCCTCCTCTCCAGGAGTCGCTATTGGTATTTTCTTCACCACGATAGCTTTGCAAATATCGTATACGGAAATTGAATGTTACTAGTGAAGCATAGTCTCGCGAGATATCGGGGAGTCAAATTCAGCTAGAGCAAACAGAAGGGTTGTTTCTTATAAAAATCGCTCAAAAATCACGATGAACACAGTCTTAAATGGACATATTTCTATCAAACGGAACTAAGAGCCAATTTGAGTTCCTTTTGAGGAATTTAGAATGCCGGATAGCGCGTTCTGTCAAACGGACCTAAGCGCCATGGAAAAGCATTGCTAGTATAGGACGGAATAAGCCGGACGCCCGATTCCGCCGCCAATCCAAGCCCCCCTCTGGCGCTTAGGTCCGTTTGATAGAAATACGTCCAAATACACTCCTAACTTCGGAAACTGCGTAAGAAATAAGAGCTTGTATGAGCTTCTCACTTAAAAACGATACTACGACACGGGTGAACATTGTGTAAGAAGAGTCGTTCCATACAACCCTTGCGTACTAGGATGCTGCGCTATATTCAACATGGCCGACTTCAACCCTCCCCCCCCCCCCCCCCCACGTGACAAGACGGGGTTTTATCAACCGGCTTGTTCATATTTACATCTTCCCTGCGTTGATTAAGACCAAGGTATTCGAATGTTGCCTTTCCTCTCAGAGAATATGTAATTTTGAAGTGAGTTACGGTCATTTTTCCTTGAAATTTTCAGACACTTATGATCGAATTACAAACGGAATTCTTTGAAACATTGAAGAAAAATTCTAAAAATGACCAACAATTTGTGGACAATTGGAAATCGAGGAAATTTGGCAACGTCTGAGGGCTCATACGGCGTTCTTCCTCAGCACGGCAGCGTAGCGCTTCGTAAGTCAGTCCATCCACGAATATTCCAACTCGTAAGGAATGAAGAGCTATTATCTCTATGGGCTCTTAACAGTAAGCTTCCTCCCCCCTGGCGCCTCCCCCCCCCCGGGTGCAAATGACAGCCGAGACGGATGTCGGGAACCTCGTCGTGTGGTTGAAGTGTCTCGTTTAAAAATGACACCCTGGTTTCGTGATGAGCCCGGCCCGGCGATGCAGTTACCCCTAACGACCGGAGCGGCGCGGCGGCGCTAACTTGCGAACTTATTGTCTGCCTCGGCGTCCCTGATGAGAGCACTTTGGAAGTTAACCTGATAAGGGCGCGGGCCCGGGCGGGCGGCCGTAAGAGCCGACTCGGCTCGCGGCGCACCTCCGAGGGCATCGACTTGTGGCGAGCCAGGATCCAAAGCCTTCAAGTATTCCCTTTTCTTCGTTTTCCTCGCTTAAAAGTGCACTCTTTGCAGAGGCGGAACCGGCAATTCGGCAACACCGTGTGTGTGTGTATATATATAAATATATATATATTAAAAATAAAAAGGTCGCTTTACAGCACTTCCTCGCGCTCTACGACTCCTAACCTCCACTGCTCTCTTTCAAACCACAAATCTTGGGGGATTGAGCACATCCGGACACCGCAACACCGGATTCCCTCCATTTAAACCTATGCTAAATAATCGATTCTTTTCGGAGCACTTGGTTCCTCCAAGAATCGATTAATTTCTGTAGGTTTAAATGGTGCACTAGAAGAAAAAAACACATTGGATCTAGAGTCCAGACTCTTGAAAACATTGACAAGAAAAAATACTCTCGATTCAATTGGATTTTTGCTTGAATCAAAACGAAATCCGCTTAAATTAAGAGGCTTGGTTCTTGATTTAAGCTAGATTCTGATTGAATCAAGAGTACTTTTTTTGTCGATGTTCTTAAGAGTCTAGACTCTAGATCCAATGTGTTTTTTTCCCAGTGTAGTGCATAAGTTGCGGGCAAATAATCAAATCAGGCAGGCATTAAACCGCACTTTTTGCAGAGTCGGGACCGGCAATTCGGCAACACCGGATTTCCTCCATTTAAAACTATGCTAGATAATCGAGTCTTGTCGGAGCACTTGGTTCCTCCAGTAATCGATTAATTTCCGTAGGTTTAAATGGTGCACTGGAAAAAAAAAAAAAAAAAAAAAAAAAAAAAAAAAAAAACACATTGGATCTAGAGTCTAGACTCTTAAAAACATCGACAAGAAAATGTACTCTTCATTCAATCAGAATCTAGCTGAAATCAAGAACAAAGCCTCTTAATTTAAGCGGATTTCGTTTTGATTCAAGCAAAAATCCGATCGAATCAAGAGTATTTTTTCTTGTCAATGTTTTCGAGAGTCTGGACTCTAGATCCAATGTGTTTTTTTTTCCAGTGTGGTAGAAAAATGTTACCCATTTGCTGGATCCGCCAATTGTAATCTCAACCTCGTCATTTACGTTACCTCGGTGTTTGTCAAAACTGTAGTAATATACTGATGTCTTTGTTTCGGCTTCACAGAAGAATCGTACTTAAATACACAGCAATGGTGCATAAAATTAACTTCCTCATTATTTTTCTCTCTTTAGGTAAATAATTGCCCTGGTAAAAATTGGCGATAAGAGCTGCGTTTCAAAATACCATAGGAATTCTTATAGCCGGCTGAAGGGGGCTACAGAAAATCATATAGCTGGCTGTATAATGCGGAGAAAATCATGCGGCCGGGCTATACAAAGCGATAAAAAATTATGCAGCCGGGCTATAGTTCCTATCGCCGGGCTATACACTTTATCGCCTGGCTGTTGCTTTTTCGCCATCGATCATAAAAGGCTATAAGAAATTGTGTAGAAATTCGTGTGCGTTGGAAATCATTAAGTTCGATACGGAACCATACCTTAATATTTACAAAACACACATTATATTTTCCTTTAATACATATTTCTTTTTAATCAATTAAAATGAGAATAATCCATACAGGATGTGCAAACATTTCAAAATCATGAGTTGAATAACGCTGACTCCGCCAGATTAAATATTAGAGCCTGACACAAAGCGGAGCGGCGACGCACTGGCGCCTACAAACCTAACAGGGATTCTTCACGCATTGCGCAACGCGTGAAGTATCCCTGTTAGGTTTGTAGGCGCCAATGCGTGTTTCGCGCTGGCTGCCCGCCTGCCACGGCGCTTGAAGCAACTATTTCACACCAGAGGTATTGCACAGTATCATACGAAACTGAAGGCGCTCTAATATATTAGTAATGGCAGGCATCAATCAAAAGTACGGGGAGCTTTCCTCGCAAAATAAATCAAGATACTACGGCCCAAAAAGAGAGCAGTATTCCAAAAACTCACTAGGTCCTAGCATCCGTAATTAGTAACGTTTAGCATACACTTTATCGCCTGGATGTTGCTTAATCGCCATCGGCTATAAAAGGCTGAAAGAAATTGTGTAGCCGGATATAGAAGCCATTGGAAATCTTACAGCCGGTTGTAGGTCTACGGTATTTTGGAACACAGATTCTACTGCCAATTTTTACCAGGGTGTGTTGAATAAAGCGAAATCCCAAAAGTTCTGTTAAAATTTCCGTTCATTTCCGAAAAAACACTCGATTTCTTTCGCCGGCAATCCGTTGGCTTAACACCGGCACCCAATGACAACATTTGCATAAACAGGGACACTTCTTGTGTCATGGAATTTTTCTGTGCGATGACTTGGCGAAAATAAAAGCCGCGTCGCCCGCCCCCGCACAACTTCGCCGAAGTTCCTTCCTGATTCCCGCCCCATCCGGGGACCAAAAAGTGCTTTTAAGGGACCACCTAAGCGAGACTATTATTTATATTAATGTTGCGAGGCGGATATACAAGGTTCCTTGGCCGTAAGTTTAAATTTCTAAGTCGAGGGTCCACGTCGGGTTGCCAGACTGCCGTAAAATCAGCGAATTTCCTCCGTGCAAAGTACACTGAAAAAAAATTCTCGGCGTTTTTACCAAGGTCCGTTGGTACCTTTACCATCTCACTTTTTTTACGAATTATTGGTAATTTTACCAAGACAGACTGGTAAGCTTACCTAAAAACCGGTATTTTTATTGTTTTTGTTTTTTTCAGGTAAGAGTACCACTTTTATTGGTAATCAATTCCTGGTAACTTGGCCATTTTATCTCGGTAATTCTACCACAGTCGATAAAAAATATTGGCGTTTTTACCGGGGTCCAGTAAAATTACCGAGAAAGTCAATAATTTTACCGAGATTTCTCGGTAAAATTACCAATTCCATTAATGGTAATTTTACCAACAAAAAACTGGGATTAAATAGAACCCTGAATTCTTGGTAATGTTACCCTTTTCTTAGTAAATACACCGAGAATTTTTTTTTCAGTGTAGACAAATTTCCAGACAAGTTCGGCAACCGGAAGGGGGTGCGCGAAGCCTTTAACGGGAGTGAAAAGAACAAATCCGTTAATGGAAGTTGTGATCTTTTTCAAACGGATGCGTGCTCTGTGTCGATAAATCAGGCCGAGCGGGAGTGCCAGACGTCGAAAAAATCCCGCGGCGATTTTCAGGGAAGTTTGAGGATTCCCCGCGGGAGACCGGGACGCTGGCGGCCGCGCGTCGGCTGAAATTAAGCGTGAAACAAGTGTGACGGCGGCAACGCGATTTTGTTGCCTTAATCGGCGTCCACACGGTTTGTTTATATCCAAGCGGTGCCCTTGCGATCGTTTAGCAGCGGGATTCGCTCAATTAATACACGATGTTCGTTCAATTGACGTGATTTTGATGAGCAAATGAGGACTTATCTGTAATAATAGCGGATGTGAAAAATTACCTTTTCGAAACACGCTTAAAACACTTTTTTTTTCACACAAAAATTTAATATGTTTCGCTTTAGCATAATGTACAGATCTCGAAGATCACATCTCAAGTATTTTCTCAAAATTTTCTCGATGCCAAAACAGTTTTTTTAATGTGTTTCGCAAAGGTAATTTTTCACATCCACTATTGTTGCAGATAAGTCCTCAAATGGGTTAACAATTACCTAATGGGTAATTTAATTTGATAGTAAGTTCAAGGATGGAATTTCAAACAGAGGCGGATCTAGCAATTTGGCAATACCGGATTCCCCCTGTCAAAACCTATGTTAAATAATCGATTATTGTCAGGGCACCTCGCCCCTCTAATAATCGATACATTTCCATGGGTTTATATGGAGAAAAACAATGTTGCCAGTTTGCAAGATCCGCCAATGATTTCAAGAAATTCTCGCGAGGATAAAAGTTGCTGAGGAGAGAAAGCAAGATTTGCTAAATTCGTGCAACGTGTTCATTCAATTGAATTAATTTTAATGAACTCACGAGTATTGACCGGACTGCTACTTTTCAGGTTGCAGGTGCACAAAAGATGGCGCATGATCTGACAAGTTACTTACCTGCAACACACAAGAAAGATAAACATAAATATTAACCCAGTATTGCAAATTTGACACTTCGTGCAGAACACATGAAACACTGGAAAAGGTGCCTGGAAGAGTCCAGTCTTTTGGCTCAAAAAATACGATACATTTATTCATCCGTTACTTGAAAAGAGCGAAATAATACAGCTTAGAACTTGAGAAAGCTCTTTTCCTCTGATACAAAAGCTTATCAGATTGCTCTCTTACGCTCGTCCCAAATCGTACTTTGACAATGGAATCTCGCAGATTAGTGAAGATAAAGTTCTCCTGAGTCTCGAGCACAAACGCTCTGAGTCCAGTCTAGCGCAGGAATTAGGCTCTGGGTACAGAGATATTGTCCTTTGTGAAAGAGGCATAACCGGACTGCGTTAGTGAATACGGTGTTAATAGAGACATTTTCAAAAAATTGCGTCATGTACACTATTGGCGGATCCGGTGGGGGGGGGGGGCAAAAATTAGGAAGAAAAGGGAAGAAAGAAAGAAGGAAAGACGGAGGAAAGATCGAAAGAAGAAGGACAAGCGCTTATAATTGGCAATTATTCCTGATGAAATTGACTCAAACCACATATCAGGTGCTTTAAAATTTCGAAAATTTTTTCGGGGAAACTCTTCCTGTCCGGCTCTCCTTTCGTCCTTTGCGTTGGAAATTTCGTCACCTTCCGGCCGAAGTATCACAAGCGTTATGCGACGTTTCAAAATTTCCGCCACCATTTGATTGGTTTTACAAAGAAATTGTTCTACAAAACTGTTTGAAAATTTCACAGAATTTTCTTTATGCTGCCGATAAAATTCAGTGAAATTTTTAAACGGATTCAACCAACAATGCAGTGGCGTGGCGTGAATTGCGATGTATCGATTGTTATGCCATTTAAACCTATGGAAAAGGATCGATAAACAGGGTGTTCGCAGCGAACACCTTAATAACCGATTATTTACCATAAGTTTAAATTACATAACAATCGATATATCGCAATTCACGCCACGCTACTGCAACAATGTCTCTGTAAAAAAATAAAATGGGGGCGGAAATTTTGAAAAGTAGCAGGGCGCTTGTGTTACTTCGGCCGAAAGGTGACGACGTCTGGATCCGCCTACGATGTACAATTGAAGGGCTTGGAGGACAAGACGCAAAAGTGCAGTTTTTGAAAAAATTGAGATATTAATAACTTCAAGAAAAACTAATCTTGAGACATATTCTGGGAAAGATTTGCTCCCGAATTCCAATTTTTAAGCATCAAGAGGTCAGTTTGAACTTTTTTCCGCCATTATAGGCTCCACGTAATTTCGAAACTTCGAACATGTATTTCTCGAAATAGCAAAAACTGCACTTACGCGCCTCATCCTCCACGCCCCTCAATGGAGATGTTGCATGTGTGAGGAATTTGCGATTTGACCATTGATTCTTATGTAAAAGTTCGTGAAAAACACGATGGTGCTACTGGTTTTCTCTGAAATCAACTCCTAAGCTCAAAAAAAGCTCTCAAAGTGACGCCAAAATGGAGGGGATATTCCACCCTACCCTGAGAGTCCACCTCTACATCAAAACAAACTCTCCATGCAAAGATAGAGAGTAAATACATTGGCAGGATTGCCACTTTATTTGGTGACTCCAAAACTGAAATTACGGCATCGCTGCTAATGTATTTGCTCCCTATCTTTGCATGGAGAGTTTCTTTTGATGTAGAGGTGAACTCTCAGGGTAGGATGGGATATCCCCTCCATTTTGGCGTCACTTTGAGAGCTTTTTTTGAGCCTGGGAGTTGATTTCAGAGAAAACCAGTGGCACCATCGTGTTTCTCGCGAACTTTTACATAAGAATCAATGGTCAAATCGCAAATTCCTCACACATGCAATACCTCCATTGTGCACTTACAGATAAAACTTGAAATTTTGCATCTTTATTCCGGGTGCATTTGAATTATCCCTGGATCATTTTTTCGCGTCGAAAATTCCCGGGATGGAATTAGGCGAACATACGCAGGAATGTAACTGAGTTTTCAACGAGACGGCCACAAAAAGAGGAAGCTGAGCA
>NW_017547298.1:269795-309684 GCF_001854935.1 Bemisia tabaci | reverse complement strand
GGCTTCCGCGTTGATAAATTAGCTCAATTTATGAAACACGAAGTGGCGGTGCGCGCCCCGGTGAGTCGCTTCGATGGAATGACGGCGGCGTCAATCAGCGGGCTGCCAAACGGAATTACTCCGTCATTTTTTCTTTCGCCTTCACCACCGAGCGCATTCGACACGAACGCATCCGACTTCCGGGATTTCCCGCTCCCGCGTCCGGGAAGCTCACGAAAAGGGCGGACGCCCAGGAACCGCCTCACACTGGACCGAGTCGATACGAGAAGTCGGACAAAATCTGGAAACTTTAAACGCTTATTAGAGTCCCTTTATACCCACAGTTACGACAACTCACTTTTGGTTGGGCTGAAAGTGGCCTAAAAAAAATCCAATTCTGATTGGTTCTCGCTCATGGAGTCACAAACGAGTGCACCAAGATGGTGGTGACTCGAATGTGGACAAAAATAATGAAAATATTACCTACATATAATTGTGGTTTATCAAGATTAAATTGTTATTACCATCGGTCCGAAATGAAAATAGATTAAGCAGTTATTCATAAACCAATCTCATTTACTTTGTAATTGATCAATTTTGTTGATGTTGTTGTTTTTGGATGACAGACATCGCAGGATTCCTTATCCTTATCCCTCAATATCGTTCGTTTGGGTGCACTCGTTTGTGCCTCCTCCATGGCCAGCCAAGGCCGGCTGCCAGTCAGCTGATAATCGAGTTGTCTTAACTCTGGGTATAAAGGGACTCTAACGCTTATTAACTCCGTTTAAACAAAACTGTGAGATTTTAAAAGTGGTTCTATTGGTTTCCTAGTGTAATTTTCTTCTAAAAACACCCCTTGCAATTTAAAATGTGACAAAATTAACATCAAAATTTGAAGTTTTGGTAAAAAATGGCATGTCTGACCTCTCAAATTGACTCGATTCACTGTGCAGCGAAGCGGCTCACACTCGACGGAATCAATAGGAGGAGTCGGATAAAATCTGGAAAATTTGAAAGCTTTTATTTTCGAAAATATGAAACAAGGAAAGTCTAAGAGTGGTTCAATTGGTTTTATCGTAAAATTTTTTGTCAGAAACACCCGTTGAAACTGAATTTGTGACGAAATAAAGATAAAAATTTGAAATTTTAGCCGAAAATTGTACTTCCAACCTCTTCTCTTAGTTCGTTCCACTGTGCGGAAACGGAAAGGGCGAACGCCCAACGGAACGGCTTACACTGGACCGAGTTGATACGAGTAGTCGGACAAAATTTGTAAACTTTGAAAGTTTATATTTTCAAAAATATGAAACAAAAATGTTTAAAAGTGGCGCCATTGGTTTTATCGTGTGATTTTCTTTCAGAAACACCCTTTAAAACTGAATTTCTGACAAAATAAACATATAAATTTGAAATTTTAGCCAAACATTTTATGTCCGACCTATTCTCTTAGTTGGTTCCACTGTGCGGCTCCCAGCCACATTGGTAAGTAGGGCTCAAAGCTCGGGGCTCAGCGTATTTTCCAAAGTCCGAATGCTCTGAGCTTCCTAGTGTTATTTCCAGAATCTCCCCTGCGTTTAAATGTAGTAGCGCCCTTCAAAATCCCAGGATGGCAGATATAATCGGGGCACGGGGCCAGCGGACTGATTCTTGACAAAAGACAAAGAAGACAAACAGAAATGGAAGGGATTCTATTGGTGGAAACGGATGGTCGTAATGACAAAAGAGGTAAGTAATTGACTAACTAACGGCGACCCACGAGAGGCCCTGAAATTATTTAGAATGCGCGAATTTAAAATTAACTTATAATTTAAAGTAGAAGTTTGGCAAAACAGGAAACAGTTGGAAAATAAACGCCTTTTTATGTTGACGCTAGTTTAGGTTAGTTTGTTGACATCGATGTCTTACCTTCTGATGATAAATGAAGTGAAAAGATAGAATGATGGTCGTGGGTATAAAATAGAAGTTAATATTTAATCGAGAGAAACAAGGCGACGTTGGATTGCTCATACAACGTCGAAACACAACATAGGCCTTTTAGGAACTATTATTCGAATTGCACACAGTTTCACCAACACAGCCAAGCAGTTCCACCAACCGCCAGTTCCACCAGTTCGCAAAACACAGTTCAGCCGGCGCTCAACGTATTTAGCGCCTGCGAGACTTTACGAATACTTCAAGCATTGACCCAAACTGGCGGTCGGCGTAGCGCCTACAAGACTGCATGAATACTTCTCGCGTTACACCAAACGCAGTACAGACGGTCAGTGGGCCTCGCCTACAAGACTGTAGGAATGCTGTAGGACTGCGTGCCATCATTCTTGACTTATGAAAGGGAAAATATGTAATTATCTTCATTATGACGATTCAGAAACATGGATTATAGTCAATTTTTTTTGGAGTTACATTAAAAGAAATTAGAACGAATGAAAATATCGCGTCGAATTTTCAATACTTTTATTTGAGATTAAGCGGAAACTTGTTGGATTTGAAACATGTGAGTTTCCAGTACCAGAACAATTCGCGCAATCCTATGCATCTCTAAAATGGTAAAAAAGAGGACATTCGCACAATCCTGTCGCAACCACAGGATCGCTCAGTATTCCGTTTGTCCTCTTTGTCGATGGTTCTGCCTATCAATTTCAAGAATCAGCGCGTAGACCCAAGTATTGCTATCCGCGTGCAGAGTGGGAGGAAAACGGCATTTCGCCTTTATTTCATAAGCTATGCAAAAAAGACCGTGGGGGTGGATATTACCCCTGGAGTCGACGTATTTTCGTCCAAGTTATGTATTCGTCGGTTGGAGTTTTTACGTCCCGACATTCAACGCGACTCGCGACTGTCGAACTCGACGATGAATGTTACAAATGAGATTTCATCCGACTTTTTTACTTTTTACTGTGTACTTTGTCTCGTTGATTAGCGATCCTAATTCGTACGTTAAAAATCTTATTTATTTAATTTTTTCCTTTTGTAGGAGGGGTTGCTTTGTGTCACCATCGAGTAATTCTTAAAAAAGAATAAGAAAGCGTTGGGGAGGGTGCGGTAATGTCAAAACCCCACGAATTCGGCGTTACGTAAATTAAGGACATCCCAAAAATGAAATTGCCTTTTAACTGCATGTCACCACAGCGAGCCGGAGATGACCATGTTTATAATGTAGCTCACGTCCTTTGGGGCAGTTTCCCCAACCGTGGAAAATATTGCCCCGATGCTATCGATTCGGGCCGCCGCGCCGCTCAGTGGAACGAGTCTTTGGAAGAAGTCGGACGTGAAATATTTGGCAAAAACTGCGAATTTTTATGTTTATCTTGTCACTTTAAAAGTTCAAGGGGTGCTACTGGAAGACAATTTTACGAGGAAACCAATGAAACCACTTTTAAAACCTTAAAAATGTGTATAATAGGAGTTATGAGGGATTAAAGTTTCCAAATTTTGTCCGACCTCTCCGATTGACTGGATCCACGGTGCGGCGTTGACTCGGAGCTGACCCCCATAAAATTGGACGAGGATGGAACCGAATCGGTGCAGATGAAATTAAACATTCAGTAAGTTATCATGAGCGCTCTGTTGCTCGTCGCGTGTACTACGTTTAATTAACCCGCTATTTCAAATCAATCGAATGTCGAGTGGTGCATGCTCGTCTGCCGCGCCTCGGAGGCAAATCAACCGGATCGCCGCTACAGTTATTCCGTCCACGGTCACCAATTCTACAAACAACTGCGACAGAATAAACACTGCTCGCTTAGTTTTCCGTAATTGGTTTTTTTAACCCCCTCTCGGCTCATTGACCAACGTTGTACACGAAGAAAATGCCCCTTCCCTCTCTTTTTTGTCCCCCGCCGCCACCGAGCCCGTGACGTGTAATTCGAAACGGAATTATCGTCGCCCCTCTGACGTAAAGGCGTATCTCGATTTCCGTATGGGCCCCAGAAAGCATGGATTCATATGTAAAACAGGGGTCACGTCGAAATTGAGATACACCGCTACGTCAGAGGAGCGACGTTATTTGGGCTGTGTAATTGAAAGGGAACCAAATAGTATCGACTGTTGTCAAAAATTGGACAACATATTTATTGAAAAAAANAAAAAAAAAAAAAAAAAAAAAAAAAAAAAAAAAAAAAAAAAAAAAACCAGTCGTGCTGAAATTCTTGACGATAGAGGCGTTGGGTGCAGAAAGGGCATTCCTTGGTGGCGGTGTTTCAGAATCTCCACTGATTATTTATATTTTAGAGAGGAGACTATTGGATGAATTTTCTGAAATTTGTAGTTTTCAGCATTGAAAAATCATAAAGGAAATTCGGTAAAAGTTTTAACGAATCCCATGCATTTGCTTTCATTACAGTCAACGCAACGTTAACGGAGATCCTGAGACACCTTAACCTCAAAAAAAGCCCGTTTTGCATACCCAGTGCTTCAATTGCAGGGATGCTGTATGCCATACGATTCGCTGTGTTGACCAAAATACTCATTCCTCATTGAAAAGAGGAAGAGCGAGCGATGCAATATAAATTTTCGTCCATTTTTTGAAAGTCACATACTGCTACTGGTAAATATGACTTTCGACATCAGCGGGAGTATTAGAGTTTAAAGGTTGAAGATCATTTATCAGACCATTCGGAATTAGGATCAATATCAATTTTTCCGAGAGAAAAGAGGAGAGTAGGAATCGACTACGTGCATGAGCACAAAGATACAATCGCAAATAGAATCGTCGCCGGGAATAACATTACAGAGCCGGGTCGAGCGATCGGGGAAGGGAACAGGAGAGCGAGAAAGGACCCGCGACATGCCCTTTAATTAAGGAGCCTTTGAACTAAAAATGGGAGGACACGGAGGAAAGTGGCACTTGTAATGCGATTACGACAGTCTGACGATCTGACGGTTATCGGAATAGGTTGACTGACCCGCACTCCCGCTTTCGGGCATGAGAAGGTGTTCAAATTCCATCCGTTACTCCCGGAACATTGACTTTACAGAGGTGAATTCAAAGGGAACACTGGAAAAAAAAGTAGCTTGGATCAAGCATGATAATTCTTGAATTTGCCGCCAAGAATTTTTTTTATCTTGCTTAAAGCCGACTTTTTCTTGAAACAAGAAAAATAATGTTCGGGTTAAGCAAAAAAGCTGCTTATATTAACCAGAAAAATTCTTGATTTAAGAAGAAATACTTCTTGGCGGCAAATTTAAGATTCTTTTTTTTCAGTGAAGGGAGGAAGAGGAATGGGAATACTGAGAAGTAAAAAAAATGAAACGGGACCGAGGGAGCAGATAAAAAGAAAGGAAAAGAAAGGAAAAGAAAAGGAAAGGCTGAGGAGAAAAAGGTAAACAAGCACGAGAGTGAACCTTAGGAAAAATTATAGAAAAAAGAGGGGAAATGAACCCGAGGATGAAAAACAGCAGAAGAGAAGAGAAGACAATAAAGAAAGTGAAAAGTACTATTTGAGTAAAATGCTAGAAGAGAAAACATTTTAGGCAAACACCACAATCCGGATCCTTATGCCTCTTAATAAAATGGAAAATTTTTGAGGTAGGTAGTTTTCACATCCTAGATTCAAGCATTAGTATCCTAGATTTTTTTTATTTATTTTCTTTAAGGAGGTTAACACGTTAATGAGGCAGAGCTAATCGATCTTAAAATAGGGTTGGTCAGTTTTTCAATCATTTTACCATTACATTTGGGAACTTTTAAATGCATGTATCATCTTCGTTTTCACAATTTAGTTGGGTTTTAAATAAAACCAATGAATTAAGGTTAATGTAAGTGGTATCAAATTGAAGTACATACAGACTTCCGAGCTTCGAGCGAAAGAAAAATGGAAAAAATGAGAAATTCCGGGGTGGGGGGACGATCAAATGGGCAAATGGGCCTGTTGCAAACTTTTGCTAGAGCAAAACTAAGAGTTGTTTCTTATAGATAATGCCTCAAAAATCACGATGAGCGCATCGGCAAACTCTTAAATGCACTCATAACTTCACAGTCTGCGTAAGAAATTTGCGGTTTTTTGAGCTTCCCGCTTCAAAAACGATACTACGGCACAGGTGAACATTTTGTAAGAGGAGTCGTTCCATCGTCGGCAATAATCATCGTAGCCGACGCCAATCCGCCAAAACACGTTTGATGGGACGAGATAACACCTGAACTGGATTAGACCAGATAACAATCGGTGTGTTAGCGTTCATATTTTCCACGCCCGAATTGATTGACCTTGAACTCTCCTTGAATTACGCGCGGAACTGCGTGCAAGCGTCGGCCATGATGAATATCGCCGACGATGGAGCGACTCCTCTAACAAAATATTCACCTATGCCGTAGTATCGTTTTTGAAGCGGGAAGCTTAAAAAAACGCAAATTTCTTACGCAGATTGTGAAGTTATGAGTGCATTTCAGACTTTGCCGATGCGCTCATCGTGATTTTTGAGGCATTATCTACAAGAAACAACTCTTATTTTTGCTCTAGCAAAAGTTTGCAACAGGCCCATTGGGCAGCGTTAAGGAGAATAGACCTATTAGACACAAAAAGAGGAAAAATGAGTGGGGAATAGCTTTAAGCTCGTTAAATATACATTCTCTCTTAACAGAGCTATATGATATTTTCTCTTCACAAAAACATATTTGCTAAGCGAAAATACGTGGAGTTGGTTTCCTAAATTGAGCCTTATGGTTCTCCAACTCCAAACCTTTTTATCTCCGACCCAGGTCCGTTTTTTTTTTNTTGGGGGGGGGGGGGGGCTAAACGCTGTCCAATTGAGTGAGCGCACACGGTCATCGCAACATCGAAGAGAAAAACAAGCGACCTTGCCGCGAAACCGCGGAAAAAATCCAGTGGCCCACTTGCAACTGCAGTATCCGCGGCAGCCTTTGTTGTTCCATGCATTATTAATGTCGCCATCATCATTTCATCATCCCGCAGCCCGCGAGTTCATTTTCAATTAAGGCTGCCAGGGCCTCTTCCCCCCCCCGCCCCCTGCAACCCCCTTTTTTGCATCCCCGATGAAATCGCTCGCCACCACCGGGATGGGCGCGGATTCCCGGAGTAATTGGGAGGATTACGTCGGTCGCTCCTTGCAATTTCGTCGGTTCCTCGCGAGCTCATTATCAGGGCCGGGTGCCGGGTCCGGGGAGTCATTGTTGAAGATGCCGGTCCCCACGCCCGGAAAAGTTGGGTCGGGAGGGGCGAAGGGCCGCGAATTACTTCGGGCAAATTTGGGGGTTGCGGATGAGGAGTTAAATACTCCCATCCTGGGGAACAACCCCGTATAAACCTTCAAACGTTGCCAAATTTCCTTTGATGAAATGCGAATTTATTGCGAAAGTTGTGAATACTTTTCTTCCAATTTTTCATGCAGACAATTTTTTCGCACTTGAATAAATAATATCTCAAAATTTCTAAGTAAAACAAGCGAGAAAGCTCTAATGCGTGCGTATTAGAGAAGCTTTCGGCTGTTTCCAGGCCCGCAACATCCCATCTCGGGACCCGGTACCAGGCCCCATGACTGCTACCAAACACACCCCCCCCCCCCCCCNGGCCGCGGACCCTTTACCACCAGAAACAGAGTTTGTAATATCATAAAAATGAATAAGTTTAGAGTAAAGATAAAGTACGTGTATTCACCTTTCGCGAAATTAAGGTAAATTTTTCACTTTTTCTTGGGTTTTTTTTTTTTTTATTTTCAAGGGGTTACCTGTGAATTCGAAGTAGTGTGTCACGGGCGGCACGGGCCCCGGTACCGCGGACCCAGTATCCCAGATTTTCCCCCTCACATCTTCTATCTGATTTTTTAAATCCAATTGTTAAGGCGTGGGAAAAGTAGGGAGGATCTAAACTTTTTCCTTTTATGTTCCATTTAGTGCTAAATAATAAATATCAATTTGGCAGCGGGGAAACTTTTCCCGTTAGAAAAATGCACCCGCATGAGTGATGACTTCACCGCACTCCGCTGACACACTTTCCACAGTTATCCAGAAACTCCCGCATAAGCCATTGGGGAGGACGTCTGCAACCCGCTTGCCATATTTATCCGAAATTACTCGCTTCAAATTTGCATCCCAGAGCATCAATCTAAAGACGGAAAGATACTAGCTTCTCTGCCATCGTAGGCGAGCGAATACTCACCGCCATATCCAGCCAATTAGATTCCCATAAGTTTCTACTAGAAATGAAATTTATACAATTGAAATTTGGCAGCCTCTCGGATTGCCTCTTTTCCAAAGATGCCAACTCCTTTACCTCCTAAAATTTGGAAAATCCTGATTTCAACGCTGCTTCTGACTAATTTCGACGACATTAGAATCTAGCTTGTTGTGCGGCATTCGCCTCCTGAAACGAACTTTTCGTCATCCAAGATTTGGAATGATAATCTGAGTCAGATCTCGTACGATTTAAGTATTGGGGAAATTGGACTTCATCTTGCAATGAGGAGCTACAATTTCTGGCTCATCCATAAAAACGCATACGTGCGTAAGGAAAATAATGGTACATACGTTGTTTCTGAACTGAGCCAAAAATGTTGATTTCTGATTTTAAAATGCAGTCCAATTGTCTTTTGAATAATGTTGTCTCAAAAGCCGCACCTTAATCTCAATGTAAACCATCGACGGCCGCTCCTAAAGAGAGGAGCTATGAGCCCTGTTATGCACGTATTCTCATGAGTCTCAGGGCTCATGTCTTGATGCACACAGTTCTAGGATTTAAGGCCTCCTAGAGGAGCTATTTGGAATTATTTCTGTCAAACGGAACTATGTGCATTATGATGTGAGCCCTGTTATGCACGTATTCTCATGGGTCTCAGGGCTCATGTCTTAATGCACATAGTTCCGTTTGGCAGAAATACGTCCATTTAAGGAACGGCTATGAATACTGAAGAGGGGGCCCTCAGTTTTGCGGACATGGAACATGGTTGAAAGAGTTATTACACGGCGTCGCGGTTGTACTCGGATCAGTCGAGAGGACGGTAGTCACCGGATCCGTTGCCGAGTGCAGTGGCGTGGCGTGAATTGCGATATATCGATTGTTATGCCATTTAAACCTATGGAAAAGGATCGATAAACAGGGTGTTCGCAGCGAACACCTTAAAAATCGATTTTTTACTATAGGTTTAAATGGCATAACAATCGATGTATCGCAATTCACGCCACGCCACTGGCCGAGTGCAGTGTGCAGTGGGCACACGGGTATAAGGACAAGTGCAGGTCCGAGTGCAGCGTGCAGGTCCCTGCGAACGAGTGGACGACAAATTACCGCTCATTACATAGCTAGCGCAGAGCCAACCCGAGCCATTTGCAGCCATTAAAGGTATCGATGGGGTTTTTAACCTCAACCGCGGAACCATAGCACGTGCTGTTCTTGCGCCGCACAGGGCAACCTCCATCGGAGAGCTCAGATCCTCGCTCCTTTCACTAAACGGCGTATCTGCACTTCCACGTGAGCCCTGTTTTACGTACAAATCTATGCTTTCTGGGGATTATTCGGGGATCGAGATACACCCTTACACCTGAGAAACGAAGAGATTGAGCATTCTACCGTGCGCCCCCGGAAGAACATCATATGAGCCTTCGGATGGTGTCAACTTTCTCCAAATAAAATGAGAATTCATTGGGAAACTTATGTATATTTTTCAATCACTTTTTCAAAGAATATTCTTCGCATTTTGATGTAAAGTATCTCAAAATTTCGAGGGAAAATATTTACACATTGCCTCGAGAATCGATATTTTATCGCAAGAAATTTGGCAAATTCAAATGGGGATACGGCGTTTTTCCTTCACACGGTCGCAGCATTGACTCGTTCGATCCGAGGGAAAGCCCTGCTTTTATCCATCTGTCTCGGTTTATACTCGATATGCACCACGATAATGATTAGATACGGCTGTGAGATGTGATCCGATTGCACTGCAAAGATGCTGTTTTATCAATGATTTTCTTGTTCGCTTGCTTGTTTTACAGGGGGGAAATGTTCTGGTGCTTGGCGCTATCCTTTCCGACTCATGATTACTCATCTTGTTCAGCATAGAAGCAGATGGAGCCACTGGCGGGTCCAGAGGCCGACCCGGTATTTTTGCATGGAAATGGAGATGTTGCATGTGTGAGGGATTTGCGATTTGACCATTGATTCTTGTGTAAAAGTTTGCGAGAAACACGATGGTGCCACTGGTTTTCTCTGAAATCAACTCCCAAGTTAAAAAAAGCTCTCAAGTTGAGGCCAAAATGGAGGGGATATCCCACCCTACCCTGGGAGTCCACCTCTACATCAAAACAAACTCTCCATGCAAAGATAGGGAGCAAATACATTAGCAGTGATGCCATTTTATTTGGGGACTCCAAAACTGAAAACATGGCACCACTGCTAATGTATTTGCTCCCTATCTTTGCATGGAGAGTTTGTTTTAATGTAGAGGTGGACTCTCAGGGTAGGATGGGATATCCCCTCAATTTTGGCCTCACTTTGAGAGCTTTTTTTGAGCTTGGGAGTTTATTTTAGAGAAAACCAGTGGCATAATCGTGTTTCTCGCGAACTTTTACATAAGAATCAATGGTCAAGTTGCAAATCCCTCACACATGCAACATCTCCATTTAACATCAGTCGATGAGTCCAAACCGTACCACCGGCCAATCAGAGGCGCTAGGACGGACGTTAGCACAATCATGAATCGTCCTAGGTATATTTCAGTACCGGACCGTCAAAATTCGGCCCCAGAGCGGGGGGCAACATGACATAGCTACATCCGCGGGTTAAGAAAAAGATGATAAAAGGAAGGAAAGAGAGAAGAGGGAAAAGTTGGGGGAGCAGAAAAAAGGAGTGTTCACTTGGAAGGGAAAAATACAAAACTACAATAGCTCTACGGATGCAAAAGGCGTATTAATAGACCGCAAAATTTCTTTTGTTTGTTTTGCAAAAAATTTTGTTCAGTTTATCTCCTTATCTTATTACTTGTATCTTTTTATATCATTCGTCCTAATGCAGACAAACCATATATTATGATAAAAATGATTCATTTAAATGGGGTAAAATCCGATAATTTTCGCCATCAATCGCGATTGTTGGGATCCAAAGCTTGAATCTAACCCTGAAGAGGTTTATTTGATAACTTCTTCCCCATAAGATTTCCAGGGACATCCGTCGCCCTGAAAAAGTATCCCCTAACCCCTCTTCGGCTACCACAAAAATTAAGCAGTGTATACTCTGACATTTGCATCAATTTTTATGCAATTTCATCTCCATAAAATTCATGAATTTTTGCAGAAAATGCTGGTTTTTTCTTGAAATCCCGGAGAAAGCTGGATAACATTACTGGGCAAGCCTCACGATTTCAATCGCTGGCCACACGGTCAACGGAAAAGCCTCTTATGCGTGACAAAAGTGCACAGGGCACTTTCTGCAGAGGATTACTGCGATGCATGACGTCATAATGCAACCCATCATTTTCCAATCGACATACAAGGGAACTGAACTGCGGTTGGTCATAAAAAATGGGCGTCTATCAGATGAATCTACTGCTGTTTGATGCGGGTGCGGGTGTCTGTGGCGGCTCATCAGTGCGGTCGCGGTCCATGCCGACAAAAAATCCGCTCCAACTCTTCTGGTCCGCAGCAGTTGCCGCTCCTATCGACTAACGATCGAAATAGACAAATTTAGTGTGACGTCACATCTCGTTATATTTTCGATACCTCGAAAGTCGAAACGTGCCCCAACAAACGAACATGGAGGAATCTGCGGGATATAGGCAGGGGGGGTGGGGGAATTCGCTCGATGACTGTCTATGATATTACGAGTTTATTTTACAATCAATTATTGTGATTGAGATCTCAAACGTTTTGGTAAATGAGTAGCTTTCATAATTTTAAAGTCCCATGGATTAATTGTTTGGTTTCAGGCTAGTTTTAGCATTATTTCGTCAATTGTTCATTTGGGAGGTTATGTTTGTTTGTTGGGGCACATTTCGACTTTCGAGATATCGAACCACCAATATCGCTCCGTGACGTCACCACTAAAATCGTCTATTAGTTCGGAATATGCTGCCGTATTACCGAAGAGAGAGGAGACGCTCAAATTTTTCGGATGGAGTCTCTCCATGGGTTCGATTCCCGGCTAGGCAACCCGAGTTTGATAGTCTTAATGGTTGCCTCGGGCTGGTACAATTTGTACCAGCCCGAGGCGACCATTGTACCGTACAAAGTAGGTACTGAGGGGGCGGGGCTCTAAATGGAAGCGCGGGATAACCACTTGTGTGGCATTTAAAGGAGAAATAAAAAAAAAATTAAAAGGTCTAATAAATGAACAGACCGTTTCAGTTATAAAAGCGTTTCGCCCCATCCACATTTTCTGCTCAGCATTGTGTCAGCGGAAAAAACACTCTTTTCTATTGTTGTGGACTTACGAGAAATTTTTGCTGCTTTATAATTGTGACAGATCTGTGAAAATGCCCTTGTCAAAAGGGACCTCACCTCCCGGAGGAAAATTGGCGAAACTGTGAACTTAGCGAGAAAACCGATCGTGGCGAGCGCCTGCAAAACTGTATGGATACTTCAAGCATCTCTCAATCTCTACCAGATTGACTCGCGAATCGCGCTAGGGTGCGTGATGCTTGCACCACACAGAGAAACGAGCCAATACAAGAGGTCAGCCATGACATGTTGGCTAAAATTTCAAATTTTGGTTTTTATTTCGTCACAAATTTAATTTTAGAGACTGTTCGTGAAATTAAACTGTACAAAAAAAAACAATAAAAGAACTTTTTAACTTCTTTGTTTCATATTTTCGAAAATATTAGCTTTGAAAGTTTCCAGATATTGTTCGACTTCTCCACTTGACCCAATCCACTGTGCGCCGTTTGGAAATACGTAGGGCAGCGCGCGTGCACAACTTCAGAGAGAGTGCGCTAAAGTGAAGCGCATTTGGATTAGAATGTGGTAAATTCTACATCACCCATTTTTCAAGATAGTAGTTTACGACATTTTCCCTTTGACTGAGCAGTTCGCGAACGACCTATCCTGCCGTGCTAAGGAAAAACGCCGTATGGACCTTCAGGCGTTGCCAAATTTTTTTTGATGAAACACGAATTTTTTAGGTGAACTTATGAATATTTTGCTTCCAATTTTTCAGATAATTTTGTTCGAAATTTTATCTGAAGTTCCTGAAAATTTGAAGGAAAAATATTCTTAACCTACCGCAAAAATAAACATTTCATCGACGGAAATTTAGCAACTCTCGAATGTTCATACGGCTTTCTTCCTTAGCACGACAGTATCGGTAGTTGGTTCGTGTCTATTCTGCACCCCTGTGATGATGAACACATTTCGTCGCCCCCTCAGCTGGCATAAGGGCGTACCTCTATTTCCGCATGAGCCCCAGAAACCATAGAATTAAACAGAGAGCAGGGCTCACGTGGAAAATGAGATACACCCTGACGTCAGGAAAGTGAGGACGTTGTATTACGTGGAAATATTCTTGTACTGGGGGGGGGGGGAAAAAAAAAAAAAACACACCGATTGAATCAACAGTACTTTTTCTTTCTTTTCAAAGTCTGGACTCTAGATCCAATGTGTTTTTTCTCCAGTGAGCGCCCACTGTGCGGTGTACTCCGCTGAGGCCGAGGACTCAGCGTGAGTACACAGTACACGCCACACGGGTACGGTATCAATGGGAAGCGGAGACTCCGCGGAGTGCCGAATGACTCTCCTCTCCCCACCCCACCCGGACCAAGTCGAGCTCCTATTGGGTCACCGTATTATGATAATGAAATAACTCTCGAGTGTACGCGATACACGCGGCGAATTACACTCGGGCAGCCGCAGCCGTTGACCCCTCAAGGCTTTCGGCTCTTCGTCCTTCCGTTCTTGCCGTCGCATAACTTCCACTCTCCTCGAGGGCCGCAATTACCGCGCTGGAATACAGCTCACTGTCAGTTAGGATAACGTCTTTGCACCGAGTTTAGCAGAAAGGAACCGAGCCAAATCAGCCATTACCAAACGAATCGCATTTTGCAATAAGTAACTAATATCTTTGCCTCTTCCATAAAAGCACCTTCCCGCATTGAGAATCGAACGACATATGAATCAGTGAGCTCGAAAACACATCAACTCGGGATTTTTTCGATTTTCACTTTTTTACGGGTTAGTAACTCTTATGGATAGAAGCATCTGCACGTAAAAGGAAATTTCGAAATTGCAATCGGAAGTGCTCGAAACAGCGACGGGAAATGGGAAAAATCGAAGTATTTCATTGGAAATACCAATTTTTGGCCATTTCAAGGGAAACGGGTGACCATCCAATTTTGCGGTTTTCTTTTTTCGGTTCGGTATACCTTGTGCCAACAAGTTATATAAATATTCAAAGCGAAATTCAGGTCGAAAAATATACATTTTTCAGGGCAGACGATGAAAAATCAGTATCTGAAAGTCGGTGAGAACTAAAACACACCAACTTGGAAATATTTAAACGCTTAGTTCTCTGTCATCAAACATGTTGTATCGATTTGAACTTGGTGCTTTAAAAAGTCTCTATGTACTTGCCCTTTGGCACCAAAAAGGTTGTTCTTAAACTAACTTCTTCGCCCGCTGCGCAGTTTTAGGTGTTTCCTGAACAATTTTTTTTTCCGAGTTGGTGTGTTTTCGAACTCACTGATTCATATATGTTATTCCTAAGATGATATTGATGGAGTTTTTTAGCCATCGTGCGTAAAAAGTTCAGCTTTAAGTTTGGGTAAAATGATACTCGTTCCTTATTGCAAAATGAGGTCCAGAAACTGGGCACTTACAGTTTTCACAAGAGAACGTTTGTGCGGATTCCTTCGAGAATTTAAAGGAATTCGCTTCGTATTAAGCAGGAAACACACTAAAATTTGGACAATAATCCGCACAACTGATTTCATGTGAAAAATTAAATTGCCCGATTTTTGGTAATCCGTGGGTTGGTTCCCTTGCTTCTCCTTCCGCTCAGCGCGGTCCATATGTGTGATGCCAAACGTCAACAACCAATAGATGCTACTTCATGGATCAAATGTAAACAAACACATAACTATGTTTCTGATTTGCGCTTTTCACGTCATGGTGGTAAAATGCGTCCAACTGTTGCTTACGATCGAAATTTCTATTGTTTAATGAGTCCTTAATAAATTTATGACCGGTCAATGATTGCACAATGAAGTCTGGTTAATAAATCGGTGAAAATTACATTATGTTTTGCTTTTCAATGTAAGTTTGAAATCCTGTACTTACCGCTAACTGATTTAGCACGGCAATATTCATGAGTCCATTTTAGCAAAACACCCCTACATTTGCGTTGAGGCCACTAGGAATACTGCCGTGCTAAGGAAAAACGCCGTATGAGCCTTTAGGCGCTGCCAAATTTTATTTGATAAAACACAAATTTCCTGGTAAACTTATGAATATTTTTCTTCTATATTGTTGGATAATTTTGTTCGCAATTTCACTTAAAGGTTCTGAAAATTTCAAGGAAAAATATTCATTACTTTCCTCAAAAATGAACGTTTTATTGAAGGAAATTTGGCAACTCTCGAATGTTCATACGGCGCGGCGTTCTTCCTTAGCACGGCAGAGTAATACTCCAATGCGTTGCCGTCCGCTCCTCAAAGGTTTAACTAATTAAGTTGCTAAGCTTTGGAGCGTAAGTCCAAACTCATAAATGAACTATTTATCTCCTCTTTCCGTTCTGGTGACTTTCAAATCCCTACGCAAATCCACAGCCACCAAAACCACATCTTGTCTTACAAGACCCAGTGCCCATTTGCTAATTATAAACGATTAGACTTTTATTCTACCTCTATTTAACAACCGGAGTAATCTTTAACAATATTCTGCTTTCACATCTGCTTCATAATGAACTTGCCCTCTGAGGGAGTATCTTTACTCCTTCCTTCACAGTAAAAAAAAATTATTTTAAAATGTATGACTTCAATGAAACCAACCGGTTGGTTTTTAGAATAGGTTAGCTTTATGTTTCACAAGATCGTGTTTTGATGGTCGATGAGTGGTGATGTGTGGATTAGTTTAAAATAATAACATAGTACTTAAATAAACTACGAATGGGCAAGAACAGAGCAGTTCGCGACTTAAATACGTGACAAGAAGTATTGGAAAAACGTGACGTACGAATGACAGGAATACTCTTGAATTCGTCGCCATAAAGGATCTTCTCTTGAATCGGGAAGAAAACATGCTTGTGTCTAGATATAATTCGCTTATATCAAGGAGAAACTTGTTTGATTCGAGCGATTTTATTATCGATCAAAAATGAAATATTCCTGACTGAAAATTCAAGTCTTTTTGTTTTTTCTAATGAGAATATGACCCTTCTAAGCAAATGTTCCATACCAGTGGCGAGGCGTGATTGATCGATTATCGATATTCCTCCATTTGAAGCGATGGTAAAGAATCGATTATGAAGGTGTTCGTTTTGAACACCCTGTCTATCGATCCTTTTCCATAGGTTTAAGTGGCAGATCTGAGATCAATCGATATATCGCAAAGAACGCTACGCCTTTGCTCCATACCTACAACAACGACTTTTTACGATAATCAATGAGGAAGCTTCAGAATCGGAGTATATCAAACCTTTTATGAAGTTTAATGGATGTCCCTGACAGTTCTTTAGTTTTTTTTGACCATACATGGACCGGGCAACTGCTTGAATTATTTGATACAAATTGGAGTTTGGAACTATGCACATACATCAGTGGATCCGAAGTCGCAAAGTTTTTGATCTGAATGTCGTGGAGGGAACATTGTGAGAAACTACGAAGGTTGAGATAGCCTCTAGTCTGTTTAATCATGTCAGTTTCGAAAGCTAGTAGGAAACATAAGATGATTAATAATTCATCCGCGAGGAAACCACCGAACTTGCATAGCAGATTTCCTGGAAATCGCCCAGTTTGTTCAATCATGCAAATTCCGGAACAGGAGCCCTATGCTGCCGTGATAAGGAAATACGCCGTATGAATATTCGAAGGTTGCCAGATTTACCGTGATAAAATATTTTTTTTCTAGGAAATACACGAGTATTTCTCCTTTGAATTTTCAGATACTCTAAGCTTAATCGCTGATAAAATCCTCTGAAAAACTGGAAGAAAAACATTCTCAAATTTCCCTAAAAATTCGTATTTTATGAAAGGTTTGGCAACGTCTGAAGGCTCATACGGCGTTCTTCCTTAGTACAACAGTATAGGAGGCAATCGCTACCCAAGAATGTGCTGCGGAGCTCCAGAGGGGTCCGGTTCTCTGAAACGAACTCCCGTGCCCAGGAAAAGCTCTTAAGCTCTTAACTCAAGCAGCAAAAAGAGTACAAGAGGGTAGAGGGAGGGAGTCGTTGTCGTAAATGAACCCTCTTCTTTCTTGGAAACGTCAATCGTGCTCAATTCAACCTGAACCTGCAAATGTGCGGGCCCTTTACGCTCCCTAACACGCCAGGCCCCTGAGCGCTAATTCTTCCCTGTGAAGTCGTGAAGTGGAGTCAGAGATGTACCGTTGATTGACTGATTTAGTGACTACGTCTTTCGATATAATATCGAACTCTTGGTTCAAAATAAAACAAACTAGCCTTTTGTACGAATTCTTCGTGAGTTAATTGTGTTAATTTTTATCAATTTATGCTACAGTTTCGCCATTGCACCTACAAAGGTATATAAAAATATTTAAGCTTGTGATGTTACAGATTTTCTGTCGCATTTAATTTTTTCCACCACCGAATGATCAACGTTTTTGTTCCATATTCCGTGCGATTCACTAGGATTGTGCTTTGAAAATTTCGAACCTAAACGTCAAAATTATTTTCCGGAGGAGAAAAAAATCCGAATAAAAGACGTCTCGTGAATGTAGATTAAAGGGAAATCTACAAATCATACTCAATTTTTCTGTGATTTCGAGGGTCAGCAATGTAGTAACACATCGAAATAATGCATTTCTCGGAAAATTAACGACGTCGCGATAAAAAAAAGTAATGGTTTACGTCATCGGTACAATAGGCAACGCTGCATTAAGTTAATGTGTAAGAGAAACAACCAAAGCCTTGGCGAGTGTCGCATGCGACAGATACAGAGCGAATTTCATTATAACGTCTGGCTGGACGCAACTATTCGGGCTCCATGGATGTCAATGTTGCATACGCACGGAAAAGAAGGCGTTTTGACTGTCCAGGCACTGACCTCTTCACCCACGGCTCGCGGCGTGGCGCTAAAAGGCCGGGCTTTACTGATTCTATCTCGCCGCATGATTCGATTGTGAAAGAGAGAAAAATAATGGTAGTCTATACTTTTTGCTCCTGAAAACTTGATTATGTTTTCCGTTTGGTTTTAAAGATGAGAAAAGCTTCTAACAGAAGTTTGTTGCGTCTCCTTCAGCCGGAGTTTGATGCACAAGAATCCTGATTTACCGACATTTGGTGACTACTTTCCTGGCTTCCTCCCATTCCCATACGGAAGTTTAATAAACTCCTTCCAATATGAAATGGTCAAATGTCATCTAATCTCATTTTTAATTAGACAAGCGGGATAATATAGGCCTGATTTTGCTATTGAAAACCTTCCCAAACATACGAAGTCCCCCGGCCAAAACTTAAAACATTCCACGACCAGGGATCCGGANCTAGCCTCTACCTGGAGCCCGATCCGTGGCTCCGGCCCGGAGCTAGCTCCGACCGTGGAGCCTAATCTTGGCTCCAGGCCGGAGCTATCTGCGGCCTGAAGCTCGAGCCAGAGCTCCGGCCCGAAGCTAGCTCCAACCATGGAGCCTAATCCTGGCTCCGGGCCGGAGCTAGCTCCACCCTGGGAGCCCGATTCGGAGCTAGCTCCGGACCCCTGTCCACGACGTGCATAGAATTCATTCGAATACGTCGGTCGATATTACAAAGGAGGCAGAAATGAAAGTACTCATGCAATTGAACTCTCAGAAACATAATAAAAATCATTAATAAGATCGAAGAGGACTCAAGGAAACACATGTATTCCTTATATCTTTGCAAATTTTGGGGTAACAAAAGTTTTGGACTGGAAAGGTAAAAAATGATGTCTGAAATACGCTCGGTAGACAGCGTGATGATTTGAGTCCTTTCTGATTAGATAAGTTGGAAACGAAGACGAGATTACACTACGAGAGGGGCGGCGTGACATAAAAGAGCACAATAATGCGACGAGCTAATTAAATGTGAACGATAATTGATATCATCGGAATTAGCGAGGTTATTGAGGTTAGACACACGGCTGTTGCCAACCGTGAAAACCATTCGGTAGGTTTCCGTGCTAAAATTAGCTGTTCTGTAGAATATCACGCGACTACACGTTATTTCGAAATTTCATCAAAATAAACAGTAAATTTCTCCAGAGTGATAGTGAGGAGATTGAGCGATAAGATTAATTCCTTTGTTGATTCGTGCGAACCTTGTGCGGTATAATTTTTGAACGGATATTGGAGGGAACAAAAGAAATTTTAAGTTGAAATAGAATGAAAATCAGACTGACGTTCCAGATGTGAAAACAATGAATACGTACCCAAAAATAAATAATAAATGGTTTTGATAGATACATAAATAAATAAATGAGGTTAACGGCATGAATAAAACGTAGAGAATGGCCCACGTATATTGGGAAACATGTTGGGTATTGAACGTGGAGTGACTGCTCAACTGTTTATGTTATGATGTGATAGGGAAAATCGATCAACTAGACAAACGCGCATCTTGACTTTGGCATCATCAAATTTCTCCCTTTATGTCTGCTTTTTCAAAAAGACCGAACAAAGCTAATTGCTCAAAATTTTTACGGAATATTTTTAAGATAGAGAGAAAATGTACAGGAGTGCAAATTCCACTAATCAGTCCGTAAAATACATACAAATTAAGACACAAAGGCAACGTAAAGTTGAAAGTCTAAAAACGGCTCTTTAGCGAACGATGGACTCTAAGTTTCGCAATGTAAATCTCCGTCTTATTGTTAGCTGACTTGTATGCTAGGGTTATTTACACTATGTCCGCCATATAACGGGGCTGTGACTACTCGACAGCGACAGCAAAACTTGAAAATTAACCATTTTTAACGAGTCGCTCCGTATCCGGGACTGTCCGTAGCCATCATCAAAAAAATTCGCCTGATTAGGGAAAAGGGAGATTTTTTTTTAGAGCACCCTACAGCTGTAATGCTGATTGCTTCTTATCATATTTCTCTAAATGATTGGAAGAGCAAGAAAATCGCAATAAAAGAGCCGATTATTCCCATATTATGGCGATTTGGCCACGCCGACGAACGGAGCGTGACCACCACTGCAAAGAAATATTTTAGGAATGAGACCAGCCATGAAGTTCACTTACTTATTTCACTCCTCCACCAGTCTCATCATTGCACTCCATACCGCCCTTCTAGTATGTACAGTTTATTTAGGTCAAAATTGCGTGCAATCGCTTTTCCGTTCCGCTGAGGTATTCGCCTGGAGATTAAGAAATATTGAAGGCCAAGGCGTAAAACCACGTATTCCCGATGCAGTTTTACAAAATTCCCGGCTCCTAAGTTATTTTTTCAAAGAAAATCAAGCCAATAGCTTGAAATTTATACATACTATCTGCTAACAGAGAAGAAAAATCAGGGAAGTTTTTGAGAAATTATGTTGAATTTTAAAGAAAAAAATGAAGTATGAGAGGAAGTCTACAACGCCGCAAACGGAGATACGTGGTTTCGCACTTTGGTCATCGATATGTATTTCGACTAAAATAGACATTGTTTGCTAATAAGGAGCATCTACTGAATTCGTTGAATTATTTGATGACTAGTTCGATTGCCGTAAGGAGAGGCAATTTCAAGTACTTTGTACCGAACGTGAAAATCATTCCCGGGGTTGCCACAGAATTTAGAGAATGAAATTCCCTGGCATTTTCCTGATTTCTTCGAGACATTTTCGTAAAATTCCCTAACAATTTAGGATATGCCAGATGCTTAAAAATACATGATTTTACATTTTCGGGAACCATTTGTTGTTTGAAACGTCAAACCCATTCTAGGAGGGAAATAAAGGTGACTTGACAATTTTTCGCTGACATTTTAAAATTCCCCGACATTTCCCGATATTCCCTGACTGTGGCAACCCTCCTGATTCCATATCGAATTCTCGGTCATTGGTTCGATTGCACACTCAGCCCCTAAAAATTCATCGAAATTTGATGAAACTTTCCCAGCAAAAAAAGTTTTCCTTCGTTGAGATTTATTTCGAATGACTGGTTGACGCACAAATTTTTACGAGCATCGTCATCAAGGTTGATAATATTCTTATCCTCGGGGCGACCTCGCGACCACCTCACCGCGCCGCGCGACGCACAGTGGAACGAGTCTTTGGAAGAAGCTGGACAAGACATTTTTGACAAAAATTGTAAAATATCACGTTTATCTCGTCACAACTTTAATTTTAAGGGGTCATTTCAATAAAAAATTTTACGAGAAAACCAATGAAATTACTTTTGAAACATCAAAACTTCATAATAAAGGTATACGCTGTTAAAGTTTTTTATATAATGCACTGAAAAAAAATTTTCGGCGTTTTTACGAAGGTCCGTTGGTACCTTTACCATCTCACTTTTTTTTTTACCAATTATTGGTAATTTTACCAAGACAGACTGGTAAGCTCATACCTAAAAACCGGTATTTTTACTATTTTTTTTTCAGGTAAGAATACCACTTTTATTGGTAATCAATTCCCGGTAACTTTGCCATTTTATCTCGATAATTCTACCACAGTCGATAAAAAAATATTGGCGTTTTTACCAAGGTCCAGTAAAATTACCGAAAAAGTTCAATAATTTTACCGAGATTTCTCGGTTAAATTACCGATTCCATAAATGGTAATTTTACCAAGAAAAAACTGGAACCAAATAAAACCCTGAATTCTTGGTAATTTTACCCTTTTCTTTGTAAATACACCGAGATTTTTTTTTCAGTGTGTCCAACCTCTCCAATTGACTCGATCCTCCGTGCGGCGATACGAGCGATTCCACTCCAACGACGCGACGCGAGGGTAGGGGAAAAGGTGACAGGGGGCGGAGGATCCACGGGTAAAGATTACAAGGTTAAAAATAAATTAGGATAAAAACGCGGGGGTGGGGGACACCGGTGACGCTGATAATTGTCGGAGGACGATCGGGGGGAGGGTTGATGAGCGGGAGCTTGCGAGGGGACTGGAAGGGACGGGATGGGACGAAATTATCCCGGTACTCAATACCGGATGGAATTTCAGAATTTGACGTTCCTGTTCCGGCGTAGTTGCCGAATCTACGGAAAATTTACACCGTTCACATGCAGATGGGGTGCGCTTAAAAGAGCTTTATGCAAAAACAACATATCGATGGTGAAACTGCAGAAATGCGTATATCGGTTTGCGGCGTTGCAGACTTCCTGTCATACTTTATTTTTTATATGGAAAACCACGTAACGTCATTTATTGAGCACTTCGGATATTTTTCTTCTCTATGTGATGAATATTCTGTGAAAATTTCAAGCCACGATGTTGGTTCGGTTTCCTTTTAAAAAATAAAATAAGAGGGGAGATTTTCAAACACCGCAACCGATATACGCATTTTTGCAGTTTCACCATTGATATTTCGTCCCCTCTTTCTCTAAAGTTCCTTTAAACTTTGTCTTACTCATGCTCTGCCGTGCTAAGTAAAAACGCCGTATGTTGCCGAATTTTCCCTCCGAAAAGACTGATTTTAGAAGAAAGTTATGAATATTTTTTCTTGAAACTTGCAGACTTTTCAGATCAAATTTCGAATGAAATCCTCCGAAAATCGCAGAGGAAATATTCATAAATTTTCCCGAAAATCGTGATTTTTCAAAGAAAATTTGGCAACGCCTGAAAGCTCATACGGCGTTTTTCCATAGCAAGACATGCAGAGCTGTAGATATTTTCTTCTCAAATTTTGAGGCCCACGGAAAATTTTGAGGGCATGCTGAGGAGACCACTCGCGGAAAAAGACGGTCAAAGTACATAAAACAACTTCATTGTTCCCATCAGAAACTTCAGTCAGAAAGTGTTTGCTTTATTTAGAACAAACTATCCATCATTTCAAAAACTGGGAAATGCACGAATTAAAGCATGAAAGTAACTTTTGGGGATTTATTCTTCAATGCACTTGAGGTTTATGATTCTAGAAAGGTTTTGTCGAAACCAGATAATTATAGATTTCCCTTTTCGCCTAGAAAATATTGAGGTACGCAGGCTCCGACTTTGACTACCCCCCCCCCCCCCCCCNTCGGTGTCCCAACAATAACTTTTAGGAGTCTGAAAATTTTGACGTTTTTGCATCAAGTTTTTTGATTTTCCCGCCACTGCGGAATTCCGAATTGACCTCCACACGAGGTGGGAAATTAGGCATCAGAGGGAGGAAATAGTGGAAATAATGTTGAGTGTGCGTCGGGTCAAAAGGCGAATTTACGCGATCGCATATAGCAGACAACATTGACTGGTGTATAAACCCTAAACGAATTTCGCTTAGAGGAAAATGTTGATCCATCCCATTCACAGCATTCGTATCACATTGCCGATTTTTCCATTGACCACCGAGCGAGGTGAATTCAAAACTGAATTGTTTCAATACTTGGGAAAATTTCGAGCCAGCAGGAGACATTACTGTCCCTGGTCTTTTATTAGCATATAAATGTGTTATATCCGCATTTTTTTGGCCTAGATATGAAGTAAACCTTTGTTTCTAAAAAGTGACTAGAAAGATTCGGAAAACCTATATTAGCATGTATTCATGCACATTAAAAATAATATCAGGATATTAATAGCTTATTTTGTACTTACGATAATGAATCATGTCTAACTGCGGGAAATTACTTACCTGAAACATGACAAAAAGAAAAAATATTATAAATAACTTGTCTGAGAAGAATTTCTACTAAGGAATGCTACATACATATAGCAAACCTTAATTTTTTCGTCTTCAGGACGTATCATTGAAATAATTAAGATCTCTCATCGAAGATCAAATTGCATGTGAGAGAATTCAAATTGAATTCATAAGATAATTTGAAATTTTTGCTAAAACTTTTAAACAGAGGAGGGAGGCGTCAACGTGGTCCTAGCAGTACACTATTACAGCACGTACATGTTTCAGCTGAAAGCGTTTTCCCTTAAAATTGGAAACTACAAAAAAAGAAACCTCGATTCAGGTGCCCTCGATTGGAGGAGTAGGCCAAAAAAATACTCTTATGCGCGAATAGTCATCTAATGCGATTTAGCATATCTATCATCAAGTTCCTAACACCGACGGCGATAGCTTACGGGTCACCGTTGTCTCGAGCGTGATTGCAAACTTTTAGGCAGGTTCATTGAACTACCGGTTTTCATGGTTTTCTCATGCTGAAATGGAAAGGAAAAAAAGCTCACGATGGAACCGAGTCCGTTCCGCAAAGAGAATATCCTGATAATTTCTATCTAGTTTAAAGTAATGTTGAAACAGGTCCTTGATTGCGTTCCTCCTGGGAGAAGGCGCAGAGGGTGCCCAAATGAGAGGTTGGAGGGAGCGGATTGAAACAGAAATGTTAAGGTGCTCAGTGCCCCAAAGGTTGTGGTTCGATAAAGAGCAGTGGAAATTAGGTGTCGTAGAGCGCGAGGGAGTGCTATAAAGCGTGTATGTATGAAACAGAAAAGGGTAAAAGCACGTACGTGATCATTTTTTCTGAACGAGAGGGTCTTCGGTTATTTCCATAAGGTGTTGTTAAGAATAGCCACAAATGAAACGTTGGGATCCTAGTTCTTTTTTTTGTGCGAAAAAATTTGCAAATGATGCTTGAATTGTCACGCTAAATTGGAAAGTTTTGAATCTTTCCTCAAAATCTCAAAATTTTCGATGTCGAGGACCCTCCCTCCGGATGGCATGGTAATGTTGCTTTAGCTTTACATCATTACAATTCTGCATACATTGATATTACTTGCATTTTGACGGTAAAAGTGTACGTATAAATTTCGGTGTTTCAAAATTGCCGCTACGAATTACTCTTGAAGATAATATCAAAAAAAGCATTTGTATGACATTTTCATGGAGAACATTTTTGGGAGAGCTACGTGAAATCTCGTAATATGTATTTTGGGTGTCAACGGTGATCTATCTTCCCCCAAAAATGTAGGCTGTGACTGGAAAACTGCGACGGCGCAAACAAACAAAAAATGGTTTAGTGATTTTACCATCGATATACTACCACTACAACTGGGGGATTCGATCCATACACTCAAAAATAATCGCAAATTTCTGTTTACGAAGATTTATTCCTCAAAATTTTTACGAGATAATATTAAATTCATTCTCGAGATTGCAATTAAAAACTGAAATGCAAAATTAGGTTTTAATTAATGCAAACGAGTTCCGTGTTTTAGTGGTTGCTCCACTGGTGCAAAAGTAAGTAGTAAAAGCTTCTACGGGAGGAGGTAGATGGGTCCTTTCTTCGCGTATCTTTTAGCTGCACCGAAGCGAGGCAAGTTCGTCGCTTCTCTGACGTAAGAACGTATCTCGATTTCCACATGAGCCCTGTTCTCCGTATAATCCAATGCTTTCCGGAGCTCATAGGGAATTAGAGATACGCCCTTTTGTCAGAGGAGCGAGGAGTTGTGGATATGGGGCAAAAGCATTGCACGCGAGTGCAACTCGTACCTTGTTCAAGCTCGAACTTTTCAATTTCAACTTCCCAATACGTCTCCTGCCATAGATGAGATTCGCGGGAAATCAACTTTTCCCACTTCGCGCGACCAGATTTTTTAACTCGGACCAATGTAAACTTGTAGCTCTTCTGGGGCACTCCAACAAAGAAAAATTGAGTGTTGGAAACATCGATGTGGGGTTGAAACTACGAGACCTCGTGCTTCGATTGCGATGACTCAAAACTCTCTCTCTCTCTCATATTTTACTTTTTTGAGAGGATACCTAAAATTGTTATGCGATATTTGAAGAGATATATCCTTGGAGGAGAATCAGAAAATTTGCTTGAGGAAATCACCTTCTAACCCCCTCCCTCCCTAACAAAAAATTAAAATGAGATAGCTGAATTCGACCTTCAAAACTGAGAAACACGGTTTTGTAGTTCCAACATCGACATATCATTTACCACTCGCGAATTAAACACCATGATAAGAACAAGCAAATACGTATCTACTTATGTCGACGATAAAATTACAAAAATACATATTTCGATGGTAGTGATTCATTATTACCCCTATTCCCTAATTCTTGTAGGAGAGCATAACCGGAGACTGTGTAGAAATTGAGACATTTTGTGAAATATAATCAGTCTTCCTTTAGAGAAGTAGAAGGTATCAGGAAATTTGCCTAGATAATATGAGAGTGTGCATATATTTTATACTATCCCAATAACTTTTCATGAGTTTCAGCGTACTCGTTCGTTAATTGTTCAAAAAGTCATACATTTTAAAGCCCTGGATAGACGATCAAATTCCCGAACCAATTCCGATCAAAGTAGCATCAGAATGTCGGGAGTCATCAGTCTTAAACTCATTAATTTGCTTCATTTTAAAATGAAAACTTGGCAGGAAATGATGAATGGTGGCACTCCATTCTGATCTTACTTTGAACCCAAAAGTGCGGCCCGTCAAAATTTGATGGTAGATGGTGACAAACAGTTATCACCATGTCTACTTTGATCGGAATTGATTCGGGATTCAATCGTCTATCCAGGGCTTATAATGTTCTTCATTGAAAGGAACTTTTTGATAGTGCTAATATTGTATGTACAGACGTAACTAACATAGACATGACGTCGATATCTTGGTCTAATAAAATTTGACATGAATTGCCGTTGATCCGGAATCTAAGGGCGCAGTTCTTTAATAGTTATCGGAAAACAATCAATATTGGGTCATACTTCACGAGGAAGTGATGGAAGAGCGAATCGTAGAAAAAGGGCTATAAACATGAAGATGAGAGAGAAATCAATATCGAGGTTAACATCAATTGCAGTTTTCAACTTCGTGCGGAGAGGGATAGTGCTTTTCACAGAGCGCACCACTTGACGGGTCGAGGAGAGATTCGGAAACAGAGAAAAATTGTTTCCCTTTATTTTTGGACGTGTCACATTAATATGGTTCAGCTCCCCAGCCCGCACATTCTTCTTCTCCCCGACGCAAACTGCTACTTTATGTTTTAAATTGCGTCGTAAAGTAGAAATTCGGAAGGCGCGCAGCGCCGCGTCTTGATTTTAAAAATATAACATTTATTAGGAATTTTGAAGGCCGTGAAAGATGGCGCTTGTTAACTTCGAAATGAGTTAGGTGAAAACTGCAGGAGCGCTGAGAGGCGAGGTTTCTCTTGGAGACTAGTCGCTTGAATGGACGACTTTAATCCAAATCAACCTCCCTGCATTTTCGTTGCCAAAACTATTCTATTTAATGCCATAAAACTCTGTAAAACATCTTTGATTATTACCTATGACGAATTACACAATTTCAGGGCAAAATTTTGCATTTTCTCCCAATATAAATACGAGAGAAAAGCGCAATATGTAATGTGCACAGGCTGATTCTGCTTGAAGACTTTCGATCATTCTGTACTAAAGATTGAAAAATACAGTTTATTTTTAGATCAGTTTAGGATACTTTTTAAAGACGACGGGAATAATAAATCGTTGCGATTTTGCAGTGCTTATATTATATTCCAGATCTCACTTTCTTTTCTAGTCGTGGTTACAATGTTACCTTTGTGGTAACGTCCCTCTCGGTTCCAAAAACAATGCTGCATTGTTACCGGGACCGAGAAAATTGTTACCGCGATAGTAACGTTGTAACTACGACTAGAAAAGAAGCAGGGACCTGGACCTGGAACCCACCATAACCATTGTAAGAGCAACAATTATTTTTCCTCCGTGTACATTTTGATTTCTGAGGAGGATAAGAAAGCAGGTCCTCTCCAGCAATATAGTTTATCTACGGGAAGAGGAATTTATAAGTGTCGAAAAATCAAATACGAGTTAGGTACTGGTACCGGTATACATTCCGTCAAAAAATTTGCGTTCACTTGCAAACACAGAGCGACACACTTTAGGAGAGAGTGATTCTTTATTAGTTCAATAAATTGGTAAGGGTGACCAAGTGTAAGTACATCGCTGATGATACGATTTCCTCATATGGACATCAATGGCATCACGAAGACATTAGTATAATGACGTCGCCTAATCAAAATCGTCCGAATAAACTGCCTCGTCCGCACCATTCCTCAACTTGGTGTTGGTGAAGGCCCTCAAATCAGATCAACTGAGTTCGCGTGATTGTTTTTAGATTATTCTCTTCAAGCCGAGCGAATTTCAATTAAAGGGACCTAGAATCGTCTCCATCTCAAGTCCTGCGAACAAGTTATGGTCCTGGCGGCGCGGCGGTGTTGTCGCCCGAGCTGAAATCGTAAACAACTCACGGGCTGAAATACGGGCCGATCCGGCCAGGCGCGCCAACCCTGGCTCCGAACTGAAAACACTCCAAATGAGGAAACTTTTTGCGTTACTTAATTATTAAATTATATTTCCCACTTAAGACTGCGTTGCATGCTCGGAGCCCCGAGTTGGTTTGACGGAGGCAGGGGCTTTAATAACTTCCCCTTCCGGACGGCCGGCGATGACATTAGCGTTTGTTTTCAGCGGATTAGCGAGCTCCGCTTTTTTCTCTTATCTAATTAACCCATGACTGTACACTTTTGAATTTCCAAAGATTCAATTTTTACGTTTTCCTCGACGACTTGTTTGTGCTCTTCTGCTCGAAATTAATGTTCCTTGGGAAAGGTTAGTAGTTGGGAACGGCCCTCCATTTTTGATGGATTGATGCACGGCCTTCCGAGTTCCAATTGGACCCCACTCAGCATGATATCTTAAAGCAATGTTGTTATTTGCTGACATATGTTGATGTAATGTTACTAATATGGATGGAATGTTAAATCAGTATTGTCAGGATAAGACTGACAATATCAACATTGATGTAAGCTTGATAGACCGGCAATCAAGGAGTTGTCAAGAAGTGTCAATCTGATAATAATGTTGACGGGGGCATATCAATATTATGTAAGATTATTGTAATGTTACTTCGACCTTACCATCAATGTTGTTGCAATGTTCAGGCAAGTCCCTGGCAGTAGCACATCAACATTGATGCAATCTTACCTCATTCTTACTAAGATGGATATAATATGGCTGCAATGTTGATGTGTAAGATGTGCAATATTATACTAAGATTGTATTGGGGTTCTATGCTCAGTGGGACGTATTTCTGCCAAACGGAAATATATGCATTTAGATATGAGCTCTGAGGCCCATAAGAATATATGCAAAACAGGGCTCACGTCATAATGCACATAGTTCCGTTTGGTATAAATACGTCCAATTGACTCGTTTAGTTTGACGTCTTTGCGGCGCGCGCACTAAAACTCAACGACTGATCACAGAAGTTAAAGATGCTTCCTTCGATTGCGAGGGATTGTTGTGGTACTTGGAATTTTTGAACGTATGCCGTTGCAAACGGCATACGTTCAAAAATTACCGTTGCCGTACATACCGTTTGCCGTGCAAACGGAAATATGTGCATTTAGATATGAGCTCTGAGGCCCATAAGAATATATGCAAAACAGGGCTCACGTCATAATGCACATAGTTCCGTGTGGTATAAATACGTCCAATTGACTCGTTTAGTTTGACGTCTTTGAGGCGCGCGCACTAAAACTCAACGACTGATCACAGAAGTTAAAGATGCTTCCTTCGATTGCGAGGGACTGTTGTGGTACTTGGAATTTTTGAACGTTTGCTGGAAAGCCTGCACGTGAATTTGATCCTGCTTCTACGTGGAGTAAAATTTAGAATTCTCCGTAGGACAGGGTTGCCGCAGAATTTTTAAAATGAAATTTCCTGACATTTCTCTGGCACATTTTGGTGAAATTCCCTGACAATTGAATACATACCACATGGATAAAAATACATTATTATGGAAATAGTTCTCTGACAAAATTTGTTGTTTGAAACGTCAAACCCATTCTAAAAAGTAAATAAAGGTGACTGAACAATTTTTCCCTGACAATTCCAGGTTTTCTCTGACTCTTTGAAATTCCCTGACATTTCCCGGTTTTCCCAGTATCCCTGACTGTGGCAACCCTGATAGGAAGAGTATAGTCACCGAAGGATCTACTTCGGATTGGCTAAGCCACCTTGGGCTTCATAGAGCTCTAACGATAAAAGGAAGGCGGAGGATGCGTGCAGACGATTCAAAATGATGGAAATGAGATTTAATAGCTTCATTTAACGTGTCTACATGAAATTACCATTTGAGTAACTTTCATTTTCTCATGTCGAGGCTTCTCCTCATATTTTTATCCTTCTCTATGAGACCACTGTTGATAGACTAAAAAATAAAAATGGACCGCGTTTAGTAGAAAGGAACCAAGTCACATGAGCTATTGCCAAATTTAAGTCAGCAATTTGATTTTTGACAAGAGAACGTTTGTGCGGGTTTCTTTGAAAATTGCACGGAATTCGCTTCGTACTTTGTGGGAAATTCTCTGAAATTTGTACAAAAATCCGCACAACCGTTTTCATGTAACAAATAGAATTCTACTTGGGTTTGGTTCCTTTCTGCTTAAAGCGGTCCGAATATACTGTTGAATTCATATGGTAAGAAAGTCAGAAATTTCTGTGTTTTTCCACGGATTATTTTTTCACAGAAAAAAAAATCTCGGTGTATTTACTAAGAAAAGGGTAAAATTACCAAGAATTCAGGGTTCTATTTGATCCCAGTTTTTTCTTGGTAAAATTACCATTTATGGAATTGGTAATTTTACCGAGAAATCTTGGTAAAATTATTGAACTTTCTCGGTAATTTTACTGAACCTTAGTAAAAACGCCAATATTTTTTATCGACTGTGGTAGAATTACCGAGATAAAATGGCAAAGTTACCGGGAATTGATTACCAATAATGGTGGTATTCTTACCTGAAAAAACAGTAAAAATACCAGTTTTTAGGTAAGCTTACCCGTCTGTCTTGGTAAAATTACCAATAATTGGTAAAAAAGTGAGATGGTAAAGGTATGAACGGACCGTGGTAAAAACGCCGAGAATTTTTTTTCAGTGTTTCCCTTCCGAATGACATGAATGCTTAGGTATCGCAAATTACTGCCAACCGAGAAAATTATCCACTTCTGGGGGTTTTGTCAACACTGGTCACCACCTGAAAATAGGGTGGAAAAGGCAAGAAACGGGGGAAAGTTGACATTTAAAAATCCGCGCCGGAGATTATCCCCGAGGGAGTGGCGCGCGACAGGATGGCTTAAGTCATTAATTCGGGGGAGGCGGGTCGGGGGGATAGAGGTCATTTCATATTTTGTCCCTGATTCCTATCTCGCATCATTCAGTAAATGTATTCTGTCTTGAGTTGCGCCCTGGGGACTTGGTGCCCATAGACGAAGACTGCGAAACATTACGCGATGAATTTTATGATGCATGTCGTATTGCCGCTTGCATGCGTACGAGGCGATGCAAGGAGTTTCTCCTTGTTTACAGTCCCATCTTCAAGATTTACAAATTCAGGGCAGGATAAGGGGTCATTCATGAAATACGTCACGCACTGGTAGAAGGGAGAGGGTCTCGAGGGTCTGATCAAACGCGACGAGGAAGAGGAGGGTGACTAAGGGCGTCACGGCGTCACGCATTTTCTCTGTAGTTTTGGTAAAAATATCGGGAAAAATGCCGATTCATTCCGTAAAGGAAGGAGGTATCTAGCAACGCGGGTGACGTAATTTTTGATGGGATTAAGACTTGTGCGACAAGGAGAGGAGGAGGGTCTTAACATTCTTTTTTAGAGCATGAGGTAATTTTATGAAAGGGCCCAAGACAGTTTTTTTTAACGTTCCGGTATTACAATTTTTAGGACAGAACACAGTGCGTTTCGTGCTGCGACACTTCAACTAACCGTATTGTTTGATGCTCAATCTAAATTCTTAAATTATTTCGCGTTTTTATATGCGTCTTCGACTTTCTTGGCTTCCCCTGACACTAGCAACCCAGCTCTAGATGAGATAATTCCCTGACTCTTGAGGTTTTCATAATTCCTTGACTTCCCCGTTTTCCCATGGACACTTAAACCTCCGCTTTGAATAAAAAATATTCCCTAGCCACCGTAAAAATTTTCTGACTTTTCCCATTTTCTCTGACAATTTCAACCTTGGTCGAAGTTTCTTTCAGAAAAATTATAATCTATCTTTCTCCCGTACGGAGGAAAGGAAAACCTCGGTTTGCGAACCGATAAGCTTAGAGGTTTGGAAGTTGAAATTTCGGTAGTGCGCACTGACCTCTACGAGTGCCAAAACCGAATTTCAGTTCGATAAACCGAAGGCTCGGTTCTATTCAACGCGTCAATGTCTCACAATCAATTCACTAAACCAAAACCCTCCGGTTGATACAAAACTTACTCAACTCCGTACAAGCCAAAGTTTACCGGTTAGTTGAAATTAATCTTCGCTTCACAGAATTGAGGTTCGGTTCTATCAACCAAAGTGGTCGGAGCGCGTGATTGAGAGCTCAGATCTCTATTCCAAAAAGCGTCTACTGAACTTCAGTTCCTATAATCGAAGTTTGTTCTTCTCAATGTGTAATTTTTTCAGACAAAGCACTGAAAAAAAAATCTCGGTGTTTTGACTAAGAAAAGGGTAAAATTACCAAGAATTCAGGGTTCTATTTGATCCCAGTTTTTCGTGATAAAATTACCATTTATGGAATGGGTAATTTTACCGAGAAATCTCGGTAAAATTATTGAACTTTCTTGATAATTTTACTTGAACTTGGTAAAAACGCCAATATTTTTTATCGACTGTGGTAGAATTACCGAGATAAAATGGCAAAGTTACCGGGAATTGATTACCAAAAAAAGTGGTATTCTTACCAGAAAAAACAGTAAAAATACCGGTTTTTAGGTAAGCTTACAAGTCTGTCTTGGTAAAATTACCAATAATTGGTAAAAAAAAGTGAGAAGGTAAAGGTACCAGCGGACCTTGGTAAAAACGCCGAGAATTTTTTTTCAGTGAGTATGAACGGAGGAGCATCTACAGTGATTTAANGGGGGGGGGGGGGGGGGAGGCTCGTTCACACCATAGTATGCTCCCGAGCACAAACAATTGGAAAGCTGCCACGTTTGAAAGCAACGAGGTAACGAACGCTCGTCCGGCGGTAATTCCCACAGTTTCTCAAGTGCGCGTTTTTACGCATCTCCGTTCCCTTCCCCCTCGCTCGCCGCGAATCGACGGAACTAAGCTTCCCTAAAAATAGTCAATTTACCGAATTTAGAACGCGGCTCTCAGAATCGGTGCTAAATCGGCGTTCAGCGTGCAAAATTGTTGTTTCCTGAGGATAAGACATGGCCGAATTTAGACACTTATGGGGCTCCCTCGGCTGCTGGTTCCCTAAATTTTCAAGAAGTGGAAATTTTGCCGATAAAACGTTTCATTTAATTTTCTTGTTGATCCACCCCCTCCCCCCCACCTCTGAGTGACAGGTGGAGACTTTTACTTTCGGAGATTGTCTCTTCTCTTTTGTCTATTGCAACCACTCGCTTCCACCAATAGGATCTCTTCATATCTCTTCCGTCTTCTTTTTCTGTCGCTTTGGTTACCAATTTCAACAATCAGCCTGCTGAGACTGATTCTGAGAGAGGACCGAGCGAAGTGCCGAAAAAATAAAATCGAGTTATTAGTGCTTACGCCAATAGGATTCCCCCATATGCTTTTTGTCATATTTGTCCATCGCTTTGTCTACCAATTTCAATTATCGGCCCCCAGCCCGCATCCTGCTGATGCGACGTAAAATGGCGATGTTGCATGTGCGAGGGATTTGCGATTCGACCATTGATTCGTATGTAAAAGTTCGCGAAAAACACGATGGTGCCACTGGTTTTCTCTGAAATCATCTCCCAAGCTCAAAAAAAGCTCTCAAGTTGAGGCTGAAATGGAGGGGATATCCCACCCTACCCTGAGAGTCCACGTCTACTTCAAGACAAACTCTCCATGCAAAGACAGGGAGAAAATACATTGACAGGGCTGCCACTTTACTTGGGGACTCCAAAACTGAAAACACGGCAACCCCACTAATGTATTTGCTCCCTATCTTTGCATGGAGAGTTCGTTTTGATGTAGAGGTGGACTCTCAAGGTAGGGTGGGATATCCCCTCCATTTTGGCCTCAACTTGAGAGCTTTTTTGAGCTTGGGAGTCGATTTCAGAGAAAACCAGTGGTACCATCGTGATTCTTGCAAACTTTTACGTAAGAATCAACAGTCAAATCGCAAATTCCTCCCACATGCATCATCTCCATTAGGGAATTTGAAGCTTATAAATCCGTTATGCGAAATGTTGAGGTTTTAAAGATGGTCCCCCTCAAAATTAAAAATTTTACGAAACCCTGGTAGAAATTGGCGATAGAAGCTGCGTTTCGAAATGCCACAGGAGTTCTTAAAGCCAACTAAAGAGGGCTATTGAAAATCATATAGCTGGCTGTAGAAAGCGGAGCAAATCATACAGCCGGTCTATACGAAGCTAATGTATTTGCTCCTAATGTGTTTCTCGCGAACTTTAACATTAGAATCAACAGTCAAATCGCAAATCCCTCACACATGCAACATCTCCATTATGGTTTCGATGCGTTCCAGCTAAAATTGGTCCATTCGCAAACGTTCGCAAGGATGCGTTGACGTTGTTGATCCAGGATGCGGGGGCGGACCGGGGAACGTGGCCCGGGCGCATGGATCTGACATGCCGCGCCACGAGACGCTGCATCGGAGCGTGGGACGCGGGGGGGTGGAGGCGGGGGGGTGTGACAGGGAGGGAGTGCACTTACTTGCAGTAGTAGAGGCGGTTGTCGTGTGTCACGTGGACGCTCCAGCCTGGGTTGAGTTTATTTTGGATCTCCTCGAGATGCTCGTGCTCCTCGCGCTTCTTCTCGTCGTCGCCGGCCGAGGGTCCGCCGCCGCCGCCACCGCCACCGCCGCTGCTGTTCCAACCGGCTTGCAGCAACATGAGCGCGCCGCCATACAACCTCAACGCATGCTAATCAATTTACACGCACCGGCACCGGCCCAACGGAGACGTCCACGTCCGACGTCCGACGGCCGACGTCCGACGTCCGACCCCGAACACAGCACGTAACGGCACACGAAAACGGGGCTTCCCGGGTCCAGACGCGACGTCAACGTCGTTCGACTTCCACTTAGATTCGCTCCCGGCACTTACTTCCGCTTTCCCGACACACCGAGATTATTATTCGCACTCGAGTTCACCTGTGAGAAAAGGATGCTGAACATTGACTATACTGTATCGGTAGCTTGGAGTAAGAGGCTCACAGGATTTACGCCGAATAAGTTTACGCACTTTTAGGCTGCGACAATAGATCGTCTGACGTCACTTAAGTGACGTCAAGATGCCTTGAGTGCAATCAAGATGGCGCATCTTCTGCCGCAGTCTAAACGCAAGTGAACTTATTTGGCGTGGACTCCAAGTTTACGCACTTTTAGACTGCGACGAAAGATCGTCTGACGTCACTTAAGATTCAAGATGGCGGATCTTCTGTCGCAGTATGTAAGTGCGTGAACTCGGCGTGGACTCAAACTAAACTTTCGGAAATATTGAGTTTTTTCATCCGCGTTTACACCCGAGAAAATTAAATCTTAATCAAATTTTTTTTTTTAAAAGAAACTTGTGGGCATTCGGGAAGTACATGGACAGGGTTTAGCTTTCAAAACCTGGTGCACCGTTCTCCTTTGATACTCAATACTTCTCAAGTTGTCAAAAAAAAATTCGGCACTCGAAAAATTTTTCGATTTGAAAAAATTGAATTATGTCCGACTCTAGATCCATTTCAGTAAAAATCTGGTTTTTTTCGCTAATTCTTCATTTAGGAGTTGCATTGTAAATATTTCTATGTGCCCATCGCGTTCTACCTGAGCCTCTGAAGCAAAACAGCAGTACTGTGGTGCTCGATTGACCAATGTATCAATCATAGAAACCTTACTCAGTATGCACCATTACGGTGGATGACGTCAGTGACCATTTCTTCGATGGTTAAACCTCGATTAATAGTGAAAAAAGAGACTTAACTTTCAGACGGATCTTACTTTTGCCTTAATTCTAAAATTCGACCATTGAAATACGATTCTACAACGGCAATTCTATGATAGACATGACTGATCGATTGTGTAACCTACGTCTGATGTCAGACTGACCGACTTTTACCAGCGTATGGTGAAGGGGGGAGCGGGCGGCGGCGGGTAATGACATGAATTATAATTCTACTGTAATTACACCTTCATTTCCGAGAACTAAAACCTCAGTAAAATCCTTTGAGACAAATTAAGGCTTACTACGTCTCCGATTCTTTTCAACAATCCAAGTGAAACTCAAAATCTATCTTCGAAACGATTCCGCTACTTTATGCAGAAAGTACGTGCCACCTCAAATGAAAGCTCGCTAATCAACACTTATTAAAACGGATAGCATTAAGTGTTTAAGACACTTGCCAGAACCACTTGTTCCCTTACATACGACTGAAGAAGATAGAGGACTGAAATAATTAGCTGAATTTGGCCCATTATTGAACTGGTCCGTTTACAACTGAGCTCCAAAACTGGAGCAGCGGCAATTTATAAAAGCTAGGAATTAAGTTCTCATTACGAGGTCTAATTAAATGGTATTTGGTGACAAGTAACGAGAATTTTTGGGGAAATAAGTCTGTTTATCAGTTCGGGGTGATTGAGTAGCCTGATCTTACATTATAGTTTTTCTGGTGCCGAATGTTGGTCTCGGGGTTCTCTTCTAGAGAAATTTTAAAATATCAACTTATTTTATCCTTTCACCCTAAGAACAAATTTGATGAATTTTTTTGTCGATGCTCTCTGACTCTTAAAATACAATGTTTCAATGATCTCTTTTTTAGAATCATCAATCTCATACTTAATCTCATGGTATTGCAGAATTTTTAACGTAAAGCAACACCGCATGCTGCCTCCCCCTTCACCGAAAGATGTAAACTATATACCTAGATTCATTCTTTTGACATTGTTAATTCTTCTAATTGGTCTCCAAAATCATTGTAATACCTCTCACTTATCTCAATAGTTTAAGGGACCAAATGTGGGAAATGATAGACTGGAAATAATGAAAAGCACATCCCAAAATCCCCAAAATTGTTTTTGCCCACAGCTCCACGCTAAAAAGAAGAATGTACCATATTTTTCGAATTAGCACATATTCCACAGAAAATATTACATGAGGCCAACTGCTGTGTTTTCGCTTCATTTTTATTCCTGTGTTCAAATATGTGCCTGAGTGGGAGTCAAAGCGGACTAGACATCCCTTATACAGTTTCTTATACTTAACAGTTATACTTAAACAGTTTCTATTGAGGTAGTTCTACGACTCTGAGGAATTATTTAACTTCCAACATCCCCCATGCAACCTTGGACTCTATCCACTCCCTGTAAAAATTACTGACTGCGCAATTGACTACGTCATGGATTAAAATGGCATGGAATAATGTTATTTTTAACAGAATACTCTCACAGCGGATAATTTAATGGAACTCTTATTTCTGTGCACCCTAAAATCTGACAAACGGGGTTAAACCTAGAAAAGCACGTTTATCGCTTGCGAAATGGTACAACGAAACTATACTACGACCAAAGCTTCCCAAAATAACAATAAGTTTTTCACGTTTTACTCATTTGCTTAGTGCGGAAAAACGAAAAGAGAAAAGTGCAACGCCGTAATTTGAATAAACAATTCCTTACACAATAATTAAAAATTACAAGATTGGAAACTAGGTTGCCTTTTTCTCGTTGCGTCGTGAAAAGGCGGCAAAATAATTCGCAACGTCGTAAACTTGAACACGTGTTTTTCACGTTGCCTTTTCAATGCGCCCAAAGCAAAAACCACATCTTCTTTTCCGTCGTTAAGTAGACAAAAAAGTCGACATTTCATTAATACTTGTTACTAGAATATATGAAATCCTAAAAACTTCAATTGTAACAGACCTTTTCGACCAGGGGACCATCACCAGTGGTTATTAAATAAAACACACGAATACAACAATTAAATCTGAGTAGAATTAAATAGAGTAAACGGCGAATTCAAGATAAAACGAAATTCTTGAATAAGTCGTTTATTTTACTTTAATTGAATTTGTCGTCTTCTTAGGTTTCTTATTAACCGCTGGCGACGATGATCGGGTCGATAAGATCTTATGCTACGAAATCTTCAAAGCTATTAAATTTTTAACGCCTCGGTATGTCATTTTGTCTTTTCTGTGATGTATTTCATTTTGTGGTATATTGCAAATAAAAGAACAATGTGTAATTTTTAACGTACTCGGAAAAAATTTAAATTGCTGATTCAACAATTCAATTGTAAAAAAAGTGACTGCAATGTCTCAATGTAGATTTTACAACACAAAAATGCTACTTTAACCACCCCAGTGGTTAAATTAGCTTACAATAGTCGTTAAAGTAGAATTTTTTTGTTGTTGAATCTACGTTGAAACTTTGTAGTCACTTTCTTTAGCAATTGAATTGTTAAATCACCAAAATTGTTTCCGTGTAAGTTAGGGTCGTTACGATAACAGGGCCTGAACTGCCGTGCTAAGGAAGAACGCCGTATGAACATTCGAGAGTTGCCAAATTTCCTTTGTTAAAATGTTCATTTCTAAGAAAAGTCATGAATATTTTTCCTTGAGATTTTCAGGAGCTTTACGCGAAATTGCGAACAAAATTATCTGAAAAATTGGAGGAGAAATATTCATAGGTTTACCAGGAAATTCGTGATTTATCCACGGAAATTTGGCAACGCCTAAAGGTTCATACGGCGTTTTTCCTTAACACGGCCTCAAGGGCCTACGAGCGGCAGAACACGGGGACTTCCAACGAATACTAACAAGTTACGGAGCACGGGAACGGAATCCGACGGAAACGGGGTCCAAAAGCACACACTACCCCCGGAAAACAAGGATCCAAGTCACAGGTGGTTAGGTGAGATACTCGCGTGGAGCACCTGACAGCCGAACGCACTCGCGGGGGATCGGGGCTCGAGGGGCGCCCCGCGGGGGGGTTTCGGGGATCACGTGAGGGGCTCACTTCACTTCGGGAACGGAGCGCGAGGCGACGCGGTGCCGCGCTGAGATCGGGATCGTCACTGAACTGGGCGCCGCGACGCGCCAGCGCCAGCGCCCGAGCCGAGCGCCGAGGGCCCGACGCCGCGAAATTCAGCGCGCATCGCGACGCCCCCCCCCCCCTCTCCATCCAAGGCCCACGGCATAGCCGCGGGTGCCCGCGTTGCCGGATCGGCGCGCAATGGGACAAGTCAATGGAGGAAGTCGGACACAATGGAGATGTTGGTGTTGGCTATGAGAACTCCTATGGCATTTTGAAACGCAGCTACTATCGCCAATTTTTACCAGGGTTTCGTAAAATTTTTAATTCTGAGGGTTGCCTTTCAACGAGAATTGTACGGGAAAACAAATGGGACCATTTTAAAACCTCAACATTTTGCAAAACGGATTTATAAGCTTTTAAATTCCCTAATGGAGATGTTGCATGTGGGAGGAATTTGCAATTTGACTGTTGATTCTTATGTAAAAGTTCGCGAGCAACACGCTGGTGCTACTGGTTTTCTCGGAAATCGACTCCCAAGCTTAAAAAACTCTCTCAAGTTGAGGCCAAAATGGAGGGGATATCCCACCCTACCCTGAGAGTCCACCTCTACATCAAGACAAACTCTCCATGCAAAGATAGGGAGCAAATACATTGACAGGGCTGCCACTTTATTTGGGGACTCCAAAACTGAAAACACGGCAACCCTGCTAATGTATTTGCTCCCTATCTTTGCATGGAGAGTTTGTCTTGATGTAGAGGTGGACT
>NW_017547298.1:227081-263428 GCF_001854935.1 Bemisia tabaci | reverse complement strand
GGCGGCCATTTTGGGCGCCATCTTGAATTGGGGGCACCAGCATCATTTTTGGACTTGACAACATCGAAAATCGGATTCTACACGAAAAAAAGAAGAGAATGATGTATCATTCAAACTTTATTACACAAGCTGCACACAGGAGTACATCCGCAACCGCACTAGACGTCAGGAGTTTGTCACCAGATGGTGTTTTTTGGACCACTTTGAGGGCCTAGATGAGGGTGATGGCACAGGCTAGAGGGTGGCAGACAAAGTTTTTCTAGTCACCCTGGGTATGATCTTTAATAATAGACTTGTCTGCCGAGCGTCAGGAGTTTGTCACCAGATGGTGTTTTTTGGACCACTTGAGGGCCTAGGTGAGGGTGATGGCACAGGCTAGAGGGCGGCAGACAAAGTTTTTCTAGTCACCCTGGGTATGATCTTTAATAATAGACTTGTCTGCCGAGCGTCAGGAGTTTGTCACCAGATGGTGTTTTTTGGACCACTTGAGGGCCTAGATGAGGGTGATGGCACAGGCTAGAGGGCGGCAGACAAAAATTTTCCGTTTCAGTGTATGCAAGGCTATCGATTTAGGGGGTCAAAACATGTATCCCGAGTTTGTCACTCAAAGTCGTCTGGCTCTTGGACTACTACTCCGGAGTTCCAAAAGTTGCTCAGGGTATTTCCGCTGGTTTCAAAGGTGAAAAATCACGCCCAATTCATCTCAATATCGCGGAAAATATGCTATTCTTTCAGCAGAGGCGTTAGTCCTAAACGATTACTCACTTTTCATCTCGACATCGCTGAAAACGCGCCTTTATCATCGAGGCGCGCATTTAATTCATGATGTCTGTAGTTTGTGATAGGTAAAGAGCTAAAAACCCCTTCAACTTCGCGTGATACCACATACCTGGGTGATTTCACGATAAGAGGAATAGTCGTGTCGCCGTGGGTTATGAACGACATAGGGCAAAACGATTGAAAACCAAATTAATTAATCAATAGGAATGATGTCCCTGAACCTATCCATGCTAAAAAATATGATGAATTATTATTATATTTAATGATATGAGACTTTAAAGGCCGAAAATGTCCGGTCGGTTACGCGTCGCCAACCCCGATTTTGAAGCAAAAGAGCAATTTGCGGTAACATATCAGTACTGATCATGAACTCTTTGGCAATATTTGCTGAAAAGAGACTCTACTGTTCAAGAAAATTGCCAGTTTGAACTGAAATGTTTATTATTGAGCGAGAGAAGTCATAAGAAAGAGGTGTCGCCACATTTGGCAACAAATTTTCTCAGTTTTATTATGTGCAGTGTTTATCTCGCCAGATGGAGTCAGGAGTTTCAAAACTGCCATCAAATCGTTCGCTGAAGTCTTCTTGACAAAACTATTACTGATAAGTCAGTTTTTTTTACGATGAAAACTTTAATTATTATGAAAACCAGTGATTTTTACGTGTGTAGCACTAATTCCTCACTACGCAAAAACCTCAATTTAATAGAATTAAACTAAAAGGAAGTCTCCAAACTTTAGAAAACTTTTAAAGCAGCATTAATTCCACCTCATAACTCAAGAATTGCCAAGTTTCATCTTTTGTATCATCTTTAATTTCACATTTTTGGGTGTCGGTTACGCTGTGTCTGTTACGTATCCGACACAATTTGGCAGGGCCGCCATGTTTGCGTGGACCTCCAGCAGTCCCGCGGGAAGCGCTGATACCTGATTCAATGGCTTGTTTATCAATCACTTTAACTTTGCACTGAATCAAAATAGAGCGTGCCAAAGCTGGAAAAAGGAAGTTTAATACCTTTAAAATGAGGTAATGAAATCCTGTTAAAATTGGTGCACTTTTATTTCTAAGGTATTTCACATTTTAACTATTCCTGTTATCGTGAAATCACCCACCTACTACAGAGTTCGAATAGTTGCTCAGGGTGTTTCCGCTAGTTTCAAAGGTGAAAAATCACGCCCAATTCATCTCAATATCGCGGAAAATATGCGATTCTTTCAGCAGAGGCGTTAGTGCTAAACGATTACTCACTTTTCATCTCGACATAGCTGAAAACGCGCCGTTGACATCGAGGCGCGCATTCAATTCATAATGTCTGTAGTTTGTGATAGGTAAAGAGCTAAAAATCCCCTTTAACTTCGCGTGATACCACATACCTACTCCGGAGTTCGAATAGTTGCTGAGGGTGTTTCCGCTTGTTTCAAAGGTGAAAAATAACGCCCAATTCATATCAATATCGCGGATAATATGCGATTTTTCCTTTTTCAGTCCTACACGATTACTCACTTTTCATCTCGACATCGCTGAGAACGCGCCTTTAACATTGAGGCGCGCATTCAATTCATGATGTCTGCGGTTTGTGAATGGTAAAGAGCTAAAAATCTCCTTCAACTTCACGTCCACATACTTACTCCGAAGTTCGAATAGTTGCTCAGAGTGTTTCCGCTAGTTTCAAAGGTGAAAAATCACGCCCAATTCATCTCAATATCGCGGAAAATATGCGATTCTTTCAGCAGAGGCGTTAGTCCTAAACGATTACTCACTTTTCATCTCGACATCGTTGAAAACGCGCCTTGAACATCGAGGCGCGCATTCAATTCATGATGTCTGTAGTTTGTGATAGGCAAAGAGCTAAAAACCCCTTCAACTTCGCGTGATACCACATACCTACTCCGGAGTTCGAATAGGTACTCAGGGTGTTTACGCTAGTTTCAAAGGTGAAAAATCACGTCAAATTCATCTCAATATCGCGGAAAATGTGCGATTTTTTAAGCGGAGGCGCTAATCTAGAACGGTTTCTACGGTTCCAACAGTATCTCACTTATAAAATCAAAAAAAATTTCGCGTTATTTGCCTTAATATCGCGGTACATTTGAGGTGGGCTTAAAGTATCTGAAAACCGACTATAAATTTTGAACAAATAGATATTCAATGGTTCCCATTGGTATCTTTGCGTATTCTAGCACGGAGCTCAATGTTTCAACGGAAATTCTTGGCTGTAAGAGGTCCGATAAAATGCTAGGGATCGTCATTAAGCGACAGATATGTTTTTTCGTTCGTAAGTCGGAGTGTCAAGAAAATTAAGTAACTTTATCAGTCGAACATTTGATGATAAGTTCCTTAAGTGCATGCTCAGTTGTAGTGATGATATATTGGCAGAGGATTTTGACCTGGACTTATTTGAAGGTTAAGAATTTCCCAATGAAATTAGATCGAATTTTGCAAAAAGGAACCAAGATCATTCCAATTTTACTAGGATTATTCAACTTATATTCTTCGCAATGAAATTACTAAGATCAAGCAAAAAATTAAATTTACGGAGGAGATTTTCGTCTAGAATTATAGTTAATAGAAAGTAAAGATAAAACTTATTTAGATTATTAGTTTAAATTTTCATGGTAAAAAAAGGTGCACAATCTTAAAGACATTGAAATGCTCTTGGTTCCTTTGTGCAAAATGCAATCCAATTAATCCATTTAAAATTGAATACGAGTATTGTAAGGTTGAGCGATCAGACAATGTGTCAATTCAGGAAATTAAAATGACGTACCTTATAAGAAGCTCGTGGCAATGAATTCTGGAACAGAATAAAGAAACGATAATTATTGATAAGCTTTACTCAAGATCGGAGTAGAATACAACTGTGATAAGTTAAGTTGACAGCCGATCGATTCACGTTTTTATTTTTCGTTCGATTCAGATCGATCGAATACACACTATCTCGTAGCATGCGGACTGTATCTCTTTTTTTAACTGGACAATTCCCCTTCTGCTGCGTCTGTCGCAATTGTTGTGTTGTCACGAATATATTGTTTGAGCTCATTACATACTCGGCTCTCTGAAGGCGTTTTATGTGCACAAGTAGCGCAATCCGTTGAATAACGAACGAAGTAGGGAGGAAGTGATTCATCCAAACTCACTTCTGTTGTTCTCCCACAGATTGCGCTACTTGCGCACATAAAACGCCTTCAGAGTGTCAAGTAAGTAATGAGCTGATATCAGCACGCACATCTTAAGAACAACAATGGGTCTGTTACACTCGGGAGGGATTTGGAGTTTAATGAGCCATTCCTATGTAAATTTTCACGAGAAAACGGTTGGTGTGGTTCAAAACATTCTTAGTTTGATACTAAAGCTGCAAAAGCTAAATAAAGTTCAAAGTTCCAACGGAGGCCTCTCATTGGTCGTCTACGTCACAACCAGCAATCTTATTTCCCGCCGTTTCGACGCACCTGTGCTTCCCCATAAGGAATTCAAAGTCGTTTTTCTAAAACGAATTTCGGTCGATATTTAACTTATTTTACCAAATTTTCTTGCAGATATCAGTTCTTCACATCCTCTACTTTACATATTTATCAACGAATATGTTCAAATTTCATCATATTAAAGTTTAATACATGTAAGGAAGTCCCGAAAGTGTGGTTATGTCTCCCTTTAGGGGGTTTTGCTGGTCAAGTTGATGCTGTTTGCTCAAATACATCAACGCATGTATTAGATATATTGTGTAAAACCGAGTTTGTATTCATTATTTGACTCTTAATGATGACTTATTGTCCCAGTATTTCAGTGCAAATGATGTATGAGTGAGGTATTCCTGATCTGTCCTGCTTACTGCAACAGCTACCTTTCATTGGAAGTTTTAAAAATATGATGGAAACTATTGACTTAAATATTTACCCCAGATATCATACCTATATAGTTTTTGTATATACTCTTTGCATCATTAGTTGTAAGTAATTATTAAAATACCATACATTCATCCAAACAGGCACTGGATTAATCGGAAGGGTAATAACTCCTCAACCGGACGGGTGATTAAGGACCTCCAACAGTTCATAGCTGGTGCTTGGTTGGCAGAGAATCTTACCTTATGTAAAATTGATGGTATTTTCAACTAATTTACTTATGAGCAGACAGATTTATACAAGTGAATATGTTCAAATGAGTACGTTGATCCCTCAGCTAGTCAGCTAGCGCAGCTGAGCAAGAAACATTTCATGATGGTATTTTCAACTAATTTACTTATGAGCAGACAGATTTATACAAGTGAATATGTTCAAATGAGTACGTTGATCCCTCAGCTAGTCAGCTAGCGCAGCTGAGCAAGAAACATTTCATGCAAAAAAGTAGAATCTAATGATCCAATAATCCAATATCCAATGAATTAGATTCAGAAAGCTGCATCATGCCACGGCAGATAGTTCCTAGGAATAAGGAACCTAAAACTACACTATATGAGAGTTTTACCGTGAGAACAGGACTTATATGTATCCCAGATAAGATTGTAAACATAACCTCACTTTCGTGACATGCTTTGATGCATCGAAAATAATTAAATCATCTGATGTGATTTGTAAGTTACTAGGGATGTTTTTATCAACTAGAAAGTATAAAGAGTCTATTATCGCAAGAAAATTTGATGAATACGGCCTCCAACAGTCTGATAATTCCTTTTGAAAATTTGCCTCTCGACCCCTTATGGGGAAATCCATGTATTTGTAAAATAAACAAACGTGGGGTATAAGTTGTGACGTCACAAAATGGCATCACTCTCCCGTCATTTGTAGTTTTAAATTTTCCCGCCAAAATTTTTTGAACTTTTGGGTGCTTTTTTGGGGTGTTTGGGAGGTCCAAAAATTCTGGGAAAAATTCATGAAGCTCAGAATGATGCACTTTATTAGAAAATGAATTAAAAAAAATAGGTGCAACAGACCCATTGCTGCAGGCGCAGCTGAAGGCGAATTGCTGGAGCACACAAAACGACTTCGGCGAGTCGAGTACGTCGTCACCTTCCAGTCAAAGTATCACAAGCGCCATGCGACGTTTTAAAATTTCCATTGTCATTGTATTTTTTTACAGAGAAATTGTTCAACGAAGCTGTCCGAAAATTTCACTGAATTTTCTTTGCACTGCCGATAAAATCCAGTGAAATTTTCAGATAGATTCCACCAACAATTTCTCTGTAAAAAAATTAAATCGCGGCGGAAATTTTGAAACGTCGCATGGCGCTTGTGATACTTTGGCCGGGAGGTGACGACGTATGTAATGAGCCGAGATTAGCACGCACAACGTATTCGTAATAACAATTACTGCGGACGCAGCTGAAAGTGAATTTAAAACAATTGTAGAATGCATATTAATGAAATTTTTAGCTCTTTATTTAACATTATTACCAATAGAGTGTTGTATTAATGTTTTTTTTATGGGGGACTCTCTACAAAGGTATCACGATAAACTAAGTTTGAATGCAAAATGAAATATGCCGCGCTGTACATTTTCAGTCTACATAATCGCCCATTTACAATCGCCCAGTGGAAAGAAGTGAATGCGGTGGGAGGTACGTTTCCGGACGCCATCGGTGATGCGCATTTAAATGAGAGCTTAAAATACGCAACTTTGAACTATTTTCATGTAGGGTCAATATCGCTCCAGAAAATTCTTATTAACTAGAGGCCCTCTCTTTTTTCTTTTCTTTACAAAAAAACTGAATATTACTGAAAAACTGAATTTAGCTGCGGCGTGCATCGCGATATATTCATTGATCTCTGTCATTATCTGTGGAAAAGGATCGATAGAAAAGGTGTTCGCAACGAACACCTTAATGATCTATACTTTACCGCAGCTTCGAATGGGGTATATCGCCCCGCCAACTGTTTCAGAAAGGGGAAAAAGGGGGGTCACCATACGCCACCATGACTGTCTTTTGACAGTGAATATCTGATTATTAAAAGGAGGGGGGGGATCCAATGTGAGTTCATGCTCATTGATCCGATTCGATACAATCGATACAGATTGTGACGTGGCACTAATACCTACCCTATATACACACACAAACGACAGAATTTTTGAGACAGGTAAGGAACTAAGTTTTTCCTTCATTTTCGCGTGATACCACATTACATCCCTACTCCAGAAATCCAGTTTGCCGCCCATGCTGGAAAAAAAAGTCGCTTGGAACTAGAGTCCAGACTCTTAAAAACATCGACAAGAAAAAATACTATTGATTCAATCGGATTTTTGCTTAGATCGAGAACCAAGTCTCTTAGTTCAAGCGGATTTCCTTTTGATTCAAGCAAAAAGAAGATTGAATCAAGAGTATTTTTTCTCGTCATTGTTTTCAAGGGTCTGGAATCTAGATCCAAGCTAATTTTTTTTTCCAGTGCATCTTACGTAGGTACGTATCTCAATTTTCACGTGAGCCCTGTTTTACATGTAAACCCATGCTTTTTGGGACTCATGTGGGAATCGAGATACATCCCTTTCGCCAGAGGAGCGACGAGTTGCTCGCTTGATTTTCGCATGTAACGGACTCAAGCCAGGAAACAACGACAACTCCATACTCCTTTGCCAGTTTCTCAAACTAGAAAAATGTCACTAGATTTTTCAAAGTTGTTCTCGAGCCTATGGAGTTAATTTAAATTGAATCCGATTGGTTAAGTACGCGCCCTGCGTACCCGTACACCTAAGTCAGTTTCTCCGGCCGGGAACTTAGACCTCTAGATTTTCCGTAGTTTTTCCAAGGATCTTTTCTCACTTATGGATATTTTTGAAAGTTCGATCCGAGAGAGTAACCTGCTATAAATCATAGAGTTAATACAACTGTTTCCTTTGATTTTTTTCACTTAACGATGCGAGCATGATGGTTACGAATTATGGAATTTCGAGTTTTCTATTGCGAGGAAATTCTCATGCTGTGATAATTTTTGAAATTTCTAATAGAGAAACTAAAAAAAAAAAAACGCGCTTTAAAGATGAAACGGACGAGTAGCGTTGACTTTATAATTTGGCGCCTTTTTAACCTTCCCCGATTGAAATCGGAATTTCCACAAGAGTCAAAATGTATGACATGACAGTTTAACAACAAACTCAAAATTCTGCGCGCGAGATGGTCATCCTTGGAAAATGGCAAAGGGGCACGCACAGAAATTATTGTCCCGACTGTTTGCGTATGCTCAATGATTTTTGGCGCCTTTTTAACATTCTCCCATTAATATTCCAAAGTTCTCCATACGCGACGAAATTAGCTTGGAAAAAGAACTTAAAATTCCGCGCTACGGATGGGCATCCGACGTGAGTGGCAAATTGGCATAGATTTTCCATTCCTTTCCAACGAGTTTCATCGGCTGCAGCGTGTGTGGAGCATTTTGAACTTTCTCAAATTCAAATTGATCTCCTGTCTCAAATCACTTACTTCATGGATGCAGATCTTGTACTCGCACGTCGCACAGTTAAATGCGAAAATCGGGCGGGTAACTATCCGAACTTCGGAGTGTGTATGTGATGTGGTATCACGCAAATTTGAAGGAAAATCTTAGTTTTTGGCCGATCTCATATAAATGACGTTGGTGTGTGAAGGTAAAACCCCTGAAACGCTCAACGCTGCGTCACGACGCAGCGCGAGCACTAATCGCAGCACCAGTTGTGTTTTTCAAAAGACGAAGATCTAAATCAGAAAATTTTATTTTGAATTCGCGTGAGACGCAATTTTGACCCGATATGAATTAAACCATGACATCACTTCCGATTTCTAATACTGATACACCTCACTCGTTGCTATAACGATAGGAGGACTACATTGTGCCACCAGGAACTACAATTTCTGCCTCATTTAAAAACGACGTGAGTGCCATTTTTTCCTTTAAAGATAGGTTCTTCTATGTATGGTCCAGAAATTGTAGTTCCTTATTGCAAAATGCAGTCAGTCCAACAAAGAGTTCCTTTTAGCTGTGACAGTTAATTCATTCTGAGGCAGATTAAGATTAGGTCAAATTTAAGAGGGAAGAAAAGGAAAAAGTAAAATTTTTAGATACGTACCAGCAGGAGGTTATTCAATTGCCCGACGCCAGGCTGAAAGCACTCACAACACTATCACTGAGAAACTGAAAAACTTGGCCATAAAAAGATGTAAAATAATAATTAATATTGGTTGATGACACAGATTCGTTCGTCTATACGCTGATTTAAATTCTGCCCATGTTACATAGTGTTCAAAATACATACGAAAATGAATAACAATAAAATAAAATAAAAATGGTTGAGAGATAATGATTGATAGTTTTAAGGAGTCGACTGGATTCATATCAGAAATATATAAATGGTAACTCAGTGGTTATTCTTAGTGTAAAGACGTTAATAGCCTGAGTCGCTGAATGTCTCAAAATTATAATAACTAACTAACTTAGTTCCGTGCTCAATTCAAAGCAAACAAAAATAGAGCTTAACCATGTTCATTATCATAAAGTCTGATCGTAATTCGAGAAAATATTTGTCGTAGGTTTAATAGTCTGATCGCACATGCTATGCTGTCCGAACAATATTATTTCTATTAAACCTGGACGTTTGGTGTCCGGAGGAGGTTATAGAGCATCAACATTTGATTAAATTTTGGTTGGAGGTTATACCGCTGTGAAAGGGTCCTAAATCAAATCTTGGTGGATTTCTTACACTTTAATTGTTGAGTGAGTAGGTAATGGGTTCAGCAACTAACAATGCCTCCCCGCAATATGTAATTGAAGGGAGGGGGGGGGATGTGAACAGTAATTGGGACTCAAATTGTAAAAATAGTTACAATTGAACAGAGATACAAAAGGATATTTCATTTATATTAAATTTTAACTGTTCCATGGGAGCTGCGTATGCAGCCCTCATTTTCAACCAATTTCTACCATATGGACATATATTCCTCTCCAATTTTCCTGATTTAACAGAAACATAAAAACCAAACTGTTGAGTTCAAATTGGCTTAAACATCTAAATACGGGTGTGTTTTGATGGATAATATAGCAAACAATTCAGTCACTGACATTTACAGTTTTGGTCTTTGTATCTATAATCCCCTCCGATTTCTCGAGGAGATAAAAAATATTGTAAAAATTAATTCGATCTCAGCTCATAAATCTGAATGCGGGGATGGAAGCGCGTTTTTAAGGCCAATGAAATTGCAGACGATTTCGTCATAATATAAGAAACATTTTCTGTCAAAAGGATCATCATTGTTCTCAAATTCTCTCATTACGAAGTATATCTTCACTAAAGCTTTCGACTCAACTCATAAATCTGCACAGCTCAACTGAGGAGTTAGGTGCAAAAGGGGCGTCATTGACAAAATCGCGTTTTGAGTTATTCGTGTTCAAAGTTTGTTGTTGTACAAATGAAATGTATGTTTAAAGATATGAAAATAATGTGGTAAGTTTAAATATAGATCATTTTATCAAGTTTAAGTTTGTACAATTAGAAGCTCTGAATAATCGCGGGTTTTTTTTTAAATATGGAGGTTAGGTACATTCATTTTTAGCCAACCTAACAATAATAAAATTACTGTATCTCAGTGAATGTTTGACATAATAACATGAAAATTGGTACACCTACATTTTAGGATATGAGGATTCAGAAAAACCGGTCTCTGCAAAAGGGGCGTCATGGACCTAACGCCCCTTTTGCACCTAACTCCTCAACTAAGGCTTTCGACTCAACTCATAAATCTGTACAACTTAACTAAAGCTTTCGACTCGACTCATAAATGTGCACAACTTACATAGAGCTTTCGACTCGACTCATAAATGTGCACAACTTAACTAAAGCTTCCGACTCGACTCATAAAACTGCAAGGAGGTTTTAACTCGATCATAAATTTGAAAAAAGCTTTTGGCTAAATGCATAAAAATCTGCAAGGTGAAATAAATGTGATCTTGGAAAAGCGTGAAATTCTATCCTGAATATTCAGTTTCTACCATAACCCATACTTTTCTTATATTTCTCTCATCAATAAATAATTAACTATTACTTTCGCCTCTAATTATAATTTAATATAAACGCTGATAATACCAATTTTTTCTGTAGGTAGCGTCTGACTCAGTCACTACGCTTCTAGTGTATGAACTTACATTCTCCTCATATTCCTCTCATCTAAGAAAGAAAATATCAGAAGTATACTTTTTATTCAACCTGTGATCTAAAGGATGTGCTCTGACAGAGGATCACTAATTCCGTTAGAATACAGTTTCGTTGTATGCACTCAAACTTCTCTCATAACGAATACATTGCGTAAAAATCACTTTCAATTCGACCTATACATTTGCATGCTCATAATAATTTATAGAGTGCATCGTAGTTCGTATTCATGCTGAGACGGTGGATACTCCTTATGTTTCAATCATTTGCAAAGAAAGCTGCCTTTAAAAGAACATTTAACTCATCTCATGTGTTTGCGAAGAACTTTTCACTCACTCATCTCATAACTTTGCGAAGAACGTTTCACTCATCTCATAAATTTGCGAAGAACTTTCATCTCTGCTCATAAACCTATAAATACAAACGAATGCGCGTGAAAGCAATTAGTGGTAAATATTCAATGTCACGGGAGCTCCCGTGATAAGACGGCTGAGTTTTTCTCCCGGAAACCTTCATTCTTCTCTCATTTTCTCATTAGAGAAAGAATTCAGGATTTATTTCAACTTAAACTCATAAGTACATTGACACACTGATGAACACGTGTTTGGATGGAGAAAAAAAGCCCAATTCGGTCTCCTGACTTCAGTATACAGTTTTAATCTTCAGACATTTGAATTCCTCTCCAAATCTTCATTGGTCAATTATAATAATCAATTTGTACTCAACGCAACTCATAACCTGCAGCCTGACAGACACATTTCAGTTTAAATTACAGTCACAATAAAAATTACTCTACATCTTGGTGGTTTTTTTACCTACTCAAATAGGGATCAACAAATTAGACACCTATTATCTTCCATAAAAAGTGAGGATTATGAATAATTATAAATGACAACGATACATTAACTTTAAAATCAAATGAGTACTCAATGGAAGGATGTTTCGTCTTGTTCTTGACTCCGTTCGAAAATTCTGAGGCAAAACGACAAAAATGTAAGAGGGAGGAAAACGAGTGAAGGAGACAAAACAGTGATGGAGAAAATGGGATAAGATGGGAAAAAAAAGAAAATAACAGAAAAAAGAAGAAAAATAATAAAAAGGAAATAAAAGAAAAAAAGAAGAGAAAATAACAAAAAGGAAATAAAAGAAAAAAAGGAGAAAAATAATAAAAAGGAAGTAAAAGAAAAAAAGAAGAAAAATAATAAAAGGAAATAAAAGAAGAAAAGGAGAAAAGTAATAAAAAGGAAATAAAAGAAAAAAAGAAGAAAAATAATAAAAAGGAAATAAAAGAAAAAAAGGAGAAAAGGAAAAGAAAAGAAAAAAGAAGAAAAAGAAAATAAAAATAAAAGAAAAGAAAAAAGAAGAAAAAGAAAAGAAAAGAAAAGGAAAAGAAAAGAAAAGGAAAAGAAAAGAGAAGAGTAGTAGTAAAATAATTTTATTTTAAAGCGGTGCTTTAGCATCTAAGGCCATTTACACCTCTAAAGAGGGCAGTAACAGTAATAAATTTACATGGAAATATCACTAAAAATAAAAGGAAAGAAAATAGAAGAAAGAAAGAAAAAGAAAAGGAAAGAAAAAAGAAGAAAAATGAAGTTTGCTTCTACTACACTGACTACACTAACTACTCTAACTACTACACTAACTACATAACACTAAGAAGAACAAAAAAGAAAAAATACTTACCTGAATACTTACCAACCTGAAAAAAGAAAATAAGAAAAAATACTTACCTGAGATACTTACTTGTAATACTTACCTTCCTGAAAAAAAAAATAAAAAATAAAAATAAAAATAAAAGGGAACCCCACCTACCTGCCACGGAAAAAAAGGAGTTTGCGTCTGAGACACAAGGTGTAGGTAAAACGACGTTACTTAACCTTCCTTGCGTCTCGTAACTGCCATGTCAGGGCCGGAAACAGCCCTGAACGGCAGTCACGAGACACAGGGATGGTGAAGCAACGCCTTTTCACCGTTCCTCTCGTGTCGCGGACCCAAACTCCTTTTCTTCCGTGGCGGGTGGCCATGCTCAGATAAAACCCAAAATGCAGCAGCAATCAGCCTAAGGGTTGATGGGGCGGCCACCATCCAGCGGAAGTCCGGCCAGCGGTCGGGTCGGGTCTGCGGATGGCTCCTACTCGTGCGTCCAACGGTCCGACGTCCGACAGTCGGGCTGACGGCTCGCCGGACGGTCCTTCAGACATTCCGTCGGACGGTATTCTACCGACCTAACTTCACTTTCATCCTATTGTGGGATATTCAACTATGGAGCGCCATCCATGTCACAGCTGATAATGTTTTTTCACCGGGAATTGTATATTCCTAGGGGCTTGAGGAGGGGCCCTGTGAGTAAAGGGGGCGGACTGGCTGGGAGCCGATCACCCCCTATTGTTCGTTCGCCAATGTGCCTAACTGGGGGCCCCCCCTTTTGTTCGTTCGCCAATGTGCCTCACAGGGGCACCCCCCCTTTTGTTCGTTCGCCGATGTGCCTCACAGGGGGGCCCCCCCTATTGTTAGTTCGCCAATGTGCCTCACAGCACAGGGGGCCCCCCTATTGTTAGTTCGCCAATAAGCCTCACAGGGCCCCCCCCCCCCTATTGTTCGTTCGCCAATGTGCCTCACAGGGGGCCCCTTTATGTGAAAATTTGGGGGCCCAATTGAACACTTCTAACATTTAGGGCCCTCCCATCAAGCGGGGAGGGGGAGCGGACTGATTTAGGGAGCTTAGGGATGATCATGTCATAAACTTTGGTTTCATGTGCCTTACAGGGGCCCCTTCTGGCAAAATCTGGGGACCCCAACAGAAACTCTCACCCCTGGGGGCCCTTCTATGAAGAGGCTCCATGGACCCCAAATGTTTTTTTTGGCGGGGCACGCCTCTGAAAATGTTTAGCCAGTCCGTCCCTAATGAGATAAGACGAATTACGTGGGGGGAGGGGAGGATTTTTGCGATGCGGAAAAATAATTCGTTCGTAGGGCCATCCGCGGCCTCTGCTGAACATGCTCTCCCCTCCCTTGACATGATAGGCCCCTGACTTATGGGGCTGAGAGTTGATCGTCTCATAAACTTAGGTTTTATGTGCCTTACAGGGGCCCCTTCTGGCAAAATCTGGGGGCCCTTTTATGAAGAGGCTCTGTGGACCCCAAATGTTTTTTTTTTTTTTTTTTTTTTTTTTGACGAGGCCCGCCTCTGAACATTATTGGTCGTCCGTCCCTAATGAGACTAGAAAAATTACGAGAGGGGAGGGGAGGATTTTAGCGATGCGGAAAAATAATTCGTGCGCAGGGTCATCCACGGCCTCTGCTGAACATGCTCTCCCCTCCCTTGACATGATCGGCCCCCAATTCTCTTTCGATGCCGCTCCCCCCTCCCACAAAAATAAAAATTGAGCCAGTCTGCTCGTTCGAAAAACCGCATGGTGGCCCTTCTTTAAGCCCCTAGGACAAAATGTTTTGACACGGATGGCGTTCTATAGTTGAAAAACTCAGGCTGAAAGTAAAGTTAGATCGATGGAATGCCGTCCGACGGAATGCCCGATGGGCCGTCTGGCAGGCCGTCCGCCCGACCGTCGGACGGACCGTGTGGAGGCACTTTTACCGGAACTGACGGCGTCGGTCGTCGTTGTACGCCGCGGCCGAGAGATGCAAGTCGCTCCTGCAGCGGAACCTACGAGGCCTCCCTGAAAGATTCACCTCGAGGGCCGTGTTCATTGGTCGTTCTTTAAGTGGCTCCTTTCCTTGAGGAGTCCTTCTTAAAGGATCTCCGATAACCTTTCTTGATCCCCCTTTGATCCCAAGGAAAGGACTTTTTTCAGGAACGACTACGGCCCTCAGGCTTTTCGCCACGTTTCCTCCAGAGCGCAGCACTGAGCCGCGCTCTGAAACGTGGCTTCACTTTAAATTTTCACCTCTTCAGGCCTGATTAACCCTGGATTAATCACCCAGGCACCCACATTTGATATATACATATATATAAAATCGCTTTACAACGCACTCTGGCGTTCTACGACACCCAAACGCAACATATCCCAGAGGTGTCTTCCCAGAGGTTATCGGGCAACTGACACCGCAACATCTCTTCGTCAACACCCTGCCGCCAACCCTTTACGGGACGTCCCCGGAATCTAAGATACACTTTGAAAAAAAAAAAATTATAGATTCGTTACAATGGACGAATGAGGGGGGAAATGATGAAAAATATGTGGTTGAAGCGTGTAAATTAGATGAAAAATATACGTATAATTTCAGTCACGAGTAATTTTTTTGATCATTTTGTTTAGTTAACAATCGGTTGGATTTAATTTAATTTTATTTATTGCTTCATTATTCAATCGTAAATCATTATCAATTACGAGACGGTAAAGAAACGGTTCAAAAATAGCATTATTTCGGGAGGAGCCTAAATGGACGACGCGAGTCATGGATAGAATAAGTGAGTCGGGATTATAAAACTGAATGATCGTTGCTACGTTTCTCTTTTTATCTCTCGGGAAGAAAAGACGTTATTAAAACCGGGTTCATACATTTTTAGAGCTTTACAAATCTGCATGTGTCGCTGACAGTTAGAAATCGCCGGCAATTGGCAAGCGGCATGCTTGTTGACTCGTTAAACAATAATTTTCATCGACACAGTAAAGGTTTCATTGGCAAAGAACTTCGGGGAGACCCGGCTTGGGGTGCCTTCAAATCTTGGCGATACTTTCTGCTTTGCCAAGCAGTTGGTTTAGTGGCCTATCAGAACCAAACTTAACTAAGGTCACTATTCTCACTATACGAACACGCAAGTAAGTGAGCTTGTTAGTCCATTTAAGAAGAGAGATATAATTGCTTGAATTACATGTAAAATCAACGGTACTTTTTATTTCATTTCTTCACTCTGAATTCCTAGGTTTGTGTTTTTTTTTTTTTTTTTTTTTTNTTTTTTTTTTTTTTTTTTTTTTTTTTTTTTTTTTTTTTTTTTTTTTTTTTTTTTTTTTTTTTGCCGGCGATTGCTGATTCCTGCAATATCTGTATTGATTACTGCATTCTCTGCTTTGCCGTCCCATAAGTAATTATCATCTTGAGTCTCCGTAAAGCTGATTCTAGAACTTGATACAGGGGTGTTCAGAGATTAATGCACACAAAAATCGGTTTTTCTCAATCTTTCTTGAGTTCCTGAGTTCCAGGGTTCAGAATCTACCTTCATCCCTTTCGGATAACGATTAGGATTAATATTCCTTTCGAATAACGATTAGGATTAATAATGAACGAAAACTTCGACTGAAAAGTGAGTCTTCGTTCATCTTTTTTTTTTCTGACGATACATCACACCCAAGAGAAATCACATGAGAACTGTAAAATAATCAAGTCTTCAGGCCCCCATTATGAATAACTTCGAGGGAGCAGGAGATGGAGCTGCGTAACGTAACGACGTGCTGTAGTTTCTTCATATGAGTTAAACATAGAGAGGAGCTATAATTTTTTTTTTTTTTTTTTTTTTTTTAAATATTATGGAATCGATCTAAAGGAGGAGATTTGACATTATTTGGTTTCTTAAATCTTGGTCTCTAGAGTTGCTCTTAAAACAGGGATCTCAAATCAAAGTTGAAAATTCAAAAATGCAAAAAAGTTTGAGGATGGAAATTAACGTTATTATTTCACATTATATATTTATATGATCTTGAGTTTAAGTTCGATATTTATACTTAAACAAAATAAAACGGAAGCATTCAGATCTGCTAGAAAAGTGAGGATGTCCAGCAAACGATAGTCATTTCTTACGCTGTGCTTTAATCAGACTAAAATAGCAGACTCGACTAGATCACGGGAAACTCTGGGTGTTTTTCGCAAGAAATCATATTTTATTTTTTTGTCAATAGAATGGAGATATTTCAAAACAAGACATCTTGCTCTCAATACATTTTGTACCGTGGACGTACTTTCTGAACTCAGATTGGGAAACTTCCAGACGTGGAAGAGGGTCCAAATATGTAAGCTTATAAAATAGGTGAATATACCGAACATCGCGGTCGGTGACATTAAAAAATGTGAACAATTTTATTTATACGTCTCAAAGTATTGCAGACATTCAGCCTTCAAAGAACACGGAGATTGGCATCATCTAATGTATGATTTGATTTTACGATTCATCTAATTTTAGTCGCGTCAGAGATCAGTAAATACAAAGCTTGACAGGAAATCCTGCAAAGTTAACATTTCTTCACGAAACGACTCATTTTTAATTAGCGGAGCAGGAGAAAATTGGGGAGGGTAGAGAGCTATTACAATGAAGTCACTCTCCCTGTTTCCCGCTCATAAAATTACACTGTATGTGAAATGTTACTGAACTGTTGCACTCGCAATGCTCGTCAGGATCCGAAATTTTCTGGAAGCTCGAAATGAAATACTAACTCGACGAAGATTCTTTGAAAATCTCGTATAAACGATAAAAAAAGTGCCTATTCTTGATTAGATTCGTAAAGATGCAGAGATAAAACATAAAAAATGCAATTGTAGGGGCACGTTAATGAATCGAAAGAAAAATCTAATTATATATCTCAGTGCTTTTTAAATAAAGGGGTACCATGCCCCCCGGCCTCTACGCGGCTAAACCCCTAGGGGGCGCTTTGTGGGCTCCTGCATGTGAGTTAACGTTAATAGATCGAGCTCATCTAGGGCGGACTAATCTATTGATAGTCTTGAAAATCATGGAAACAAGCTCGGCAGATCTTTGGAACGAGCTGTGACAAAAAAAAATTTAAATTTTTGAAATGGGAGAATTTACAACTATATCACGTCATGAAAAATTAACACCACGGGTATCACAGAGCTTACGGTAATGATGATATGATGAGGTAATGATGATACTTTTTACGAATGGCTACTAGGGTGTCCATACGGTCACAAGTAAACGGCTCATGAAAAATCTGGGGTGTAGTTGTAAGGAACAAAACCACAACGCACGCTGTGCTTTACATTAGAACATGAGTATAGTTAAAGCATCACATGAAGTGAAAGGAAATCTTAGTGGTTAAGATGTTTAGGTCCATTTTCAGAACCTGAAATTCTGGTCTTAATCACAATTGCGCGTCTATACGGTAAACATTTATTTGACCCCAGACAAGGGCGGACTGCGGCTGAAAAAATGGCCGCCCATCAATGCTTGAGCCGGCCTAATTTAGTTGTATTTCGCCGGATGAAGGAGCCAAACGCGATCCAAATTGACGCTAAATATCGACCGGTCCACCGAGATTTTTCACAATATTCCCACCTGCCTGCCCCACCCTAATAATAAAATAGCATTGCTATCGTAGCTGCAACCATATCTGTTACCAAAAAAGCACCAACGTCCTAGCGCTGTTGGAGCTAAGAGCTATTTTCACTGTGCGTTTCCGGGGAAAGTTTGCGTTCACAAAATGCAGCGAAAGACCACTGAAAGGCCTCGCAGCGGGATTTTCGATTGGGATACATTATTTCATTACTCAGAGCCAAACGGTCGTAACTAATATCATTCGGAGAGTTAAAATAACGGCATTTGTGCGGAATGCTAAATCAAGCTTGCTAGTTACTGAAAAGTTGGAAAAAGTTGGTTAACTTAAATGAGGACGATTAATTTAAAAATGTAAATTACAAAAACGAGAAATAGGGAGTAGAGAGTATACCCATATTTTTCAAGAAGCCTTAAAATGAAAGATATGTAGATACAATCCTTTGGCTCTAAGCTACAGACTTTCATTTACAAACTAAAAAAAATACATTACAATACATACCTAATCTTTTTTTTTTTTCATTTTTATTTTTTTATTTTTCTGTTTTTTCATTTTTTTTTTTTTTCATTTTCCTGTTTTTTCATTTTTCTGTTTTTTCGTTTTTTTCTTTCTTTAAATTTTTCATTTTTTCTTCTTTACATTGTTTTTTTATCTTCATCTTATCATGTTTCTTTTTTTCCACAATCTGCCATCAAACCCCAAAATCTACGCCGCACCGTTACGACCTCTCGTCCACAAGTTGCCACGACGTTTCCTATCCACACATTGTTCACGTTGCGCGATCCTTCATATTGCTAGTCTTCATCTTCTTTCTCCATCCAAAGAAAAATTTCGGGAATAATCTTGTCTAATGGTTGTCTTCTTGTCTTGTCTAATCGGAGTGACCGTTTCAGTTTCAATTCAGTTTCCAATTTCAGTCAATGATTTCCGGCAATGGCTCTTCTCAGCAATGCTCCGTATCCGTGACAAGCTCTTTCCTGTGCAACGAATAGATTCGTTTTTCAGGGATATATCATTGAGGGCTGAGCCTTCACGATGCATCAACAAGGATACATGATATTTTTACCATACAAATTTTTACGTCCGATTTTTCTGATTCTGTTAAGTAATTATGTTTAGTAAACGGCGCTAATGTTCCATTCCGTTGAATTATACAGAGTTCTGCTATATGATCTGGCACGATGAATCTATAAGATGGCGTCAGCAGCATTTTCGTTGGCAAAACAAAAATCGTTCCTTCATCCTAGTGCCGTAATAAGCCATATTTTCGTAGGCCTCTGGTCAGTGGGTATTAAACCCAGTTTCCACTTGCTCCTGTACGTTGCAAGTAAATTTTTCCGCGCAGATGACTAATTCACTAATGTCAAAATCATCACGGCTCCTATTAGATGACTGCTGGCATAGTTGTTTTCGGACTCAAGAGCTAGACCGACGAAGAATTTATACTCGGCAAGTTGATGGTATCTGAGGGCATTTTTTTGATAAGTCTCGCGGTTTCGTGCAATGGTAACATGTGTTGATTACTGAAATTTACTATTGCCCGTGCACATCAGAAGGATTTTGGCACATCCATGCTCAAGGCTTTTCAAATTTTCAGAGATTAAGGCCGAGTAGAATCTGTTTCTGCAGATCCACTCGTCAGTTCTGTGAAAATTAGACGCCACCATTGAGATAATTTAAAAGCGCTGATGCCACAGATTTTGGGCGCATCTATGCTACTGGCTTTTCAAATTTTCAGAGATTAAGGCCGAGTAGAATCTGTTTCTGCAGATCTACTCGTCAGTTCTGTGAAAATTAGACGCCACTATTGAGATAATTTAAAAGAGATTTGGGCCAAATTTTCAGAGATTAAGGCCGAGTGGAATCTGTTTCAGCAGATCCACTCGTCAGTTCTGTGAAAATTAGACGCCATTATTGAGAGAAATAGAAAGCGCTGATGCCGCAGATTTTTGGCGCATATATACTCCTGATTTTCCAAATTTTCAGGGATTAAGGCCGAGTAGAATCTGTTTCTGCAGATCTGCTCGTCAGTTCCGGGAAAATTTGCCGCCACTATTGAGACAATTTGAAAACGCTGATTCCGCAGTTTGAGTAATCGCCACAGTTACCACCACAACGAAGCCGGGATGCATTCCTTGAGGCGCCTGAAAGGTTGCAGTTATACTTCAAGCCTGACGAGTATAACTTGTTCGAATCTGACTTCTCAAGAGTCTGACTTCTTCGAGTATGATACTTCGTACTTCGAGACTGAGTACGCATTCTCCGATTGCAAGTATGGTAAATTCACTTGCGAGAAAAGAATACAGCATTTCTCGTCAATGTTATGGTGAATTCATCGATGACTCCAAAATGTTGATTATTAAAAATTGACTTTCGGTAGGCTTAACAATGTTCCGGTGTTTGACACGTACGTCATTTTGGAAATCTGCACCTCCTCGTACGATTTTCATATCTTGAATTAATTTTCATCTTGTTGAAGTTACAACCCTGTTGGCGTTTGGCGATTATCCGGCTTAACCTCCGTCTAACGGGTGACGATCGACTCCGCACTTTTTCCGTCTTGTTATCGCGTTGTAGAAGAGATCAATCCGTGAGCATTCTTACTATTATTTAAAGCTGTAATAAGAAGCATCCTATTTGAGGTTTTGCTTGATTTTTCGGGATTTAAGGCGAACGATCACCAACTTCGAGTGATTTCGGAATCTTCCTCCTATCGAGCCTTTATTTCATGGGCTGGAGGTGTGCGGGATTTACTCGATGTACAGTTGCGTGCACGCCGGCAGGCTCAGTATAGGCAATAAGCACGTATGTGTACCGTTTGAAGTATGTCTGCGATGTTCAAGGCGCTTCACACGAAGCCCGTTCATTGCCCGCTATGATTCGAGTTCGCGGCGTCGGCGAATTAAGATTTACTGGAAACGCATCCTCTTTCTTGGAAATTCCGAAAATACTTTGATTTTGATAAAAATGTATACATTGATGCTCGCATACTAATTTGTGTGTAAATTATTGCAGCTGCGGTAATGTGTGGATGATTTTATCCATTTTGCTGTCAAAGTTACTTCCAAAGTAGAAATTTTTCTGCTGAAATTACTCTAACTGTGCTGAGTAATAGTGCGTAGAGAAAACTTGTGTTTTGCTGGTGAGAGCGTACGCTGAGGAACTTTCGACACTTTTGATTGACTGCAACACAAAAATTAGCCGAACAAATCTGTGGTGTGGTTCTCATTGGACGTTCAACCAAAAATTAAAAATCCGTAAAAATGAAAAGTATCGCTGCGAAATACGAATTGTACTCGGTTTATAAAAAAAAAAAAAAAATCATCAAAAAATTTCTGTTCAGTGAGAACAGTATTGCTCGAAAAAGTTAGTAATCGAATTCATATTCAGCACTCATTCAAAATGTTTGCCATGAAAAAAAAAAGTTGCTCCAAAAAACTGATGATGTGGTCCGTTTTGAGCACAGAGTACAGCTTCATATTTTAAACTAGTATTTTAGATGATTCAAAAATGGCGTTGATATGGAACCAAGAGGTTACTACTATTGTTGAAATCCTGAAAAACGAGTTGGCACACTGGTTAAATGAAGTCTTCAGAACAGGGTTATTTTTGCAGGTAAACGGCACGTGACGACGTTGCACTCTTGTACATCTTATATCCCCATCTAGTATTTGAGTCAAATTCGATCGCTTGGAAAGCTGAAACTGCGACCCGACCGATCAAAAATATGTTCAGATGACATCAGAGTTTCATCCAGAGTTCACGTTGGAGAGGTCCGTGTGGATCAAACTCAGCAATTTGAGAAAAATTTGTAGGTCGTAGCAGGCGAGAAAATGGGATTCACGATGGGAGCACTTGGAAAAAGCAGCAGACAGCCCCTGCTGGCTATAGGCAGTTCGGTAAAGGGTGCCTCGAAAGGCAAAAACGATTGGAAAAATTTGAAATTTCACGAAAATATTTCATTAAGTTGCACGACGCCGTGAAATATTTCATATTTCTTTAAGGCAAGAGTAAGTATGCAAGCCGCACAACCTAAGCTAACTTTTTAATCAGCCCCAGTTCAAGTTCACAAGCTTGCTCTCGCATCAATTAATGAAGTTACTAACACAAAGTGGGAAGACTCGAGAGCAAAAGTGGACACTTCTTTATGTTAGTGAAAACGAGAGAAGTGAAAAAAAAAAAAAAAAAAAAAAAAAAAAAAACCTGCCATTGAAAAATATTCAGCAACGTGTTGTCTTGAGAAGGGAGGGGTCAAGCTCACACCTACGGAAACTTTGCACTTCAAAAAAGGGAACTTGTTTCTGTTTTAAACAAATATTCAGCTTCATTCAATATTTTATGAATAATTTGAAGAGGGTGAGGGGGATGTCTCCGGAAGGTAAAAAATGAGGCCAAAATGCCTTACGTAATACTTGCACGGCCCAATTCCTGATAATATGAGAAATGTTTCTTCAATACCCCTCATGAGATACCTTTTGGCACGGGAATTATGAAGTCTATTGATATAAGTAAAAGATTTTATTTAGTCCCTGCCTCCTCTGCTCTCTCAATTTTAATTTAGTTTTTTCTCGATGTAAGGATAAAACGAAACACTGACGATCTTAAGAGGACACTTGGGCAGGTTGAATTTTAACTGAGAGCATGGTTGCAAAAATTTAGGGTCCAAAAAAGTCCATGTTTAATGAAAATCCCGGGTAGACAACACATGCTTTTATGGAATAACGAAAAGTGATGCATAAAATAAAAAAAAACCCAAAATTATCAAAAGAATGCAAGGGACGGGACCGAGTCCTACCTACTACCAAGTTCCGCGCCGACAGCCCCTGACGGGTAGGCAATCCATACATTGATAGTAATTGTTTGATTGACAACCTTGTCGTATCTAATGGACTGATACCAAAATCCTCAGACAGCGTGTCTGAATGTGAGATGTAGTCTTGATAGAGAAATATTATCGTAATTTGATTTATTAAAATACTTCTATCCTACCTAATTTTTGTACTCGTCGCCTGTTTCGACTCTGCCCGCACGCAGTGCGGCGATTTCGGCCAAGCTGTGAGTACAATTCCTAAGTTCGTACACACGATTAAAAATGTCTATAGAGTGGTGAGTGTTAGACTGTCTGGTCACAGGTGCATGTGTTATATGCTCATCAGGAAATCTACTGACCAGCACCAGATTCCTGAGCATTGTAACCATACAACTAGTAGATCTAGACGCACGATTACCACTCCTAAGAGTCTGGTCCTGGCTATTAAGATTTCCTGGGAAAAAAAAATAGCCTGACAGCCGAACACCCATTAATATCAGCTTATTTTTCGTGCATATAGAATGGATTGAACAGGTTATTTGAAGAGGGACGTAATTTTCAGGGGGCAAGTTTCGAGAAAACATGAAAGAACTTATCTATTCGACAATTATTCATATTTTTGCAGGAAAAAATTAGCCAATGTTCTATATTCCATTTGTAGTAAAACCGCGAGCTGGGTCGGAGAGATGGAGCAAGAACCTTAGAACCTGTTAAAATGTTTGAAATTTTGGCGGATATACCCCTCTCTCACAAAACCGCTCAGAACTGTCATTTTCAGCAGTACTAAAAAAAAATCAAATAGGTAGCATGAGTATTCCGTGAAAAAGTTAAGAATCGTAGTTTGTGCCCTTACTCGTGGTTTATACGAGTAAAAAGTACCAGTTCTGCGCTGGGGACTAACGGCCTTTTACCACAAAAGCAGATATTCAAATGTTAATAGAAAAAAGAAACTTAAGGAGCAATTTAGGTAGACTCGCTCTGTGGTACGGATTTTTTTGTCCACCCTCAACGAAGAATATTCCGTCGAAACCCAATTTTTGAAAAACCGATGGCTGTACACCTTCTTCAAATAAACCGTTCAATTATTGCCGTCACCGCCCGTTTCGTCTCTACCCGCACGCAGTGCGGTGATTTCGGCCAGGCTGTGAGAGCAATTCCTAAGTTCTTCTACACAGAGGTTACAAGATGGGCAAATTCACAACATTAATATATTTTTTTTTTTTTTCGCTAACTGCGATAGCTTTTTCAGAGTCTTTCATCATTTACTTATCCACTTGAGAAAATATTAATTTTGATCAAAAATTATTACTGGGGGAAGGAAACGGCAGACGGAAACACCGCGACGTATTCCGGTGGACCAGTCGATACATGGGCCAATTTTGAGCCGGTTAAACTCCTCCACCGTGGAAAAACACCTAAAATGGGCCGGTTCAAGCACTGATGGACCTATACTAGGTATATTGTCGGTTGAATTTTTGGCCCACAAGTTCGCCCCTGACTGACGAATAACATACGTCTCGTTGCTATCAATGAGTGTGCGAATTAGACTCCAGAGTCAGAACAATTTTGACCGCGAAAAACCGCGAAGTCGTTCCGTCTACCACAGCCCTACAGCCACAGCTTCAGTGGCGTGGCGTGCTTTGCGATATATCGATTGATCTGTCATTTAATGTGTGGAAAAGGATCGACTATCAAGGTGTTCGCATCGATTCTTTACTACAGCTACAAATGGAGAAATATCGATAATCGGTCATTCACGCCGCGCCCGCCACTGCACAGCTTAGCCTCAGCTCTCCGTATCTTAACAGCCGTCATTGCCTGTGGCCGCGAATCTTCCCGATATAGTTAGGAAATTCGGCTCAGAAAAACTAAACAACAAAACTGGCAAACTGACTAACAGAACCAAACGTCTCGATGAAGAATTTCAATCGGAGTTTCCGAATTTTATTTTTTTTTCTTTCTTCTTTCAGAACAAATTAAAACACAAAATTTCATTTGAAGTTTCTGTGAAGTTTCTTCGCTAGCTCTCAGTACTGTAAGCTCTCAAGCCTCCTACATTTTCATTTCTAGTAACGCTTAGTTCTAGCGTTCTACCGGGCCGATTTTCATGATTTTTGCAGCTAACTTTAATGAGCCCGCTTTATTCAAATTTTAGAAATACGGACAGCAGGTTTTTGTATAGTGCGTAATAAAGATTGCGAATTCTCCCATTGAAATAATGAAACTTTTCATTTCTTGTCAAGCTTCTTTGAGCGTTCCACAATACTGATTTCCATGAATTTTAAGCGCCTATCGGCAGGCGATAGTCCTTAGATGGGCCAGCTCTAATCAGATTTTGGAAATAGAGCCCAGATTGTTTTACAATCCCGTTATAAAGGTTAGCTAATTCGCAGAATACTCCCCAACTGATGCCGCTATGCGTAAAGAGTTGCCTAGTGGCTGAATGGCCTCTGACTACAAAAAATGGCCGCGAGACGGCTTTCAGGGGGTCTGGCCGCGTAGCGACCAGGGGACGTACCCCCTAGTTTCACATATATTCACATATTATTTCAAGAATACTCGAGGTATTTTCAATTAAATAAACTTCAAAACATTGGAAATTTTGAAAAAAACGCGAAGTGATTAATTGCGTCAGTGAAGCTACTACTTAAGAGAGGATCCTGACGAACATTTGAGCTTCATGCGACACAAAAAATGGGAGCTGCATGACTGAAGAAAAATGGCGGAAAACGCAAGCACTTGCCCCCCCCCCCAAAAAAAAAAAAAAAAAAAAAAAAAAAAAAAAAAAAAAAATTAAAAAATTCGAACACTCTAGGAAGGTTATGGCTCAGAGAAAACTTGCAAAATCTCAACGACTTCCGTAAAAAAGAAGCGATAAAGTGAAAGGTTACCCACTTAAAAATATGCCTAGGATGCCAATCTCATTAAGGTTCGTTGGAGATCAGTTTTTCATTCGGAAAAATGTTTTTACATTCGATCAAATTTCAAGGAAAAGATCGAGACGTTCATATCCTTACGGTGGGAAATATTCATCCGCAATCTGGATTGAGAATAAAAGCTTAAACGGAGGGTTGATCGTTTTTTACACGTGGCTGCAACTAACATGATCCGAATGCTTCCATTATATTTGTTCAAGTATATACAGGACCAACTCTTTTGGTAAGGTCATATTTCCTACTGAAGTTTAATTTGACTCTAATTCGTATCATCTGAGTTTCAAGTTAAAATTAAACGGATATGTAACCATCCGAGGGAAAATAATCTACGGGAGCACTTTCAAGAAAGCGATTTTCGTCGAGTTGGGGGTCGAAAGAAATTGGATTTTTATTTTTTGGCGGAAAGCTCTCAAAGATGTCCTGAAAATATAATAAGTCTAGAGCGGTTTTCTTACTTTTTGCGTCACGGAAGGCTAAAAATTCAATCGTGACTCAGCAATTTTATATTCCTCGAACATAGAAATATTAGGACTTCGAATACATTTTACTTTCACACCGAGAAATTATACGAATAGTCAACGGTTAAAGCGCGTAGGCAGGCGCGCACCGTAGGGTACGCGCAATGCGCAATGCGTGAAGTATTCCTACAGTCTTGTAGGCGCTCATATGCGTTTGATGCCGCACAGTGGAACGAGTCAATGGGAGAGATCGGACAAGATTTGGAGACTTTAAAAGCTTAAAACTCCGTTCATACAAAACTTTGAGGTTTGAAAAGTGTTTGCGATGATTTTCTCGAGGAATTTTCTCTAAGAGGCACTCCTTGGTATTTAAATTTGACGAATTAAACATTTTGCAGTTATATTTAAAAATTGCGTGTCCGACCTCTCCGATTGACTTGATTCAGTGTGCGTCGATCGTGCTGTTAAGTGCAATACGTGGAGTATTCCTACAGTCTTGTAGGCGCTAATACGCGTTAATGTTTCGCGCGATTAAACTGACAGAGTTGAGCATTTCTCTATTTGCTAAAAAACTTGTTACTGAGATGAAGTTTTTGCAGACTCTGTATGAATGATTTACAATTAAAATTAGCTGCATCAAATTTAAGTAATTTTCCTCTCTTTATTTGCAATTTACATACTTACATATCAATAGTTTTAAAAGGAGATCATTAAAAGTTCATTGTTTGTGAGATATGAGCGCGCTTGATTAATTTCGATGAAACTTACTGTGATCGCGCTGAAGAAAATTACTAAGTGTACTTTGATTTAATTTATTTCTTGCTTTCTTTTGGAGGGGAAACTGAAACCGTAATACTGCGTACTCTGAAGAAGGAAATACAACCCTATAATTTTCCGGGACAGTCACAGATATTTGAATACAAATAAGAATAGATACATTACTACTACGAATCCTAAAACTTGAGATACTTTATCTCTGGATTACCATACTTGCATTTATAAAAACTTCAAAACATACTCGCTACAGATCTTTCTTATTGAAGTAATCGTGAGACCAACTCGACAAAAAATGCTGTCTAGCCCTTTCATTACCACGCACGGATATATCCGTGCAGCGCAAAGCGCTTCCCCCGCGCCAAGCACGGATATATCCGTGATTTGAGGATTTGACCCTGCCGTGTTCATTCAGGTGTAGTTCGTTGTTCATCTCCCTCTAGCTGTTCTCTATATGAACCGAATTCAACATGCGAGGAGTGCTATCTATCGGGAAAAAGATGAACTACAACGCTGGCTTGTTTTTATGTTGATCCGCTAGACAGCGCGCGCACTGTATGACCGGGAAAGTTTGATTCGCAGGCGAGGAAATTTATACAAAATAGGTTCATGGTTATGTCGTTGTTTTTCGATCGTAAAGGATTATTTTGTGCATTTCTTTTCAAGTACGTTTATTCTACAACCTATCAAGATCATCTATACAAAATTTCAAGTTGCTGGGATGAGCAGGGAACACATAACAGTAAGAATAAGTACTGAAACATCAATTACACAGCAAGCGCGCGGTAAAGTAACCCGGTTTCTGGGGATGGGTCACCTGCTAAGTAACTTGGTAATGAAAAGGCTAGAAATTTCGGGAACCGCTTTACGAGCATCTGGGATTAGGTAGCCAAACAATTATAGATTTTGGCGCAGCTGAAAATAAGCCTTTTCCGGCGCAAAACCTACTATCCTAGTCCTTCTTAATGATTTCAGTATGCATTCTGTACTTAATGTTCATATTTTTGGGGCTATGTAGTTTGTGCAATTGTGCATTTATCTTAGGGTGATGTAAAGGAGATTTCAAGCCAACGGAATTTCAAGGGGCATCTGGAATTTATAAAGCTTCAGATTTAAATTCGGCATGGATGACATAGATTAGAGTACGGTGAGCAGGATAGCAGGATTCAAATGCAGATTTTTAAAGCTCTAAAAATGCGTTACAAATGTGGATATGAGTACTTTAAAATTGTCAAGGATTAGGATACGCGGCAACGGTATCCAAAACTTCAACGGATTATTTTTATTGAAAAATGATTTCTATCTTCCTATTGGGAACTTTACGGGCAAATAAAATTAGAGTTCATGGCAGGAAAATAAAGCTAAAGAAAACAAGGATTTTTATCCCTTAAAGTACCCGGGACTTAAAGTTAAGGGTCCGCGTCCGTAACTTCGAACTTTCCGCGGCAACAATTACCACGCCCCCCCCCCCCCCCCCAGAGAAAAAAATCGTAAATGACCATGGTATGTGAAAGCTTCGTTGTCATAGAGCTTTCCATTTGTCAGGGTGTCTTAATGAGTAATTCAATTTTAAGCGATTCAATGCGTAAGCATGATCGCTTCTTTAGTTGTCATAGTGGGTGCCTGGGTATGGATGGATTTCAGCTAATGGGAGAGAATGGTTCTGAAAAAAAGTTGAAAAGTGATTTGGCCGTATCAAGCTATAGAATACTTTTCTATTATCTTAAAGCTCCATGCTATAGGAATTAATTACGAGCATCGCAATTCTTCACGATTATTTTTCTTTACCAAGCTTGACATGTCAGGTTTGGTGACGTCATCAAACTGACATTTTGCTGTTATTAATTTTTCCTGCCAATTTACAGTAACAAAATCAAACGAATAATTGAGTTAAGGTCGAGAGGCCACCTGTAGATGTAAGAAAAAAATATTTGCTCACATATTCCACCAAAATTTTTGATGGAAAACAGCGTCACCGCACTGACATTGAATAAGTGAGACACTCCAAAATTCATGGAAAAAACTGAAATTATGCTGAAATTGGAAGAAATAAGTGGACATAATATCGAGTTACACGCTTGAAGTCTCAAATTGAATTGAATCATATAGTTTTCTGGTGTTTTAATGCATATTATATCAAACGATATACAATCAAGACTTAAAAAAAAATTAGACAAAGCTCGCTAAAGGTCCTGGTTTATTTATGTAACGATTTGATACATTGATTACCCCCGAGTTACACGTCACAAAACTGACATTTTCACTATTTAGCACGTCGAAAAAAAGGTTTAGAGTTATTCAAATCTCCTTAGGAATTTGTTCGTGGTTGGTGTGACCTGGTTCTGCGCAAAAAACCAAACATTGAGAGAAAATATTATAATAGAAAGTTTTGAGCAACCAGTTACACGTCTTTCCCATATATATTTTCTCCCATTAGCTGAAATCCACCCGTATACGGCCTTGAGGTGTGTTGTATAATGCCTGGAGGTGAATCTTATAAGGCCTCAAAACGGTTCCGCTGAACCCGGGTTCCCGGGAACCCGAGTTGTGTTCATCGCGACTTGCCTCTCGCGGTCGAGACGTCCAACAGCGATCGCCGCTCGTGCAGCTCCGGCGAGGATCCCATCCGCAGGCCCGCGCCCAGACCTACTGGCGCTGACCTCCTATGGACGGTGCCCCCCAAAACCCCCGGGCTTCTGCAACTGCATCGCCACCACCACACGCATGGCCACCCGAGGCCCTCTTTACACGGACAAAATCGCCAACGGATCCCCGTCCGAGTGGAGCTCATCAATGCTCACCGATACGCATCGATGAACGTTGGTGACCTCCACTAGGATGGGGGTCTGCTCGCTGTTTGTTCGTGTAACGAGGGCCTTGGAGTCGAAGGTGCGTCTTGACAGTTCGTCCGACTGCCGGATGGAGGGTACGTCAAACAGCCCCCCCGGGCGCTCTGTCGGATGACAAAGCGCCCGGCGGATTGCTTGACAGACCATCCGCCCGATAGTCGGATGAACCATGGAGATGCACCCTCGGCTTGNCCCAAAAAAAAAAAAGCCTCCATCACCGCCACCAGCATGCACTACTAGACTACTATGCTTTACTCCACTACCATGCACTACTAAACTACTATGCTTTACTGCACTACCATGCACTACTAGACTACTATGCTTTACTAGACTACCATGCACCACCTCCACAATTACAGGGCGTCCGGAAATTAAGGTACTTAATTTTCCGGATCGATTTTTCGGCTCAAAATATGACTATTTTCTCCTATGCACATGCACCCGAAAACGCTTCATACGTGAGCTATGCGCTTCCAAAGTTGGCATTTTTATTTCTTTCAAAATGATTTAACTTCTCGTTGTTAAGTAATAAGTGCCTGAAACTGTAAGTCTGGGGGGTATTTTACAGCGTACTATTCATTTTCCGTGTTTTCAAGGACGCACGTCTTCGGAAAATGACGTTCCGAGGTTTCCCCAATTTTAAAATTGCGATAACTTTTATGGTAGATGATATGTGGAAAAACGGGTTACGGCAAGTGAGTGAGCGCGAAAAATCAATGCTCCGAAGCACTGCACAAATTTTCCAAGTACGCGTCATTTCGACGTAACAGAGCAATGAAAAAGTTTCATATTTTCAAATCTCCTTGCCTGGTAGGCAATTTTCACTGCAGTGGCTGTCAGAAAAATTGCCTCCCGAGAAGTGGGCTTCAAAAATCCCGAAGCTAACGCGGCTTTTCGAATTTTCGAAGTCCACTTCTCAGGAGGCAATTTTTCTGACAGTCCCTGTAGTGAAAATTGCCTACCCGGCAAGGAGATTTGAAAATATGAAACTTTTTCATTGCTCTGTTGCATCGAAATGGAAAATTTGTGCATTGCTTGGGAGCATTGATTTTTCGCGCTCTCTTACGTGCTGTAATCCATTTTTCCAAATATCATCTACCATAAAAGTTATCGCAATTTTAAAATTGGGGGAACTCTCGGAACGTCAGTTGCTGAAGACGTGCGTTCTTAAAAACACAAACGAGAAAGTAAAACAGTACGTTAAAAAATTCCTCCAAACTCACAGTTGCAGCCACTCACGACAAAACAACGAAGAGTTACATCAATTTGAAAGAAAAATATGCCAACTTTGGAAGCGCATCTAGCTCACTTGTGAAGGGTTTTCAGATATACGTGTATAGGAAAAATAGTCATATGTTGAGCCGCAAAATCGATCCTGAAAGTGCGTTAACCTCCGGACACCCTGTAGAGAGGAAGTGGAGAAAAAGGCAGAAAAAAGAGAAAAAAGAGAGAAAAGGAAGAGAAAAGAGAGAAATAAGAAAGAATAAAGAGAAGAAAGAGAGAATAAAGAGAAAAAAGAGAGAATAAAGAGAAAAGAGAGAGAAGAGGAAGAAAAGGAAGAGAAGGAAGAAAGCAGAAAAAGAGGAATGGAAGAGAACTGAGAAAGAAGAGAAGAAAACAGAGAAAAGAGCTGAACAAGGAAGGAAATTGAAATTAAAGAAATAAAACAGTAAGATGGAGAAGGAGAGAAAAAAGGAAATAAGGAAGAAAACGGAGGGGAAAAGGAAAAAAATTGAGATAAAAGGAAGAAAACATAAAAAAATAAGTAAGGTAGAAAACAAGGAGTAGAGGAATTGAGGAAGATGATTGGAGGGAGATTACACCTGCTAGGTTGTTACAGAGACAACCCAAATGTTAGGAGCTGTTGCGATGAATCAGCAGAACTTCAAGGACTGAAGAAAAATCTAAATGGAAGTACTTGGGTGGTAAGCCGTGAGAGAGGAGCACGATAAGAAGAAAAGGATGAATGAAAAAACGGGCAAGAATCCTGAATTTTGGAAACAGTGGATACCTGACCTGACCTAATCTTAATCACACTTGGAGCATCTGAAAGTGGTCATTATTACACATTATGGTTTTAAGTGGAGATATTGCAATTTTGTGAAATAAAACAATCTGCGAAAAGTCATAACTCCGGACGCTAAGAAGATTTCATGACACTTCCCCTGGAGGCGATCTACGACATAGCACGCCACCAATTCTTCCATTTTCATTGTTACCTAGTTATGAAATTCATGATCTTCTTTTGATCGAAAGTTCTTTCCCCCTCTCCACTACCTGCCTCACTGGATGGTAGATAGGCGGCTTTCGAATTCAACTAAAAGTAAAAGCACTACTTCGCCTTGCTTAGGAAAAACGCAGTTTCTGAAATCTTGGATTTTCTGAGAAACACAGGGATGCATTCTTCCTATTTTTCGGAGAATTTCGTTCGCAATTTATATGCAATTAAAGGAGCTGAGAATCTCGAGAAAAATATCTATAAACTTCACTCACAATTAGCTATTTTAGAGACTTCGAAGTGCTTTTTGTCTTAAATATGTATCCACGGGTTTTGGTGAACTCATGATTCAAAAAGAAGAGTCTTAGTGGAAAATTGCCACTTTCTTTCATTGTTGTGGGAGGGGAGGAGGGGGGGGGCAAAGAGAAAACAAGATTCGAAATTATAATTGCGGGCCAATTGGCACTCCTTACTTTCACGAGTCGTCTCTGATTGGCTGATCCGTCTGGTGCCCACTTTTTGGGGCCCTTATGGAAAATAACATTGGGTTCATTTTTCCTTGAAAATACCTCGAAAATTAGGGAGACTTTATCCGTCGGAGATTTCAGAAATAGACTCTCCAAATTTTTCTAAAGTGATTGATGGGTAATATATGACGCTTTTTTTCTCAAACATTGCGAACAATTCGACCTGGTATTTTGTTTATTTATTAAATTGCCAATTAGGTACATATAAATTGCGAAAAAAATTCTCTGAAAAATTGGAAGACTTTATCCCAATGTTTCTTAGAAAATCCAATTTTCATTAATAGGATTTTCTCCTGAGCAAGACAAATCAATGCTTTGACTCATAGTGGAATCCGAAAGCCGCTTATCGACATCTACCGTCCAGTAAGGCAGGGAAGGGAGAGGGGTAAAGTACTAGAACCGGTCAGGGGAGGATCATGAATTTGACGACTGAAACAGCGAGAGAGGAGGAAGCGGTAACGGGCGACAAAAGAACGAGAGTTGAGAATTGAGTCGACACTTTTCTGAAAAACGTTTGCTGAAGAAGAGGGGAGGAAGTATGAGTTCGACTGAAAAAGACACGATGCGGGCCGATGCGGCACACTGTCAAAAGGCAAAAGTGAGTTGATGGGAGAAAAGAGTGAGAGATAAGAATCGGTTGGATGAAATCGGCTGAAATATTGGGGAGAGCCTAGAATTCGGAGAAAAGAGGTGCCAGCCTGTCGGCCAGACCAGGGACGCAGACATCCGGTGGGTCGCTGGTTACGTGAGGTGAGCAAAGATAAGCCGCCTGCCGCCCGCCCTACCGCCGCCAATTCATTTCCCTGCCGATCGGCCGATCCTGATCAAAACTGTGGTACACTTCAATGTTGCCTAATCAACCTTTCATTCAATTCTGGCGGGAAACTCTCTTGGTGTACCTATGCTGAAACGAGTCCCATTGGATTAGGGCGGGAAACATACTTTGAGTACCTACCTATGCTGAAACAAAGCTTCTCATGTTTCATCAGCTCTCTCTATATTACTTTGATCTAATTATTGATCTGGTACAAGGCGTTCGAAATTTTCCGCCTTAAGTAATTGCTGTAGTCGAAAAATGCACAAATCTCTGATTAAGGCTGATTGACTAATCTCGTTAGCGGTGTTTCAAAATCTCGGCTACTATTTAATTTCTTTCAGCGAGAACAAATTGACAATTTTCCTAGAAGTTTTATTTTCAGAATTCTCCTCGCACAAAGAAGAGAATCCATGGGAGATTTTAAACAATGTTGTCGAGTCGTTTTCCAATTAAAAAATAAAATACGACAGGCTGTCTGCAACATCGCAAACCGAAATACGTGGTTAGGGAGTTTCCTCTATGAAAAAGCTGACAAAAATACAAATAGCCTAGGTTATCGTGAGCAGAATTGCCACGTAATTTGAGAAACATGGGTACAACCAGTTTCTTGGACAAATGGTGGAGTTTCCTACTGTTGAGGATAAGCGGGATGGATAAGGAGACATGCTAAACTTGAAATAATTTTCGCGGAAAGTTGGTTTCAGCGTCAAACGACAAGGGCAATCAAGGTGAAAACTGACCCATTTTTCCGACAGTTTTGGATGGTTTCCTCTGCCTGGAGTAGAATGAATTTTAAAAAGAGGACATGTGAATTTTCTCAAAATTCTCTAAAAAAACCGAAAGACTCTTATTCCCTGCAACTCGAGGAAACTTCTACCTTCAAAAAAAGGGCCAATGGAAGCATTGATAATAGGCACTGGATCAATCGAATATTTGTCATGCGGTTTTCCTCGCTCCAAAAATGATAGTACGATGTACTGCACAGAAAATCCCTGAAGGGAAATAAGAAATTTCCTACTCGGCATCGCTAAAGTACGAATCAAAAATTTAAACGTCGACCACTGCAGCTGCTTCGCCAATTCAACTACATTCGTCAAGTGTACCAGAATTTTCGATGGGAAACTTTCAAATCCACGCTAAGACAAAAAGGAGGAGGGAAAGAACAAATAAACAAAAGAGGAAATACCTAAATTAAGATTCAATTCAATAAGTCAAACACGTTGAGACATTAACAGTGATAAATTATTCAATAAATGGGCAGAATTTAAATCAGAAGTATGTACGAAATGTATCTCAAACCTTGATCCAGAACCAGCCAAACCATGTAGTAACAGAGGTAATTGCATGGGCCAAATTTTCAATCCAAATCAGGAACACGAGATAATGTCCAAAGTCCAGAAACACACGACCGAATCGCGACATTCAAGAATCGTTCACACATTTACGAAATTTCACGCACCATGAGTCAATTTCACGAGGAGATTGAAGGCGAGATCAAAAGTGTACATATCAAGTTCCGTTTAAACACGAATCGTTCATACATGTGCTGAAAATTATCGTCACGGCAAGATTACAAGCGAAACTTTTCACGGGAAACACATCAAATTCCGACCACACACTTTCACGAAACCGCCGCGGAGAAAGGAAACCAATTCTGCCGGTTCGTTCCGATCGCTTACTCTTCACGAAACGCGACACGATTCCTTCGAAATCTCATCGAAAATTCGTAGGGAAGACTAGTACGATGTTTGAAAAGCGAAATACTCAAGAATAGATGTGAAAGGAGAGAGATTTTAGCAGCAAAATGTGTGAAAACGGTTGAGCGACACGCGACGACCACGGGAGCACGCGACTACGCCGGCGGCGTTCTCTCGGCAACTGATTTTCTGGAAGGAGCAGGGATCCAAGATGGCGGGGTGCTGGCGGCAGCGACGGGGGGAGGGGAAGATTTTCTGTAAGCTCGACAGACCTTCCCCGGTACCAACAGGTTGAACCATGTTCGCTTTATCTCTCCTTTGCACAGAATTTAGAAATCGTTTCTGCCGGGCCGATTTTTATTCATACATCCGGTGGTGGAATTGTCGGTTCCTGACGAATTTGAAGCGCTGAAACTGAATTTGAGCTCAGATTTCCTCTGGGAAGTCATCTTTGGAAGTTATCTCTTTCATAAAACAAGGACAACGAGAATCACAAAAACTAACGCAGTTACTGAGTTAATGTCAGGCATGCATATCGATGGCTGTTCATTGTTTCAAAATGCATAGCTTAATTTCCACTTTTTGAATCCTCCGCTAAGATTTCATAACTTTTAAAGAATATAAAGGACAAAAATTATTCTAATTTCTTTGTGGACATTTCGATCGGAGGACAAAATTCCATAAAAATTTTCAAAGAAACTGATACTTATATTAGCTGGTTTTCTTCTAGATAACTAGATGTGAGCAGATCACTGCAACGTCTCAATCGAAATTATTAATATTTTTTTTATTATTTCTTTGATTTTTCCCGCGGCAGCCTTCCTGTCATACTTCATTTTTTCTCTCTTAAACTAGCCAACGATATTTCTTGAAAATGTCCTTTATTTTTCTTCTCTGTCAACAAAACATTCTTTATGGATTTCAAGCTAACACTCTAGCTTGATCCTCTTCAACAAAATAAAACAGCAGCAGAAATTTTGAAACGCTGCGATTAAGTAGGTGGTTTGTATGTACTTCGGCCATCGATACTATGATACTCCACGTAATGTTCCGTTCAAATTGTGCTTATTTCTTACCTGGAGGACCAAATATCCAAATATTACGTGAGAAATTTTGGCTACTTACTGACACA
>NW_017547298.1:192940-227040 GCF_001854935.1 Bemisia tabaci | reverse complement strand
AAGACAACCCCCCCCCCCCTTCCTTTTGAAGTAGGTGACCATCTGGAGCCAGAAATTTTTAGGTTTTTTTTACCACGATATTACCTACAGCGTCTGTACAGTTTTCTTTCCTTCTTGATGTGAGAAAAGTAAAGGCGCGCAACCAATGATAGGGTGTACTTATGTGGGTAAGCGAAAAGAGAAGAAAAATCATTGGCGATTCTTAAAAGTTGGCATCACTGTTTTTTCGCCATATAAATTCATTAAAAATGTCGACTGTAATTGAGGCAATTCGCCTCACCAAGAATCGATTGTTAAACATACATTTAAATGTAGGCAAAACCGTGTTGACAACTTTCAAAAATAGCCACTGCAGAAAAATCCATGCCCCCTCCCAATTTTCTTCAATCACCATCTGGAATTTAGAATTTTGAGTTACTTTTTCAAATATATGTTGATGTCTACACTACTGCGCTGAACCGAGGAAAAACGCAGTACGAACATTCGAGGGTTGCCAAGTTTCCTACTATACCTAAAATGTTTATTTTTGAGGAAATATACGAGTACTAGCTGCTCCGGACGCCCTACGGGCGCCCTCCACAGCTAGCAATGGTGGTGAGTACCTTAATTGGAATCGGAGCAATTAGTTGAATCTACTTAATAATGATGAATAAAATGTCTGTAACAATACGTGTTGTTAGCAATACGCAATACTGCAGTTAATAAGTCAGGGTCAGTCAAGCCGCAGAGAATAAGATGCCAGGATATCAAGAAGCTGTGAGGCGGAGTAGCCGAGGGATGGCGAAGGAATGTGGGTGGCGAGTGACGAACTGACGAACTAGTGATGGCGATTCTTGGATCGATCTTTCAAAAGATCGATTCTCTGAGACCAAAAGATCGATAAGATCGAATCGATTCTTTCCCGCCGATCTTTCGCGTGGATCGATTCTTTCAACCTAGAATCGGATCGAAAGAATCGGTTTCTATCATTTCTAACTTTTGGTTTCTTTTCTCCTAGAACCTATCAACTTGATTGAAAATGAGGACAAACATTTTTTCTAAGAGCTTATCGCACATAATCCTGCTCAATTTCCTTCCTATGAGTCCCGATCTTCTCCGATTCTTTTCAGCTCTTTTTGATTATACACAAAAGATCGGATCGAATCGGATCGGAACGGTTCGGGAACGATCTTATGTCACGTGACGATTCGTGTAGATCGGATCGGAAAAGATCGGATCGTCACATCACGATTCCATCGGAGAAAATGAAAATACTAGATAGGATCGATTTCAATCAAAAATCTCCACACACTGATTACTATTCTGTGATCAACTATTATCAGACAAATGATTTATATTCATCCATTATACGTTTACAAATCTACTCCACGATGTACTAAAAGATCGTCACGTGACGATCTTGAATCGATTCAGAATCGTCACATGACAAATTTAAACATATGTTATTGGCTCATTTTGAAAGTTCAGATCGGCGGGAAAGATCGGATCGTTGGATCGATCTTTTGAAAGATCGATTCTTTTGACCCGATCTTTGAATCGGATCGATTCTCCCTAGCCGATTCAGATCGATCCAGGAGAATCGATTCTCAGTCGAAGAATCGCCATCACTATGACGAACGACGATGCGACCCAAACTTCCTTCTTTGAGGTTGGTGGAAGGAGAGCTATACGAAAGAAAACGGAGATAGCCGAAAGAACGTGGTGGGAGGGGTGGCTGAGACCCTAGAGGGGGTATCTAGGGACGGGCAAGCAGGTAGCGGCCGGATGACCGCTCAAAACAGCTGAACTTTACTCGTCGATAAAAGTAAGAAAATTTGAGAAAATCGAAAAAACAATTACAGCCTGCAAATCTACAGATCAGAAGCTTTCATTTAAAAAAAACCCCATGCAAATCGGTCCGATGGTTCTCTCAAAGTTAATGCCCCAAAATGCGGACTTTAGTCTGAATAAATGGGAGAAAATTTGAGCCCAGCTAAACTTCACTCGTTGATAAAAGTAAGACAATTTGAGAAAAACGAAAAAACGACCACAGCCTGTAAATCTACAGATCACAGGCTTTCATTTAAAAAAAACCCCATGCAAATCGGTCCGGTGGTTCTCTCAAAGTTAACGTCCAAAGATTCGGACCTCCGTTTTAATGCATCGAAGACAATTTTAGAAAATTATAGGAGAAAATTTGAGAAAATCAAAAAAACGATCACAGCCTGCAAATCTACAGCTCAGGGGCTTTCATTTAAAAAAAATCCCATGCAAATCGGTCCGGTGGTTCTCTCAAAGTTAATGCCCCAAGATTCGGGACTTTGCATTTTAATATATAGGATTTTTCCTTGATATTTTCAGGAACTTTAGCAGGAATATTCAGGGATTAAGGCCATGTAGAATCTGTTTCTGCAGATACTCGTCAGTTCCGCTTCTCCCGGGATACGAACCCGGGTCCTATTATTGACCTAAAGTCAGACGCGCTGACCACTAGGCCAACCTGACCAGTAAAAATGCTACCTTCTTATGTCCTCCTGGTGGTAGTCAGAATCCATAATTTTTAGGGTTTTTCTTCTTTTTTTTTCATATGATGTTTTGGGGCATGAACAACTGTTCCCACCTTTCGATCCAAAAAACTTATCAACGTAATATTAACGTTTCCATAATATGGGACTGCGGTCCAATTATGAAAACTATGTCGACCTTACACGACCAGACACTACGTCTGGTCTATGTCTGAGACATAGTCCCGTGGACATATTATGTTAATCATGCAATATATCGCAGTTCGATATCTTATCGAGCTGCTTTAAACTTTTAATAATCGACCCGCAGGTCGAGAGGAGCAGAAGAGTCCATGATTACTCCCTCTCATTTTCCATGGGTGACCATAATGAGGCTCGGAATTTTGAATCTTTTAATACGATATTTTGGTGCGCATATAATTTTCCCCTGTAATCCTAGTATCAATTGACAGCGCTATCAATGATGGAACCTATGCAATAAAAATAAAGAGACTTNGGGGGGGGGGGGGGGGGGTCGCTGTGTTGCAGGAATTTAGACCGGCTCTCTCGTGCTTCATTATTTTAATGACCTTTTTCTGTGAAATAAAAGGGAGCAGGGTAAGGGGAGTAAGGCCTTAACCGTGAGAGTTTCTGCAAAATTATGGCCTCTGGATGCGATATCAAGTAAATTTTCAAGAATTAATTTTGGTTTAAGTTATTTTTTTTCAGTAAGTTGGAATTATTAGCCGATGTGCGTTAAAAACCATTATAAAGCTCACTAGATGGCGCAAGTTCACTTGCCGCCAGCGACCGCTTGCCGAAGTTTCAGGCTGGTTTTCACGCCCCCATCTATTTCCGTGCCGTGTCTAGTGACCTGTTGAACTTTTGAGATTGAGAAATGCATGACTACCGACAGTTTCGAAAAATACTTTTGGACGGATAATTGTTTCGTTGTTCGGTGATGCAAAGAAAATCATATGGAAGTCGCTCTTTAAATGCAGTTAGGTTTCTTTCCTCTGGGAGGCGTTCATGTGCTGCACTCCTCCTTCATTCGGAGAGAATTTAGAAAACTACCCAAGTTCTTTTTGATTATTTCAATTTGTTTGAAAAAAAAAAAATAAAAATGAGCGGTGTCGTTGGAGGCCAAAATCGGCTCTACCCCCAGTCCTTCAAGCCAAAATTGAACCCACTACCCTGAATGCACGTAATTTTAGGGTTTTTTGACGGTAAAAGGTCCGACGAAGATCATTGGTTTTAGCCTTTTTTTAACCGTTTTAGATTTGTTGAACTTGGTTGTCGACCCGTTTCGGCGCGTATATGTCCGGCCATCATCCGCGACGTAGCTGGTTGTAGCGACGGCGCACAGTGGATCGAGTCAATAACAGAGGTCGGACATGAGATTTTTGACTAAAACTGCAAATTTTGATGTTTATTTGGTCACATTTTAAATTTCAAGGGGTGCTTATGGAAGCACCTTTCACGAGGGAACCCATGGAACCACTCTTAGAACCTCAAAGGTTTGTATGAACGGAGTTATAAGCGTTTAAAGTTTCCAAATTTTTTCCGACCTTCCCTATTGACTCGATCCACCGTGCAGCGGCTGCTGGATGTTTTCCGCGGATCTTGTCTCATCTCTGAAGGACTTTAAACAGAGTGTTGAGAGGTGGAATCTCCAGATTCATCAGCTGTTCCTTACGTTTATGAATTCGTAGATATTTTTCCAACATGTGGGTTTCTTGTGGGGTTTTCTTGTCTAATCAATCCTAACTAAAAATTTATACGAAGTTGGGCCTCCGTCGAAAAATGGGCCGCTATTGCCGTTTTGTCTGTCTCCCGGTTTTACGTGTGCCAAGCATTATGTGCTTGTGCTCTAATTTTTACAGACTACAATGATTTCCCTGCATACACTTTTGAACAGCTTTGACACTTCATACTATAAACTCTTGCTTCCTGCAAAATATCAGTTCCTTCTGTTATCTTTTTGTTGAATTGTTGGTTTAAGCAGAGTGGGTTAATGAGGTACAGTTTTATATTGCATGAATACGAGATATGATGGAAATTAGGCCAATATTTTGGGTGATAGGCGAGTCTTTCGTGTGAGAGATATGCTTATCCTGGTTTTCCTATTTGCGAGAGGTTTGTGCTTTCCTTCTCTGTTTTTGCTTTTTCTAGGAATTTAACAAGACTTTTGGGAAGACTGAATTCCAGAAAAAAGTTCTGGAATAGCTCAAGATACTGGAAAGAGCGACGCCAAAAACGACCGTTTTTTGGCACAATTTGGGCCAGAAGGGATTTTTCTGAAACCGGGCCCAAACGATACCTTATGATACCCTAAAACTCTAATTAAAATTTTAGCTTGAGTATACGCACGGTTTTTGAGAAATGAGGGGGCAAAGTTGCCAAATCGCCATCATTCTGGACGGCATTTCTACAGCAAAAAGACGGGGAAAATGGACGAAAAAGTTACATTTTTGATGAGTTTCGGCTGTAAATGTTCTTATTGGGCCCCCAAGCATTTAACTGTGTTCAGTTTCAAAAATTTTGATCGCACAGTGGTCCGAAGTGGAGAGAAATCGTCGACAAATCAGGATTCTTTGTCAAATTTTTAAAAATGGAAATAAAATTGTCGGTCTGCTGCAGTTTTCATGGCTAACAATGTTCTTATCGGTCTTCAATGCATGAAATTGTGTTCAGCTTCACAAATTTACATCGCACAGTGGTCAAAAATGAGGGAATTAGTGGACAAATTAAGATCCTCTGTGAAACTTTTTAAAAATGAAGTGAAACTGTTGGTCCCCAGTAGAGTTTAGATCCCGGAAAACTCTTTAAATTATTTTTTGGACTGTTTAAATCATTTTTTTAATTTTTTCTCTCCGTTTTTCCTTCTTTTTTTTAAATTTCTGAAAGTTTGCATATTTTATTGAGATAATGCTACAAAGTCTATTCTATAACAACGTTCTATAGACAATACGGTCTGACATGCAGTAATAATTAAGAAAATTAAATACATGAATTTTTCCGAGATCTAAACTCTACTGGGGACCAACAGTTTCACTTCATTTTTAAAAAGTTTCACAGAGGATCTTAATTTGTCCACTAATTCCCTCATTTTTGACCATTGTGCGATGTAAATTTGTGAAGCTGAACACAATTTCATGCATTGAGGACCGATAAGAACATTGTTAGCCATGAAAACTGCAGCAGACCGACAATTTTATTTCCATTTTTAAAAATTTGACAAAGAATCCTGACTTGTCAATGATTTCTCCCCATTTTGGACCACTGTGCGATCAAAATTTTTGAAACTGAACACAGTTAAATGCTTGGGGGCCCAATAAGAACATTAACAGCCGAAACTCATCAAAAATGTAACTTTTTCGACCATTTTTTCCGTCTTTTTGCTGTAGAAATGCTGTCCAGAATGATGGCGATTTGGCAACTTTGCCCCCTCATTTCTCAATAACCGTGCGTATACTCAAGCTAAAATTTTAACCAGAGTTTTAGGGTATCATAAGGTATTGTTTGGGCCCGGTTTCAGAAAAATCCCTTCTGGCCCAAATTGTGCCATTCTTGGCGTCGCTCTTTCCCCTCTCAACGCACACTATTTAAAGTCCTTCGGAAATGCGACAACATCCCCAGAACAGCCCAACAGCTGCAGCTGCTAAAACCACCCCGGTCGTGTCCCGGATGATAGTCGAATAGATGACTGAAACGTGTGGCTGTGGGTAACAAAATTCAACTACAAAGTATAAATGTTTTTTAGAGGTAGTTTTTTTTTTTAAAAATAACTGACTTTTCTAGTTTTTTAATATGCATGGTTTCAAAATGAGTTCCTCACTTTTACACCATTTTTAATTTTTGAGATTTTATTTTTGAGAAATAAACACATAATTCATAATGAATATATCACAGTAGCTTTAAATTAAACTAAGGAAAATTATGAAAGAATATTAACAATAATAGAATAAACGTGTTGACAGCTAGTATGTTAAAATCTTAATCTTTTAACACCCTTGATCCATGATCATTGCTGATACAAATAATAAGTTCACAGTAACTCCCATTAAAAACTAGATGTTGCGAACTCTATACTGTGTAATTCAACTCCAAGAACCGACGTGAGAGTGCCCGCGCAGTCTAGTTTCCCTTTGAGGAGTAGCTATTCAGCGTGCACGCGCATGGTTGGGGCACGGCAAGGACGCGCATGGTTTGGACCCGGCATTGACACGCGAAGTGAGGACGCAGGCGCTAGAAATCAAGATCAAAAGATCAAATTGTAGATAAATCATTTTCAAATAATACCTTTTAAAAGTAGTGAATTTAGAAATTTTGTATCATTTGATTCAGTTTCTACAAAATAGTTGATGGAAAAAAGACAACTTGATAATGAGCTTGCAGCAGCATGTGTATTGACAGAATACAACACGATTCTTGAAGTCCTCATTTTTGTAGGTTCTCCTCTGATTGAAAATCCTATCAGCGATTATTACAGAGGAATTATTGACGGAATTTTGCTGTTAAGAACTTCTGTATTTCTATTGAAGTAAAAGGAGAAAGGGAGGGACCTAACTAGTTTCATTCATAGGGCTACTGGCAGCTAACGGGCGCTGATTTGAATTATAATGAACAATTCTGAATATTTCATTTTAAATGAATATTCAAAATAGTTTTATCTCTCCTCCCCCAACAAAGGGAAGAAAAATTATCAGGCTTTAATTTTCAAACGACAAAATTTTTATGCTAAATTCTGACTTGGGAAATTTTCTACTCTGTTTGGCTGCAAAGGCCATTGACTTAATTTTAAGAATGAAGACTTTCTAAGATAATAGTGCAAAGGGGTGGGAAAAGTTCCAAAACACCGACTATTTGCAGCAATCAAGCATTTTGGCTGCATGGTGTAAGATTTACCTGACATTTGTCCTGATTGGCAGATTGAGAGATCAGGCAATTTTACACTCCTGGTTTTGCAGACTGGGCCAAGATACGATATAATACATGTATTAATACAGCCTATTTAGCTGCTTTGAGTTGAGGATTGAAAGGGTACGAGTCTTAAGTCAAGATAGAATAATTCATAAGAAGTATCAATATCTGCACCATATAAGTGGCAAACGCACCTTAACTTTTACACTAAAAATGTTTCTCTGTACCTTACAGTCTATTTACTTATTTATATTTTTTCATATTTTCAATAAATGCAGCAATGTTATGAGAAGCTTATGCTGTATGTGTCTTGGTGAATATAGAGTTATATGATTTACAGATGACTACTAACAATAATTACTATACTTGGTATGACACCACAATGGTTCGGTTCGTCAAAGGGTTCTGCCACAAGGCAAACAGCCCTCTAAGTTCTCTGTACCCTACAGTATAGGCTTCTTTAAGACTCTCATAGCAAGTTTACATCTCCATGATGTGCCCTGCTTGTACACATGAGTCTTTTTTCCCTTATGGCACTAAAGAGCTGCTGAAAACTTGAGATTGACACATAGAAAGAAAAAATGCAGCTGAGGGCTTTTTGCTACCCATGATAACTCAATACCAAGCCACACAATTTTCTTATTACCTCCATCCCTTACTTGAGAACCAAACATTTTCAGGTGAAAAAAATAGTTAGTTTGTTAGTTTATTTTATTACAGCCATTCCGAATAGACTTCAGCCTTACAGAAGTGTTAAATATATGTGAGTCCAACTACAGGAAAGGGGATTTTGTTGCAGAAAAATTCAAAATTATGATACTGCTACCACTGCCCAGAGAAGTTTTTTAGCGTATGAACATTTTTTTGACTACATGTCCACAAAAAGTCTAACGAAACCAGAGTTGTGATGATTTGCAGTTTCAAGTTCGATGAATGACGTTTTGAGGAAAAGTCTTGGTTTTGATTTGCCGTGTTTGATGTTCAAAATTACTTAATTTTAAAGCAACGTTGGGCCTTTTCCTGTTGTAAAGAAAACTAAACTAGACTTGATTTATACTCCCTATTTCAGAATATTTCAATTTTCTCATTCAACTTGACAAGAATTCCTCCATGTGCAAAATAAATCAATGACAAAGATCCCTTTTTCCATAGACAGTTGCTGCTTATTAATAGTAAAAATTGTTGCAAAAAGTTAAAGATATGAGTCAATGGAGAGTGCAAGCACTTGCCTACAACAAGGAAAGTTTTTAAAGTGACGAATTTTTTAAGAGGTGATGAGCGAGGGGAGAAAAAAAGAAGTGGAGCAAAAACAAGTGTAAAAGAACAATACATTGGTTTGTAAATTTACATACCTTCTTGTCATTTTCCTCTCAAAAGTTCTGAGATTAATTCACCAGATATTTACAGCCGTAGAATTGAGTTTTCCTTTCAAATGATGGGCATCTAATGGGCGAGTTGAATTTGTAAAAAGGATTCATTGAATACTGAGAACAGATAAAAAAGGAGATTATTATTTTAACTTATTTAAAAATATTCTTCATGGCAAAAAAGAAAGCAACATGTGCTGCTTTAACACCATCGATCCTACATTACTTTACAAAATGCCTACCATTACAGCGGATGGGTGCAAAATTGATAGAACCATTTATCAAGACATTGCCTGGGTTTTCCTATTTGCTCTCTGGCAATACTGATTTGCTATACAGCAGGTTCCTTATAAAAGAGCCAGCATGTTTATTATGGACAGAAAGCATACTGAAAAAGTGATGTGTTTTCAGCATTGACTGTGAGCTATTTAATTTAAAAGCGCAATGGAATAAAAGCACAAATCATGAAAACAATATTTCATTCTTTCCCTCAGACTTTTGATTTCTTCTATGAGGTCAGATCTTCTGGATTCGTACATTTCTTTACAATGACTGAACCTGTGATTATTATTTTCTTCAAGTTTGCTGTGATCAACGAATCACTACATCAAGCGTTTCATAACTAAGCTTTGCTGCATAATAGAATTTGAGAAAGTAAAGTTGTAGGAACCCAAAACGTAACTTTTTCCAAAAATGTTGCTGAACAGATCAAATAAAAAAGGAAAGGTAGCTGAGCCATATTCAAAATAACACTAAAAAATTGAAAGCAATAAAGAGGGGTGTCATTAAAGGCCAAAATCAGCCCTAATTTAGGACTGAAATTTGACCTGCTCAGAATTTTTTTTTTTATTTAGAGCCTGTATCAAGCTGCATTTTGGTTATGTTCTTTAGGGGTATTAAAGCAATCGATCGTAGCAAAAATCACTCTGACACTATCTCAATGCTGCAAAGAGTTGGTTCTGATGTTTTGTTTGAACACATACCTTGATGAACATTTCATAGATTTCGTTGAAGAAATTTTTGATGCCATCCTCATTTTTGACATCATGCACCATGAGAAATCTCATGTGACTGGCAGTCACAAAAGCAGAAACGTACCACTGATTAAATTTATCAACAGATTTGAGATACATGTTGTTTGTCTTCCACATGTGTTCATCCACGAGATCAAGAGCTGCATGAGCAATAAACTGATTTAGATGACTGTGGTCTTCTTTCTGGAAAAGAAGAGAGTACAATCAAAAATTGAAAATAAGAGGAAAAATAGGCATGTGAAGTGTTGCAAAGAAATAATCAAAGAGGCATCACTTTAAAATAATATCAATGGAATTTTCATACTTGAAGCAGGAATTTCTGCTCAAAAAATATTATTTTTCTCCATGAGAACTGAAGACCAACAAACTTAAGATACATCATTAGGTCTAAAATATGATCGACTGCAGCACCATGGCAGTAGCAAATGAAACGTTTCAACTTGGATATCATAAAAAATAGTGTATTTCCTTAGGAAAATACACCAAAAGTATGGATACTATTAAATCCTCTTAAGCAATGAAATACTGATGCTGCTAATAATTGAAACGAAAAAATAATCAGAACCTGATAAACTTCTTTGAACTTCGGGATTTCCCGAGAGGACAGGAAAATTATAATGTAGGCCAATCAAAATGCTTTATTGGGATTCGAGTATATCATTATTTTGGCTTGTGATGATAAAGTTTACTACAGCCTATTGGCTTATGAAAAATTCATAGACTTGACTCTAAACCACAATTCAGTCTGCCTGGAGTTCTAACTCTATCCTAATGAGCCTGTTGCTAACTCCGGCTCGAGCAAAAACAAGAGTTGTCTCTTGTAGAGAATGGCCCCGAAATCCTGAGGAGCTCATCAAGAAATTACGTCTGAGGTACATTCCTAACTACATCATCTGCATAAGAAATAAGTGATTGTACAAGCTTCCCCGCTTAAAAAACGATACTAGGGCACAGGTGAACATTTGGTGAGAGGAGTTGTTCCATCCAACCCCTGTAAACTAGGATGCCACGTAATATTCAACATGGCCAACGCCAACCTCCCAAAACACATGTGATGAGATGGGGTTACATCAACCGGCATGTTCATATTTACATCTTCCTGGCATTGATTAAGACCATGGTACATGCTTCCTAACAATTTACATGCGGAAGCGTCAGCCATGTTGAGTATTGCGCAACATCCTGAGAAGCTAGTACTAGAGAGCTTTAGAAAATGTCTAATTCTTACAAATATTGTGAAGTTAGGGGTGTGTTTTAGACTTTCTCATTGCGCTCATCAGGATTTAGGCTGTTTCCTGTAAGAAACGACTCTTTCTTTAGTCAGGCTGAAGTTTGCAACAGGCCAATTGTAAGATTTAGGGGCCAATTTGACCAATGCATGGGGCCATTTGTAATATATGGGGAGCCATAAAGATTTTTATGATAATAAGACAAAAGCTTGGGCAAGCCTCTTCCAACTTAGTTAAAAGGCAATATGTTTGGATTGAGAGAGGAACTGAAGTTTTGTTGGAGTTCAAGCCAAATAAGTTTACCCACTTTTAGACTGTAGCAGAAGATCAGCTGACATCATTTTCGCATGGAAAGTAAATGGAAGAACAAAGATGGCGAATCTTCTGTTCTAGTCTAAAAGTGCGTAGATTTAGTTGGCTCGGACTCTATCTTGATTTAGTCATTGTAACTGACACCGATTTCTTAGTCAATAAAAAAAACTTGCATGTGACATATCACAGGTTTCCAGCATGACACAAAAATTTTAGACCTCTGCGTGAGCACCCTCTTCAATGGCACTCAACAGCTTTGAGACCCCAATATCAAATGAACTGGACAATACAGGTTATTTGTGTACCTTGAAGTCTTTACTTGAAGGGACGAAATCCATTTCAAAGAGTGGATAATCATTGTGACCTACTATCACAAAATAATAAGTTCCTGACATTTTCGACATTTTGAGCAAAATGATCTAATGACTATCTAGCTCTGGATGACGATGACAACTGGAAAAATAGCTCTACAGAAATAATCACTGCACCATGTTGTTGAGAAGAAACATAAAGATATGATACTTATTGTGAAAAACCATAAATAAAACTTGAGTGACACACAACTTTGAAATTGCTTTTCTGCCAATATGCAAAGAAAATCTTCAAATCTTGTTTACGAACTTTGAGGAGGTTAGGTTTTTGGTTTTAGGTAATAAGAATGTTTTCACTATGGTTAGTCTAATCTACTGTGTCTAATGTTTTTACACAGATCTGTAACACGCCGATAACATTTGTTGATACTTTTCAGCAAGCGTGCTATTTTTTTAATTACAATGGCTCAAAGTGATAAAAAGTCGAAAGGAAAAGGGGATTTGTCTCCTGAAGAAATCATCAATCAGTTTCAAGTTCTCCGGGGTGAACAAAGGATCATAGCCAATAAGTTATCAGAAGCAAGAACAGAAATATTTGAATACAAGTAAGTAGTAACTTAACCTCCTCACCTGCGACACAATATTATCTATTTTTAAACTTAATTTCAGACTCCTCTCTTGAAACAGATTTAGAAAAATGTTTTACGATTAAAAATCTGAAACCTATGTTGCAAGTTGCATGTATACAAACTACGGGCCTTTTCAAGTGCTATGAGATTGGGTTGTGCACACATGAAGCTAAGCATCAAAAGCTTCTAAGCATATGAAATCCATTACAATCCTACCTTTTGATAGCAAGATGGGAAATTTCACTCCTTTGACTTCTTATTGTGCTGCTTGCATTCAGCGTATAAATCACTGGCCCTTGTAAGAAGTCCCTGTGTTTTCATGTGTCAGCCATATTTGTGGATGTTACTGAAGCTATCAGAATTTCTATCAAAAAATGATTTTTATTGTACAAGTCTTATCCTCAAGTTAAGATTGTAACGCCTCAATTCCTATCTAAGTTCCCGTTCCGCCCCTCCTAAGAAATGTGCACAGCCGCATTTAGTGGTTGTGACGCTTTCATCCTAGGGGGAGATCATGCATCTCTGCAAGAGAACGTAGCCTTTTCCCTCTATTCATCATCTGCTTGGGGCTACTTAAATCTTTCAAGGAGATGGACAGTTCAATAGTTCAGGGTTGCAGAGAGTTTTAAGGTTTTCCCCAGTAATTAACCTGAAAACTCTTTGTTCACTCTTGTATGATTCCTAATAAGAATATCTGACCGGAGTTCCATTGCATACAACCACAAAGGATCCAGACGTAACTTGGAGGAGGCTTAAGCAGGTAAATTTCACTCACTGACCACTTATATCTCTCTTCTTTTCCAGGCTAGTCATCGACACTTTGAAAGATGTTGAAGGTGACAGGAAGTGTTATCATGCAATTGGAGGTATCCTATGTGAAAAAACGGTCAAAGATGTTCTACCCAAATTAGTTGACACCAGCAGCAAAGTTAGTATTTTTTTTTACTCAGTTTTGATTAAACTCTCTCCAGGCAATTCAACCACCCTACTTATTAAGATGAGTGGTGGAAGCTACCTAGCTTAATTTTTCTATCGTCATAATAAAGACCATGCTCTCTTAAGCCAGAGTCTCAGCATACTTTCTATGCAAGGCATGATGTCATACCTAGCAAAAAGACCCTTGGTCTATGTCCACACAAGCACTGCAAGGGCGGATTAGTTCCATAAATTGGGGGGTTGGGGAAACAAGTTATAGGTAAGTTACAGCAAATTCGCCCCAAGTTCTGCAAACTGTTCTTGTGTGGGCAAGGCCTTTATGCGGTACAAATGTCTCGCAGAATTAAATTTTCTCAAGTGCAGGAGGTTCAGTTTTTGATAGATCGCCAACCACTGTCAAAGCAAAGTTAATGTCTCGAGTGTAACCGAATCATGGTATTTCTTATGTTGATGGTAGATCTAACATCAATATTTTTGCACAAATTACTTACAGGAGGGTTCAAAAGTGGATGATTGTAAATGTGAGATTAAGTCATCAAACCATGATGTACAATCCATACAATTAATGAGCGTAGCAAGTATTCCAACATATTATCAGGAATGAAGTGAGCTGCAAAAAATTATTTTTGCTTTAAAATCCTTTTTTTTTAAAAGTACATTCCTTTTTGAGAACTATCCCCGTACCTAGAAATGCAAATATTTAAAGCATTCAAGCCAAATATTTGTGACCAACAGAAATGATGAATGCAAATCACCTGTCTCATTTCCTTAGTAAGTCGAGAAATTTGATAAGAACTCAAGCTTACCCAAAGAATGTCTTTTACACCTATTTCCAAGAGTGAGGAAGAAATTTCCTCCAAATAAAAAATAGAATGAAAAAAAAATGAAGAGAGAGGGGAAAGAATATTCTTACCATCATACTGAATCCTCTATGCTTGTTTTTGATTTCAGTTAGAAGGTCTGTGTCAAACTTTGGAAGAACAGTTGACGAAGAAAGGTATTGAAATCAACGAGTTCAAACAAAAACATCAGCTAGTAGTCAAAGGTCAAGATGAATTAAATGCAGTTCTAGAAGAGGCTGAAAGAGCAAAAAATGCCAGTAGCTCAGCAGAAAAGAAACCTGTGACCTCATCCTAATGTTGTGATCAATCTCTTTGTAATTATTTATTTTTGTTGTTTGTGATTTACCTATCTGTCAAGATTTGCTAATAATTTTATATCACTCATGATCTTAAAGTCTAAAAGATAAACGGAGGGAGATCAAATACATTACACTTAAATTTACTAACTATTCCTAACTAATAATATCATAATGTCAACAGTATTTTAAGGACCTTCATGCTAATAACATCCTCCAGAATTTGCTTCATACTTATAGCGTACAGGTACGCGTTCAGGGGCGTATATGTTATGATTTACTCAAATGAAAAAAGAAGATAGCAGTGATTGGAAGTATCTGTTGGAAATTTCATTTGTTTCTATCATGATTGCAGAGTCATTTTTACTGATTATATTTTCTTTTATTGTATGAATCATATTATTTTTTTTTTATTCCCGTTAAAATTTTTAAGAATAAAACTCAAAAACAAATACAGTTTCTGAGCATGAAGTTAAGTTATTTAAAGATTTACTCATTAGATCATTAATCATTAGATTTCTACCTCCTCTAATTTTTTACCTATTAAGTTTCAGCCAGAGAAAACCTGAATGCATATAACCTACCATACTCTGGAGGAAAAGTTTTCCTTCTTTTTTTGTCGCACCCTCTTTTACAGACTTTATTTCTATTAGTGTATTAGGTAGCCCAATTATTGCCAATTAAGTGGGATACAATTATGGAGGCTAATTAAGTTTCTCAGGCTCCTTATTTTTTACTTTTTTGAAGGAGAACCAAATGAACTTTATCATCAAAAATGTTACTAAGTATCCTAAACAGAGAGTGAAGAAATTGTTAAAAATCCAAGAAGGTGTGTTTGTAGGTTTTCCTCGGAAAAAATAAACTGTGACAAGGAATCTACATTATCACAAGTCAAGATGCATGTTATGCCTTTTTTACCATCACTTTGTCTAGGCTTCAAGACTGTTTCAAAGGAATAGGGTCTTAAACAATGCCAAGTAGAATACATGAAAATAAGATTCTGTTATGACCAGATGAAGAGTCAGTGGAAATTTTGCTTTCCTCTCGAAGGTGATCCTTGTATAGGAGGGTCATGGTCTCCAATGAAGTTTTTGTAGCATTTTTGTAAGATTTGTGAAAGTATAGTTAGATTGTGTCTAAAGTTATGCTTGTCAGGAAAAATTGAAATTCTCATTTTTAAGTAGTTCTCATTCGTTCTTTATCGTAATTTTTGTTGCAATCAGGTTTGTTTTCAGGCAGGGTTGGAGAATTGGGTCTGAAACAAAGTTGGTCCAAAAAAATTAATTTCCCTTATTATTTTTAATTTATAAAAAATAATTGAAATTTTGCATTGGCTTTCTCTGGCAGGTCCCAACTTTGAACAGTTTATATTTTTTGAGAAATGCATCTACTGTTGCCTATAAATCACGGATATCTGGAGAATGTCTTTCTCCTTCTTTTTAGCTTTAATAGATTTTTAGAATTATTTATTGAAGCTTTTTTGGCGTGCTGTCAAGCAAGAATAATTGAATAGCAGCTGTAGGTTTTGCTTTTGATAAACTCATTATTTTCTTTGACCATTTTGAGCAGTATGCAAATGCATGTTGTTTCAGATGAAATATGGTTCATGTGCTCATTGTTTTTATTTAATATCCGTGAGCACCCTGTTCTGAAAAGGGTGCAAAATCTTCTTTGTCCCTTCATCGTGAAATTTAAATAAATGAAAAAACAATCATACATACCTACTTACCTGAATATATATTTTGAACAACCTTAAAAGGAAAAAATAAAAAAAAATGATCAATGAGTAATCAAGGCAAAATTAGCTAGCGCTGTGAAACATTAATCCCAATACGGCAGAAATTCATGAAAGACTTGATTTTGGAAAATTAGATATTTGCGCAACATATCTGGTAAAGTTCAAACAGTATACTGCTCATAGAGCGTAAGGCATGATGCAACCAATATAGCGTTAAAATTCCTAAAATTGCATAACCACTGAAATGAAGATACATTTTCTTTTGACTCGTATTCTTTCCTATATTTCTTTTGAACGTATTTATATTGGGGGTGCGGGCCTATCAACCATTGGTGGATGAGTAAACAGAGGATACATAGTCTAGGTTTGACCTTACGTAGACTGGCAAGGAAAATTCAAGAATTGAGGAAATCGCAAATGCAAAGGATATAACGGAACTTCCAAAAAACGAAATTAAGCCATAAGAAAACTAAGTCAAACTGTTCTCCTGCGACTGTACCTAATGTAAGCGCCTGCGCTCCTTCTTGTCCTTGCCAACGAGCTTGCTAATATTCGTTATTACTCATTGTGCTATGAAAATTGCATACCCCCAAATTGAAGGAAGTTTCAACGTTTTGGTGAAAGAGAAAGCCGACATCTAACGCTTCAGCTAGAGCATATTCAAGTGTAAATTTTTAAAAGGGCCGTTCATAAATTACGGAAGAAAATTACGAGGAGAAGAAGGGTGTAAAATTTCATGAAATAATTTTAATTTCTTTTCATCGTTAGTTTGAATTTTTTTTTCTTTCAATACGAAGACAGTAGGTCATGAGACGTCTGAAAATAGTTTAAACTCAATTAGGTATTTTGAATGAAAAAAATCATCACGAGTTGAACTTCAAAGTTCCTTGTCGAATAATTCTCAGTCACTTAAGGTAGAAGGGTAATAATTCTTGAGGATAGCAAGAATAAGATGTTTTTTCAAACTCCATCAGCAGTTTCAATAATTTCTCGAACTGTCAGAAAATACGGCAGAAACGCCGAGATTCGCGTTTTTGGCACTAAAAATCGACACTTTATCAGGAGACACGCATTTTTGCAATCAGTGCTTTAAACTTGTCGGTGGATTTGGATCATTTAAGACTGAAAAAAGGGTTTCACACTTAAAATTCCTTATCAGATAAGATTTAGTTGGTCATCGATGCCCCATTCATCAATGCTTCACGCTTTCCGAATGGACCAGTGGACACAGTAACTTTTCATCAATTTTGATTATTCACAGTTAATCAAAGAAAGCTCATTTTATCAGTGCGAAACTTTTTAAATTTACAACCGCTTTTGAGTAAGTTGCGATCTTGTAAACGGCGACTCTTACAGTTTCGCTTCAGAATACAATGACGGAAGCACAGGACTTAAAATACAAAATCTGATCCAGCCGCATGCGCTCTCTTCTTTGAAATAAGATGTAGAGACCAAAGACAATCTCATTCTTTCTCCAAAATAATATTCCTCGGAATTTTTCAAATATGCGGCTCGATTTACAACCAAAAAGTATTAACTTATTGGTTAGCATCATTGTACAATACAAGGCCACTCACGATGGATACAAAAGAGCGCCTTCAAATCAATCCGTTAACTCAATGCAAAATTATGATACCACTATACATGCGTCACGGCAGTCATTTTGCATACCCGCCCATATGAAGGATAATCATTGACTTCAGGCAACGGGGTACGAATTGCAGCAATGTCATTCGATATTCTTAGGGAGAAATAACTCCGAAGGAGACCCACGTGGCCCCTTAGAAGCCCAACCCGGGGGCCGCCCACCTGACCCCTAAGAAGCCAAAGGCGGCGGCCCCCCCTGGCCCCTAAGGAGTCGATGCCGGGGGCCGCCCACCTGGACCCGAAGGAGCTGAACCCGGGGGCCGCCCACCTGGCCCCTAAGAAGACCAACCCGGGGGCCGCGCCCTTCTTTCAAGAAAATCCCACCTTGTTATACCTGAACTAGATAAACCTTTTGATTCGCCTCAGCTAAACGCTCTTAGATTTTTCCTGTGTACGATAACATCGCGACGGCGCAGGCGTGCCGCGGCGCTCTGTGCCACAATTTCGCCACGGAGGTGTTGCACAGTACTATACGAGATTGAAGGCACCCCAAAGTATCGTGATTGATGGCATCTTTCAAAAGCTCGAAGTTCCCTCACAAATTAAATCGTGTGACGACGACAAAAAGGGAGCGGTAGTCGAAAAACTTACTAAGTCCTAGTAACTGTACATTATCATAAGACGTTTAGCAATAACGTTTAGCATGATTTTTGAACTTCATCAGAGGAAAAAGTGACTTGATTCAAGCAATAATATGCTCATATATACCGCCGAGAAGATTTCCTCATGAATCGATGAAGAAAATAATGCTTGTTTAAAGAAGAAAAGATGCTCATATAAAAAGAAAAGTCACATTAAGTAGAAACCCGCTTTCATTCAGTTTTTTTGATTCATGATTCAAAATAAAATCTTCTTTGCGGCATACTCAAGAATGTTTCTGCCTAAACCCATTCACTTTTTTCTCTAATGAAATAAAAAAAGTATGCTAAACGTTATTAAATACTGCTATTAGAACTTAGTGAGTTTTTGGACCACTGCTCTCTTTTTATGCCGTAGTATCTTGATGTATCTTGCTGGGAAAGCTCCGTACTCTTAAAGGATACATGTCATTCTTGATATGTTGGAGCGCCTTTAATTTCGTATGATACTGTTCAACGCCTGTGTTGCGAAATAGTTGCTTGAAGCGCCGTGGCGCACGGCGCGGCGGGCGAGGAGGACCATCGCGATACGCGCATTGGCGCCTACAAACCTAACAGGGATACTTCACGCATTGCGCAATGCGTGAAGTATCCCTGTTAGGTTTGTAGGCGCCAGTGCGCATGTCGCGCTGGCAGCACGCTGCTTCGCTCTGTGTTGGACTCTAATGTTTAAACTCGCGGAGTCAGCTTTTTCAACTCATAATTTTGAAATGTTCGCACACTCCGCCTGGGTTATTCTCATTTATATTGATGAAAAAAAAAATGTTTTAGAGGAAAATATACTGTATGTTTTGAAAATATTAAGGTGGTGCCGCGTCGAATTTTATGATTTCCAAACCACTTTAATTTTTCCTTTTATATTTCGTACTATTACTGTGCTGCAGCGTGGTGTGCGCGCAACCAAACGCTCAAAATTGGACGTATTCCACTCTGATAGATGTACAAATGGGTTAAAACCGAAGATTGCGTGCTTCTTGGTGAAGATGAATCAAAAGAAGAAAAGAATATTTCATTTAACAAATGAGTCAACATAACAATACCTCCATCTCTCTCAATTTTCTCATTTCGATATTGTCAGTATAATTTTATATACGGAATAAATATAACGCTTTAACCAAGTCACTGTTGCTTATTTTATGCGTGGACGTTAACTACTGGACGAAACAGGTGCGTGGACAAAAAATCGTTGACGGAATATTCTGAAATCGAAACTAAGTCATACAAATCATATGAAGTAAAAGGGAAAAATACTGTCAATAAATATTTTTAAAAAAAACAAGAACGAAAAAGAAATGATAATTATCTAATTTCTCAGGAGAATGTACAGGGAGACAATTTTTTTATTGATTAAAGGAATTTAAAAAAGAAAAAAATCTTGAATTTTTGTTTTCTATTTTTCGAGATCAAGCATGGAGCAAGTTTGGAGAGACGCAGCAACTGCGGAACATTCTAAGAGTGGTTCGGAAAAATTGAGGGCTTAAAAATTAGTAATTTAAACATAGTTGATGGTTTTGAATTAAAGGACAAAAGGCTACCACTGAATAAAATATTTTAAACAAAGGAAGCTATAAAGGAAATGTATTTAGAAAGGAAGCGTCAAAAATTGTTTGCAAATCATCTCGAATATTCCAATGAGACCCCTTAGATTCCCAGGTGAAAAACATGTTTGGTCTCACGTCTAAAAAAATTAAATGTATCACAAACAGAAAAAACTGGTCTTCCTTTCGCTTATTTATTCAGCAAAGCTGCGAGACGAAGCTCACGAAACACGATTTATTCTGCATTGTGCTGTAATCAGTCCACATCCAACTCTTTCATCGGAAGGATAAAGGCACTCAGAGTCGAATTTATTTTGTAATTTTTAGATTTTTAAATTTCTAGAAACCGCCCCTGGGATTGAATTAATCCAATCTTAGGCTTCGTCTGTCTTTCTCAGGACTTACTTATAGGTGTCTCAATCCGTGAGAATTTTTAAAAGAGACTGCAAACGTAATTCGGGTTTTCATCAGTCTTCTCTGCTTGTTATGTCTTAAAGTATTTCACAAGTAGATGCTTCTTCCAAAAAAAAAAATAAAATAAAATAAAAAACGAAAAAGAATGCTGCAAGTTTATTCCAACGATCTAACCAGTACGGTGTAGAGAGCCCGCACCATCAATTCAAGTGTCGTAACAGGGTTTTAGGCAACGGCGAAGTTCGGCGATAAACTTATTTTTCGGTGAAAATGATTGATTAGCAACTTGCTAGGCGTTTTTTGGGGCTTACCGATAATTACTGGCTGCCTGATTTAGCATTTTCAAATCAAATTTTCCAAACTAAAATTTGTTCCACCTGAATTCAATTGTACACTTTTTTCCCAAAATTTTACAGATTTTGGTATAAAGACGGAAGAAGAACCAGTGAAATTTTCAGTGAAAAATGCCCAATATTCTCGATGTAAGAAGTAGCCGCGAGGCTTGCATTATCGACTATCGATATTTTCTCATTCGAAACCACGGTCAGGAATCGACTTTTAAGGCGCTCGTTGCGAACACTGTGATAATCGATCTTTTTCCATAGTTCTAAATATAGTAAATAAATCGATTCATCGCGAAGCACGACCCACCATATTTACCGTTAAACATACTTTTGAAGATCATGGATATTTTTAAGGAAACATCTTTTCAACCGAAAAAAAAACCGCCGAAATGAGAACGTAAAATAAAAACTCTTTTTCAGTATTTTCTCAAGTACAATGTATGATAGATGGGAAATCCAAATTGGATAGGTGAAAAATTGGTCAAATTAAAATTTTAAAAAATTCACTCACTGAACCTAGTTCGTCAACACCTGATGAGTTGTTTAAAAAAGTGCTTAGAAAAACTCGTCAAAAAAATCTACATTAGTTTTTAACCCTTAGATGCCCAAGCCTGGTAAAATCGGCCCGAGGCTTTTGAGAAACACCTGCCCGCGGGTTGCATGCGGCCGGTACATTCGAGCTCCGAATGAAGATCTACAAATACATCGCATAAAAGAATCAGATACACAATTGAAAACAAAAAAGAAAAAGTCGAGTGTCAACACAGCCAAATGTGGAGATACGCATTAGACAAATCTGAACGACACCCGCATGCGCAGCATGAGCAAAGCATTAAGAGTTCATGCCTCGCGTTGTCGCGCCTTCAATTTTGCAGATGCAACATGGACATCCATCAAGCGCAAATAGTTGTTTCTTTGCGCCGTCATCAACGCGCGTTGAGGTGTCTCTTACTTCAAAAGTTTAAGAAAATTTAAGGTCAAATTTACTCAAAACATGCTGTAACATATCATCTTAGAGTTAAAGACTTTCTCACGCAAATTTTTCTTTGACAAAAAGTTCTTCCTTTTCGCACATATTTCGATACTTTTTTAAGAGCTTAGAAAATGCTTTTGGTAGTTATTACCACTAATGTGGAGGTCAGTATTTAGACCTTTAAAAAATACAGGTGGTGTTGCTATAACGACGTAACACCCTGTGGCGGCCGTGAAAACATGAAGAGAAAAAAGGGGTGTCTGGAGCCCCCCCCCTCATCCGAGGAGGACCTCCGCAGGAAAATCATTGAAAATTAGCCACCCCTATAACGCAATTTTTGGATGTTGTCATGGTAAAATATCACGTAATAATAAGAAATTAAAGTAACTTCGAGGGAGGGGGAGGGTACACACCCTCTCGCTCGAAAATTATCAACTTTGAATAGCTTTGAGGGAAAAATAGCGTTTCACGACTTGTTTCCAATTTTAACGATCACAGATTTTAACAGTAATCGGTTCTCAATTCATTTTTCGCAAAATGAAATATTTTTTTTTTTAAATGATAATTTGCAGAAATTGCTGATCGAATCTTGAAATTTGTGACTTATCACATTCTAACCTACCTCGAAATCACCCTTTCCGATGTATGCCAACCGGAAATTCCTGGAGCCGCAAATGGATCCTGAATCTTCCTTTTTTAACGGAAGTCCAGCCTTTCAATATCTAGCCTCCTATCTTTGTTCTTTTTTCTTTTTGAGGCTTTTGTCCTTTTGTCTTTCCCTTCTTTTTTTACATTTACCTTTCTTTCATTCATTGTATGAAATAGAATGCTTTGTACCGATTCTTTTTAAAGCGGCAAATAAACAAAAAACAAAAAAAAACAAAAAAAACAAAAAAAATCTAACCTACCTAATCTCACGTTGGAATGTTTTTGCACCATATTGAGTCGGGATCATGCTGAAGTGCCGATGTGAGCGCGCCCATAAGCAGAAACCGCGCATAAATCCACTGGATTCCCCGCGTGGGCACGGGTTTTCTGCTCAGCGCGGCACGAGGATAGCTGATGTGAGCGCGAAGTTGGTAGACGTGGGGTTTATCGATCGTGGGGAGAAGGGATTCGAGAGAGCGGACCAGGAGCACGCCCGAGTCCCAAGTGCGGGTCCAAGTGTAAGATGAAAAGTTCAAACTTCACAGGGATACCGCCCTTCCACCGGGACCGTCATATTATACTCCCTAGAATGTTTTTCAACCACCCGTCCTCCTCTCTGTAGTGCTATTATGTATAACTAAGTTTTTGCGCAATTCCGTGGCCAGCACCTCGAACTTTACTGGAATGCCGGTGATATAGTCGTGCAAAAAAGAGCATCGGTGGATAGGCATCCTCTCACATCTTACAGATGACGGTAAGTTCCTCTTATATGTTTTACTTCATTAAGGTACTCCCGTTTCTCCGTGAGATACAAAAAAGTGACCCTTGAAGGATTGTGTGAAAATGATAAATAATCACAGCGACCCTCATTATTCATTTTTATTAAGTTTTTCTTCAAGACAGTGCCCGCTTTAAAAGGTAACTTATTTTTCTACCTTTTAAAACGTCTTCCATCATGAATCACTCGCGGAACTGATATAATTGACATGGAAGTCTGATGAAAAGATCTCTTCAGAGATACTTAGTGAATTCGATCCTGGCCGTGAGATTTTTTTTAACTTCCACAGACCCAACAGGTGTGACGCGTATAAGCAAGTCTTCGACCCACCGAGACAGCTTTTAAGGTGTCAGAAAAATATATAGGTATATTCAACGTTCTCCTTTAACAGCTAGTTGCTGATCGTCTTAATTCATTAACTAACCGACCAAAAAAAAAAGGAAGAAAAAAAAAGGAAAAGGATTGTTTCAAAAATAATGCATATGTATATTACGATTAATAACAATTTTATAATGGACGGAATAAGATCCCCTCCCCTTCCATCCCTGCCAATCGTTTCTTCTTTGCTCATAAAACTATGAAGTCACGACCGTGTGCAGATGCGTGTTCGCTTAGAAAAAAGTAAAACTAAAAATATGATAAAGAGACCTACTTAATCCAGATTTTATCGAGGACAACAATTAAAGTTTCTTTAGAACTCATCTTGTCGTGAGGTTCATAAATCGCGATATAAGTTCGTATAAAATGTAAGAAGAACATCTTGCTCGTAAACTTAAACTGCACTCCCGCCGCGTCAAAGCGAACGCGTCATCGTATCGTTATAGGATATAGTGACAGCGCGAGAGAAAGTCCCAGCACAGCGCCTTCAGTTTTCTGATATGCAACACGGACAGTCACAGAACACGAAAAGATGCATCCCGACGTTAACCACGGCGCTGGCCGCGCCAAGATTCGAACTTAATACCTATTAGATGCGCGTTTACTGCTAGTCCGTAAATGAAACGTGACAATCTTCTTCTGGTTTCTTCGTGATGCAATCGCCGCACAACTGGAAATTTTTAAAGGTTTTCTGTTAAATGAGAAAACTTAAAAAAATAATAAAAAAAATAATTTAATTAATAAATTTATAACTTCACAAAATGCAATAACTGTTTCGCGTTAAAAATATCACTTAATTATGCTATGGATATTTTTATTCATCCCGGGTCACAATATCGCACAATTAAATATGCTTCTTTAAAACGGTCAGCGGTTATATTAAATACCGACTTCAGTCAAGAGTTTGTGCAGATTTCATCCTTAGAGATCTTTAAATACCCACTTTCAGCAGCAGAATTGCACGTCGGTGAAAAAATTGTTAGACTTTGAGATGACATGAGGCATCGACATAGTGAAACTGCAGTAACGCGTTTCTCGTTCGCGGTGTCTCAAAATTTCCGTTCCCATTTTATTCGTTTATCAAAGGAGAACAACGCTAATGCTTGAACTCTTCACAGAATATCCTTACGACAGAAAAGAAAAACAGAGAAGTTTTTAAGAAATGGTATTGAGTAAGTTTTCTTTTAAAAGATGAAGTATGGCAGCAAGTCTGCAACGTCGCGAAGAGATAAGCGTTCCCAAATTTTTACCGTCAACATTAAATTTGATGAAAATGGTTGGATGGAGTTTGAATAATAATGAAAAAGTTTATGTGCGATTTTTAGAATTTATTAATTAATCCAGTCTGTAATTTTATCCAGGTTGATGTATCGAGGGCGGGTATGGGCTATTTGCTTCCTGCTAACAATTTATCTCGTTGGTATTCTACTAATCTCTTCAATTACACTTCATGCTCAAAATAAGGTAAGTACTTGTAAACAACGCGATTAAATTAAATATTTACGTGTTAGGATGAACTGAAAATCTCCGATTTGACGCCTGTTTTGAACTCGTAGCAGTAAAAGCGAACCGGTTTGATAACTGATGCTCACCAATTAACTCCGACAGACTCGATCCAAAGCTACTATCTGAAGCATAGAGCGTCATTCGCCTTAACTTGAATGACAGTGGCGTGGCGTGCTTTGCGATATATCGACTGATCTGCCATTTAAACCAATGTAAAAGGATCGATCAATAGGGTGCTCGCAGTGAACACCTTAATAATCGATTTTTTACCACAGCTTCAAATGGGGAAATATCGATAGATCGCAAAGCACGCCACGTTACTGTTAAATGATTAGGCAAGAAAAACTTTAACGTGTGGAAATATGCCTCATGCTTAAGCGTTTACGAGCTCCTACAATCATTTTGAGAGCGTTGGGTACCCTCTTGGTGAATGCGAAACTAACATTATGATAAAAAAAATACCCACGTAGGTACTGCAGACTTTATCGTAGACAAAAGAAACTGAAAGATTTTCCCTCGAACTCACCCTCATAGTCCATAATTCTGAGATGAGTTTACAATAGAACGTGAGGAGAACACCTCGCCGTAAACTTGAACGGCACCCCCACCTCATCAAAGAAAAAACTTCGCATCGCAACGCAATAGGAGTCGCGTGAAAGAAAGCCATTGCATAGCGCCTTCAATTTTTTGATAAGCAACACGGACAGTCACTGAGCACGAATAGTTGCATCCGATTCGAGGTTCACCACGCAACATCGCGACAGGTGCAGATACTTAAAGATACCTATTGAATGCGCTTTTCTCTGTTAATCTGTCGCTAGTTCTCATGAATGAAACTCAGCGATCTTATTTCGTTTTCTTTGTGATGCGAGGACCGTGGCTAGAAACTTTATGAGGTTTTATTGTAAAATCTCTGAATCATTTCTCGTTCCTTTGTTCATGCCTTGGTTTTTCTGAATAAAAATCATCTAATTATTCTAACATTCCTTTTGCAGCCAGAAAAAAAGAGGAAGCATGGAAGTCGACCTATGGAGCTGAACACAGTGCTGAGCTCGAAAAAATTTCCACTACGTTGGTGCCAAAAATTACACTATGCGCTCAACCCCGAGGCGCGGCCCCTCATAGCCCTCGTCTCTTTTCCAGGCAGTGGAAATACATGGCTCCGTTATCTTCTGCAGCAAGCAACAGGTGAATCACCCGAATTAAAACCTCAACATTTTCCTATTAGTTGCCTAACCAACCTAATGGAGATGTTGCATGTGTGAGGAATTTGCGATTTGACCATTGATTCTTATGTAAAAGTTCGCGCGAAACACGATGGTGCCACTGGTTTTCTCTTAAATCAACTCCCAAGCTCAAAAAAAGCTCTCAAGTTGAGGCCAAAATGGAGGGGATATCCCACCCTACCCTAAGAGTCCACATCTACATCGAAGACAAACTCTCCATGCACAGATAGGAAGCAAATACATTGACAGGGCTGCCACTTCATTTGGGGACTCCAAAACTGAAAACACGGCAACCCTGCTAATTTACCAGTACCTATTTGCTCCCTATCTTTGCATGGAGAGTTTGTTTTGATGTAGAGGTGGACTCTCAGGGTAGGATGGGATATCCCCTCCATTTTGGCCTCAACTTGAGAGCTTTTTTTTGAGCCTGGGAGATGATTTCAGAAAAAACCAGTAGCACCACCGTGTCTCTCGCGAACTTTTACAAATGAATCAACAGTCAAATCGCAAATTCCTCACACATGCAACATCTCCATTAAGGTGATTAAAAGATCTATAGGGACAAAACCCACCATTACATTACGCCATGTCAGACAGCCGGTTTCTTTGAGAGGCATTAGTGATCACGATCAACGAATGTATGTGAACAACTGAGCCATGGCATACACAGTATCATTAGAGTAATATTACCCACATCAAAATCTTGAAGGTTCATGGAAAATGTATACAAAAAATGAGGAAGTGCACCTTTTTATTTACTTAATGTACGTAAGCACACCCGGATCAAGGGTGGTCCATGCATAAAGAGCGGCTACCCCTATTCTAGGAGCGACGGGTGTTATAATGAACAAATAAAAAAAGGATAGGTAGGGAATATACTTAGTGGTTAAAAAAGAAATAAAAAAGTAAGAAAAAGAAGGTTGAAAAATCGAAAAAATAGAAAAGCGAGGATTTGAGGTTCGAAATGACGTTGAAACGGTTCCCCTGGTAAAAATTGGCAGTAGAATCTGTGTTCCAAATTACCATAGACCTACAGCCGGCTGTAAGATTTCCAATAGCTTCTATAGCCGGCTACACAACTTCTTATAGCCTTTTATAGCCGATGGCGATTAAGCAACAGCCAGACAATAAAGTTTATGCTAAACGTTACTAATTACGGATGCTAGGACTTAGTGAGTTTTTGGGCTAACTCTCTCTTTTTGGGCCGTAGTATCTTGATTTATTTTGCGAGGAAATCTCCGTACTTTTGATGGATGCCTGCCATTCCTAATATATTAGAGCGCCTTCAGTTTCGTATGATACTGTGCAATACCTCAGGTGTGATATAGTTGCTTCAAGCGCTGCGGCTCGCTGCGGCGCGGCAGGCGGGCAGCCAGCGCGAAACACGCATTGGCGCCTACAAACCTAACAAGGATACTTCACGCGTTGCGCAATGCGTGAAGTATCCCTGTTAGGTTTGTAGGCGCCAGTGCGTCGCCGCTCCGCTTTGTGTTAGGCTCTAATATATAATCTGGCGGAGCCAGCGTTATTCAACTCATGATTTTGAAATGTTTGCACATCCTGTATGGATTATTCTCATTTTAATTGATGATAACAAATATGTATTAAAGGAAAATATAATGTGTGTAAGGTGGTTCCGTATCAAACTTAATGATTTCCAAAGAACACGAATTTCTACACAATTTCTTATAGCCTTTTATAATCGATGGCGAAAAAGCAACAGCCAGGCGATAAAGTGTAAAGCCCGGCGATAGGAACTATAGCCCGGCTGCATAATTTTTTATCGCTTCGTATAGCCCGGCCGTATGATTTTCTCCGCATTCTACAGTCAGCTATATGATTTTCTGTAGCCTTCTTTAGCCGACTATAAGAATTCCTATGGTATTTTGAAACGCAGCTCTTATCGCCAATTTTTACCAGGGTCCCTCCGCGGTGTTTCAGAGTTTGAGTTACCGCGTGACGTGGGATGACGAAAGAAAAAATTCGTATTAAGGAGACAATTAGATACAGCTCTGAAAATTTGAGGATTTCATTCTTGGGCGAGAGATCTCCATAAACTTATGATTTCAGAAATAACATACGAGAGTGTGAAAAAAAAAAAGCGAGAGTGTGATGTGGAAAATAAGTGTGTGGTAATTTAGCCGAATATACTTCCGGACATGAATTGGCAACGTTGCCCTACTCTGAGGCCTGACGCGGAGCCCCTCACATTGATCCCGTTTCGAGAGGACTGCAGTCTGCAGTCCCTTTGAGAGACTGCGGAAAAGGGATGGGCAACTTGTACTAGAGGCAGGGGATGTAGGGTGTGGGTGTGAGATCATACACGTAGCGCTGTAAGCTCAAAACTATTTATCGGTGGCTAAAATTCAAAACCACGTATCTCCATTGTGGCGTTTCAAAATCTCCGCTCCCATCCTATTTTTTCGAAGAGAAACAAGTCAAAATTCAAAACCACGTATCTCCATTGTGGCGTTTTAAAATCTCCGCTCCCATTCTATTTTTTCGAAGAGAAACAAGTCAAAATTCAAAACCACGTATCTCCATTGTGGCGTTTCAAAATCTCAGCTTCCATTCTATTCTTTCGAAGAGAAACAAGTCAACTATGTAGCTAGACATTTCCACGGAATATTCTGCTAATGAAAATAAAAAATCAAGGAAGTTTTCAAGAAATTAAGTTAACTACATACCTAGTTTTCCAATGAAAAAATAAAGCATGACGGGAAGTCTGAAAACGTTGCAACCGGAGTTACGTGGTTTTGCACTTAGGCCATCGTTTCTTTGCCGGGAAAAGAAGTTATAATTTTTGGGGTTCTCTGAAAGTTGGAAGAAATGTCTTTAAGCCCCTTTGATGCTTATGCTTCGTCTGCTGTGCCAAGGAGAATCGCTGTATAAACCCTCAGGCGTTGCCAAATGTCCTTTGGTAAATCATGAATTTGAGGGAAAATTTATAAATATTCTTCCTGCAATTTCTTAGATAATTTTGTTCGCAATTTCAACTAAAGATCCTAAAAATTTCAAGGGAAAATTTTCATAGCTTCCCTCGAAAATAAGCATTTCATCGAAGGAAATTGGGAATTTCTCGAATATTCATACGGCGCACAATGGATCCAATCAATGGGAGAGGTCGGACATGAAATTTTTGACTAAAATTGCAAAGGATGTTTATCTCGTCACATTTTAAGTTTCAAGGGGTGCTCGTAGGAGAAAATTTCACGAGGAAACCAATGGAGCCACTTTTCATGTTACAGAAAGTCCCTGACTTTTCCCGCAAATTTCCTGACATTTTCAACGGATTCCCTGACTTTTCTCGGTCGTCACGAATTCCCTGATTTGCCCGATTTTCCAGACGGGTGGCACACAGTGGATCGTGTCGAGCAGAGAGATGGGACATGAGATTTTATACTAAAACTGCAAATTTTGATGTTTACTTCGTCACATTTTAAATTCAAAAGATGCTTTCAGGAGAAAATTTTACGTGGAAACCAATTGAGCAACTTTTAGAACCTCATAGTTTTGTATAAACGGAGTGAAAAGCGTTTAAAGTTTCCAAATTTTGTCCGACTTCTCTTATTGCCTCAATCCATTGTGCGACGTTTCTCTTTAGCACGGCAGTCATGCTATTGGTGTTGAATTGAACTGATTTGTTGTTTTACAGGGATTTTGACGGGCTCAGTGTACGCGGACTACGGGCTGATGCGCTACGGGTTCCCGGCAGAGTCGGTGCGGAACCGAAGCGTGTGCGTGGTCAAGACTCACGAGTGGGGCGAGGAGGCCCGCAGACCCTTCGACAGGGCCGTCCTCCTCGTCCGCTCCCCGGCCGCCGCCATCCTCGCCGAGTTCAACAGACAGAGCGCCGGCCACGTCGGATACGCCTCCCCCGACAAGTACAAGGGCAAAAAGGCTCAGTGTAAGTACTTTTATCTTACCAGGGATCAAAATCTGCCCCGTCATCCCATCCGTGAAACTGAAAAAAAACCCCGGCCGTGGAAGCCGTACCTACATGCTAAATAGACATACCGTCCGTATTCCGGGTTCAGAGGCCGGAAGTTCCGGGCGTACCACCTGGAGCAATGTAAGCGACGGCTCCAGCACCTAGAACGATCGGCTTCTGAGTCCGGAACGGACGGTATGTCTATAGCCCGTAACTTTTTTCCCGGTATGAGGACACACTGAAAAAAAAAATCTCGGTGTATTTACCAAGAAAAGGGTAAAATTACCAAGAATTCAGAGTTCTATTTGATCCCAGTTTTTTCTTGGTAAAATTACCATTTATGGAATTGATAATTTTACCGAGAAATCTCGGTAAAATTATTGAACTCTCTCGGTAATTTTACTGGACCTTAGTAAAAACGCCAATATTGTTTATCGACTGTGGTATAGAATTACCGAGATAAAATGGCAAAGTTACCGGGAATTGATTACCAATAAAAGTGGTATTCTTCCCTGAAAAAAAAAAAAAAAACAGTAAAAATACCGGTTTTTAGGTAAGCTTACCAGTCTGTCCTGGTAAAATTACCAATAATTGGTAAAAAAAGTGAGATGGTAAAGGTACCAACGGACCTTGGTAAAAACGCCGTGAATTTTTTCAGAGCATCCCATCCGTGAAACTGAAAAAAAAAACCCGGCCGGGGAAGCCGTACCCACATGCTAAATAGACATACCGTCCGTGTTCCGGGTTCAGAGGCCGAAAGTCCCGAGCGTACCACCCGGAGCAATGTAAGCTACGGCTCCAGCACCTAGAACGATCGGCTTCTGAGTCCGGAACCAACGAACTACACCTCTAGAATGGCCGCGAGATAGCAAACCTGCGGTACGCGCAAGGGCCGGTTTTTGAAGGCAGGAGGGGGGTGGGAGCCCAAGTATAGCTAACCTCAATCTCCATTTCTGCTGCGTCTTGCCCATAAGGATTACATGTGAAAATTTCAACCTATGTAAACTTTCATTTTTTTTGAGGTTTGCTTTCAAAGTTCCTATTTTTTGAATTAAGAAAACCTTTGGAGGTGCGATTATTATGCAATCTTTTCATTGCTATCACTTTATTCAACAATATTCGGCAAAATGTGGGCAGCGTCTGACATGGGTTTAGATGGCAGCCTGCTGTGTGAGCCCAAGTAAACCTAACCTATATCAACTTCAAAACGTTCCGGGTCTCTAACACTGGTCGGCCATTCTAGAGGTGTAGTTCGTTGTCCGGAACGGACGGTATATCTATAGCCCGTAACTTTTCTCCCGGTGTGAGGACATGGTTGGGAGAGCGGGGATCATGTCAAAAACGATGCCGAAACTAATTTTTGGAAACAATATCAACGACTTACCGATCTTTTTGACTTCGGGAGCTGCATCGAGCAGATTTCCAGAATAGAAGAGCTAAGAGAAAGAAGAGGTCATCACTTATAAAAATTGCGGGGGGGAGGGGAGAGAGAAATTTATCGGAATGCGAGTGAGGAAAAAATCCCGGATCGTGTGAAACGTTCAGCAGAGTGGCATTTTTACACCCCTGTACCTTACTTTCTATCCTTAGTGTTAGGCCCGTCACGATCCCAGGGGTACAAAGAGTTGAAAACTCGAAAACTCCAAAAAGTTTCGCATTTCTTTTATTTGCTAAATTTTTTAGACATACCCCTGTTTATTCCTCTTCTTACTCGTTTTCATTATCTTCTTCTTAAACTTCTTCCCCTCTTCCTTCCTCTCTCCATTCATTGGTCGGAGGGGGGGGGGGCGCTGCCAGACCAATTTTGCCTGGTTCTCGATTGGACTACATTTTGCATTATAAAACTATAGTAACTCAAACTTATTTACCAATTGAAATTGTGTGCTCGAGATTTTTCGATTTATCACAACATAGTATGTTCAAGCTCTCAAGACAAAATTCTTTCAAATTTGTTCTCACGGTTATTTTTATCAGATCCTTTTCCGATAATTTCACTAAAATAAGTGACCGACATTGTTTATAAATTTAGCACTGAAATTTTGATATGATGACTGTCTAGATTGGGAGCAGTTCGTGCGGAACAAATTGACTTACTGGACCAAGCTGAACTTAGACTGGTTGGATAATTTTCCTGGACCAATGCATATCGTTCTCTATGAGGATCTCGTCGCAAACGTGAGCTCTACTTTGAGGAGCTTACTTGATTTCATCGAGATACCTATATCGGAGGGTCAGATGAATTGTGTCCTCGAACGAAAGGAAGGGATCTATCGCCGGAAGCAGCGTAAACAACCGCTCGACCCTTTCACGGAGGACATGAAATACTGGATCAGCGCCGAAGAAGCCACGGTCTGTGACAAGATCAGACGTTTCAATCGTGAAATTCAAATAATTTGATCCGTTCAAAATACTCCATTAGGAACGACTCACCAGTATGGAATGACTCATTAAGGCAATCACCAGAAGAATAGTTGAGAAAGAGATTACATTTTGCACTTAGCGGTGATTTATGGCCTTTTCCTCAAATCGAAGACCCGGTTTTTTTTAAAAGAAAAAATAGGTTTGCTCTAATTTTTCCACGCCAATTGCGAGATTTCGGTTCTGAGAAGATACAAAAGTGAAATCCTCTTGGCTTTAAAAAAACCGAGGATAGGAAAACCTAGCCTCTGTTAAGTTTGCCCCTCTCATTTCTTACAAATAAAAAAAGAGGGCCAAGCACTCTCTCAAAGATCTCATTTGTAGCCTTACAGTGGCGAGAGAGACGTGTTGACATGGTTGCATCGGAAACTTGGACGGTGCAAGAGGCAGCAAAGAGGAAGTGATATAGTATGGTCCGTTATACGTAGGTATTTACAACCGCAGTTCAATCTCTGGATGTTCTGACCAATCTTAGATTATATATACCTGTGATTAGAAGAATGCAATGACTGAGATGCGCTGATAACGCACCACTTTATCGGTCCCATTATTNNGGGGGGGGGGGGGGGGGGGGGGGGCTGGCGGCTGTGTCTGGAGAGAAACACTCATCAAGTATTATTCAAGTGAGGCCTAAGTCAAGTTTTTGGCTCGTAATATCTATGGGAGTAACTGGAAACAGAGCAAAAATTCTTCCTTATCAATTAATAGTGTAATATGCTTCTCTAATCTACTTTTTTTAATTGTCTCTCGCGGAGCTCATTTTAAGTGTTGTTGTATTTAAATAGATAAATAGATGTAAATAAAAGGAGAACTATAAAATACGCATTTAGGGGTCAAATCAATTAAGTAAGCAAGTAAATTCCTGCTGCTCTGAACTAATGGATCTTGAGTCAATTTTTATAATCCAATTTTATCATGCTAAGTGAAAGTGAAGAATAATGAAGAAAAATTAGGGTTTCTCCCATGTTTGTGATTTCTTATGGTGCTTCAAATCCCGGTCAATGTAATATGTATTCAAGGTATTAATTAATCAATGATACTTTAAGTAATTAATATGTTTATTTTTAGAAGTAATAAGATACAATTCATTATGTACATATTCAATGATCCAAAATGTTCGGCATTATTCTGCGATCGCACTTTTACCAGAACTTGTACCTACATAGCTTATTGACGAGAAAGTAAATCATTGTGCCTCAGTAATCACGGATGTGTTTATTTTCACTCCTTTTGGAATTGCTAAACTTTCACTTAAGGACTAAATGGGAGGTCAATAATAGCCAGATAATCTGATGATAACAAATGAATGAGAAAGAGGTTGTTCCATCCCCCATTAGATTTGGCCCCCTATCAAATATGATCCATCTTTTCAGGAGTGATACAGTAGCATGCGAGACGTTCAAATATGGCGGTCATTTTGACTTAGGCCCCCCCAGAGAGGGGGGGCGGGGGGTCAAAGACAAAACCTTCAACTGCCTATAACTTTTGAGCAAAAAATCGGATTGAGTTGAACTTTTTTTTAAATGAAAGATCTCAAAAAGATCTATCTGCTGATACCAGA
>NW_017547298.1:61499-191964 GCF_001854935.1 Bemisia tabaci | reverse complement strand
ATTTTAAATAGATTAAAACGGGTAATATCGAAAATCTAAGCTCAGATTCGGATTTCTCGTGAAAAATTGATGAGATTTCATGTATCATATGTTAAAATAGCGTGAAGAAAAAAGGTTTAACGACGCGTATAGATTCTGTCATACTCCCCGTTTGAACTACGCCGCCGCCGCGCCGCGCCGCGCCGGTCGCCCGAGATGCAACCGAACGGGGAGGCGCCTGGCGCTAAGCATTCGGTTTCGTCCCGAGGAATTTCTCACGATAAATTCTTATTCTTCCTCCTCCGCTGACCCACTGAGCACTACCCATGTTGCCACGTTGGATTCATATGCTCGAATCAGTATGTCTACGTTACGTCTCTTTCCTTCACGCTATGCTCGGGTATGATACATGAAATTGTATCAATTTTTAACGAGAAATCCGAATCTGAACTTCGATTTTGGGTATCACGCGTTTTAAGTAAAATTTTTCAACTTCAAAAATCCGAAATGACTGAAGTGGCTTAAAATGCCATCTCGGCTCCTGTTCGATGGATTTTTCTGAAATTCGGTGTCGGGAGGTACTTTTCGACAGGAAACTCGAATATTCAGTCCATTTTTTAAAATTCTCAAATTCAAGATGGCGGACGTGGCCTAAAATGCTATGTCGGCTCCTGTTCGATGGATTTATGGCGCCCCCTTACTACATGCCTACTCTTGTATTTCTGTACAGCCGCAAATTTAGGGTAAAGGGGCGCCTGACCGTCTATGGACCAGGTGGAGTTTTTGTCCTGAAAATTTACCTTTAGACGGCAATTCTCTTTATATTTTGTCTATGGTTTTTATGCCCCCCCCCTTTCTCGCGGACTCTCTTTTCACTTTTCTTGCCTCCTTTTTCCTTCCATTTCCCCCCTTCTTCCTTGCTTTCACTGCCCAACCTTGTTTCCTTTTCCTTTTTTCCCCTTGTCCTTTCTTCCCTTTTTTTCCTTTTCCTTTCCCCCCTTTTTTTCCCTCTCTTCTTCTTTCGTGGCGCCCCCCAAAGGCTGGCGCCCGTGTGCGCCGCACGCCCTGCACACGCCCTAAGTCCGGACCTGCGTTTTTCATAGGTACTTCGAATTCCGGATTTCGCAGGCCTGTTTACACCGACCTACGTCAAGGGTAAACGAACCTCAAGATGCAAACACCTCCTTTTTTCCTCTATGCTTTGTCGGAAACTAAATCGACAAAAATGGAGGTACGTATATTTGCACTGTCACCCTTGCCATTATTCCTCTCAATTCTAATTCTAAGCTTCTCTTCGTTTAATTGTCCCATTTGATTGACTGCTCATTCGGAGCTTTATAATCGTAAACCATTTTTTTTCGAACGTTATCTTTTTCGCGCTCTTCGTTTAAATCTTCGGGTACAACTTCAATTTTCGCGCTTTTGTCCATGACGTAGTTCTTGTTTTTTTCGTCCCCTCCCCTCTGCGCATGACGTCAGTGATTAATCATTTGGAAAACATCACGACCACAAGCAGAGATTGCTACAAGTTTTACTGCGTTTGTTACTGTGAAAGGCATTTTTTAATTTATTTGGAGTTTAGTTTTAAGTTAAAAAGTTTGTTCATTTTAGTGAGCTTATACTAAGCACCATTTTCTGGTCGTCAAGTTCCTGTAGTTTTGAATCTTCGTTAGAATTATGAGTTATGGCTGATCGAGAATGGATGAGAAGTTGGAGCTCTCCAAATGGAACTCCCAGCTCTGAATACTCTAATCTAGAGTCTCGCCAAAATTCTGAACCCTCCATGTTTTCACAGAGCGGTATTCTTCCCACACATTCATCTCACAATCGTAAGTACTTCCAGGACAAAGAATCAAAGTGAGGGAGCAGGGAGGCATGTTTCCCTTGAGATGCAGTGTGTCGCACCAATCATGAACTACAGCTAGATATTCCTTCATCCTTCACGAAAGACATTTGTTGTATTGTAACTTTACAGGATAGAAGAGCTGTTTTTGGATGACTTCATTTTATTCAGAAGTAGGAATGTGATTCCTAAAGCCCTCTAATGTCACTGAGATTCCAGAGGCCAGTGAGAGGATGTATTGCATCATATGCAACTTGTCTTGCTAGCATACTAATCATGTGTTCAGAGAGATTTTAAAATACGCAGCACTGGGAAAAACTCCATGACCTCAATCAAAGTTTTTAATTCTTACTTTTAACTTAACCTATCAAGTTTTGTAAACCAAAAATTATATTAGCCTCTGAACTCAGGATGAATCTGTTTTCAGCACTACTTACCTACCAATTTGCTGTACCGAAAGCTGAGTAGACCAATATGTAAATGATGGTTAGTTTACTAGTAACTGACATTTATGTCCATAAATATACACAAAAGAATTGCTTTAGGAAAGCAGATGAAATCATTCAACATATTTTTGGATCAGTCCTTTAAGGAGTGTGCTGTGTTCGAGGTGATTCAAGGACTATCACGACTTACCTATTTACGTGACTAAAATTCAAAGCAATGTATACCTACTCACTGTTACAGGGTTTGAACGGTCTCCATCACACGGCCTTGTATCTTCCATTGGCCGAAGAACAATAGAAAGATCGCGGTCTCTGCGCAACAATTTCAACGTCATGTTTGAGGAGCTTGGACCCCTTGTAGAAAGAGTCAGAAGTGGTGAAAATGTAGATTTAGGTTCTTTATTAAGAATTCAGCAAAGATCTGATAGGCAAAATACAGAGCCATCAACTACCCATCCAGGTAAGGTTTTCAAAGTGACCATATTTCATACTTCCCCACTCGAAAGAATCAAGAGCTTGCTCATCGCATATCCTAACAAATGGACGGTGTAAGCCGGCAACCACATAATTTGGTTTGAGACGTCGCAGACTTCCTCTCATACTTAATTTTTTAAACGGAAAACTACTCAACAGCAATTCTTTAAAACTGCTGTGATTTTTCTTCTCTGTGTGAAAAAAATTCTGCAAAATTCAAGGAATGATGTCAATGTGTTCTCCTTTAAAAAAATAACCTAGAGGCGAAGATTTTCAGACACCGCGAACGAGACATGTGATTGCTGACTTACACCGTCGAAATGTCAATTTCTGTTCACTCAACAGGTTAATACTTGCAATCAGATGGCACCGTTCTTGCAAGGTGATGTACTTGACTATTGTTTCAAAATAAGATGAGCGAGCTTCACCTAGAGTGAAAAAAGTTCCTTAAGTTAATCCCTCTAAATGTAGCATTATTACTGTAGGACCATTAGCATTCGCTTCTCTTTTGCTATGAGATGTATCTACAGCAATAAATGGCTGACTTAGGTCTTAGGTGCTCTTGAAAATTCTCTTACTGTCAAAGATTAGCTATGGAAGTTCCTACTTGAACATAAGCTACTCACTGCAATCAAATGGAATGCTTCAGTTAGGTTCTTCCATTTATACTCTTTGATTTCTAATTTTATAAAATTTCGTAAAATGGCGTAGATTGAAAGCTTGATTATCTCGTATTATACCTAATTTGCAAAAGACTCATCAAGTATAGTTCATGAAAGTGATCTCTCTTTTAAAACTGTAACATGAATTGATAATTTGTCAGTTCGGCAGTATTGAATGAAAATTTCAGAGCCATTCAAGTATGTTGCCATAGGTATCTTACAATATTAGCATATTCTATTAATACTATTGTATTCACCTATTAATGGAAGTATGATTGGATTTTTAGCAGATGGAAATAGCATCATCATAGATGTTGAGGGTGGAGCACCGCCGGCTGCTTTTCCTCACAATTTCAACGCAGATGTTGAATCAGGGTTGGGACAGAATGCTGCCCCACAGTCCACTCAAATGCAACCTATGTCTCCAACCGCTAATAGTCATAGTAACAATAATAATAGTGAAAATCATAGCTCCAGTAGTCCTGAAGATAGTAAGTACAATTGTTTTTTTACAGCAGATAATGAGAACAGTTGTTAATAGCTCAGTGTTGTAGGTCTTGCCACTGTAACAGCTTTTTATAATATCCGTCATTTTCTATCAAATCAAGATAAATTGTATTAACTTTGGAAGCTGGCCTTAATTTTGAGCAAAAAAGAGATGTTTCTGATGAATGCTGACTCACAGTAAGAGAAACATTTCGCTCTTCGTTATATTATTATTTTTGGCGTGATTTTCCAGGGATAGACACTTACAGAAAAATAGAAGACATTTCTGAAGATAATTGTTGCTCTTTATATAATTTTTCCTTCTGAGCGTTCAAAATTCCAATTTAAAAGTTTCCAACGTCAAGTTTAAGGGAGAATTTATCTTTTATAGCTTGTATAAATAACTATAAAAATATGAAGACTGCCTGGCAAACTTTCTGCTCAGGGAAAAATCAAAACCAATGTAGATCAAACTCACCATCCTGAATAAGGTGGTATGTTGTGCAAGTCAGACTTAAGTTTCTCATAGTTTTCTTTCTTCTCTTCATACATAATTCATGAATTTTTTCTCGAAAGAATGTAGCACTCTAAGAAACTTTTCAATTTTGAACGATTGGGATTAACTAGAATGACTCAAGAATGTAATTTGATTCAAAGAATGTTGGTTTTTGGGCAAGGAAAATGTTCAAACTGATAGACATAATTTACACAAAATAAGTTGATTATCTCACTTTTAACTCAATTTCAAAGTAGTTCACTTTGTTCCATCTAAAATTATGCTAATGATACATGAACTAAAGTCTAAATGCTCTAACCATGGGTACTGTGTAATGATTCCTTCATCATCAAAAATTGAAACAGAAAACCTATGGATTAACTCCATTTAGGATGACATCTCATAGAGAAGAGAATTCAAACATTCAAAGTAAATATGTGTGAGTAAAATACGAAAATAAGCAAAAGAAGACAGAAAGAGAACTTGCCTTTTTTAGGAAGTCATTATTTCTGTCAATGGAACTTACTTTATTTTTTTCTCACAGGTGGTGGAGATGAATTCAGGGGGAATCCTGATGAACTTACTATACCAATCTTAAGCAGGAGACTCCCTTTTATCTGTTTGGTCTTATTCAAAGTTATTTGGGACAATCGATCCAGTAAGTACAACTTCCCTTTTTTGGGAATGGAAGAAGTCTCATTATGTACCCATACCGAAAGTTATTACCACAATCAATGTGAACCTAGCAAATATTCAGAGAAAGTAGAGAGATAAAATAGAAATCGTAATGCTGAAATTGTAAGTGTAGCTTCCATAGACCCCTTGAAGCACACTCTAAATTAAATGTATTTGTAGGCTAGTAATTGCTACTTGTGATGTTATCAATCCAAAGAACGAAGCAAATCAATGATGTCCATTTATTTGGACCGAGTTTAACAGAAAGGAACCAAGCCACATCGAGGTTGCCAAGTTTAACTGGGCAATTAAATTTTTTACGAGAGAATGGTTGTTCGGATTTCTTTGAAAACTTTAAGGAATTTGCTTTGCACCACGGAAAATTTTCACTGAAATTTACACGAAAATCCGCACAACCGTTTTCATGTACAAAATTAAATTGCCCAATTAAATTTGGCAATAGCTGATGTGGCTTGGTTCCTTTCTGTTTAACGCGGTCCATTTCAATTTAACCTTGTTACGCTCTATTAGCAAACTGCAATTTCTGTTATACACAGGCTGACCACCTGAGTAATGTTTTATAAAGGGTTCCTCATTTTACGGACTTAATTGATTTAAGCTCAGAAACTCTCATTTACTCGTTTACTCAACTTGTAAAAATGTTAACAGCCAAAATTATTTTTATCATCGTCATGTTCTTTTAAACTCTTCTTACATTATGTTTCAGCTATCTTCCTATTTTGCGGGTTCTTCTGCTTGTTTAGATTCTACAACAATTTAGTCAAAAGAGAGGTTGCCAAACAAGCACAGCGAAGCAAATTGTACCTAACCCTAGGCACGCTGCACATTTTGTTCTCACTATATGCCTTTTATTACTTTTATTATGACTTAAAGCTACATCTAAGGTAATATCTTCTTTTCATCATTTTTTCTCCTTTGTTTCTCAATCTAAAAGAAAAATCTAGGAACGACTTTCGTAGGACTTGAGAGTCCCTATCTAATCCCACAAAATAAAGTGTGAATAGTTTACTGTGCTGGTGTGCTGCCTACTCATGTCATGTAGAGTCCTTTTATCTTTAATCGCTTCAGTATTAAAATCTTTTAGATCCTATGGAAGAAAGCAGCATTGACCCCGAGCTAATACAAGGCTCTTAGTCTTTAAATTTGATCCCTGTTGATACTAAATGTATTCATATCTATCCTGTTTTGATAGAAATACGGTAAGACCTCAATTTAATGGATTCTGCTATTTATCAGATCAATCTTCCAGTCCCTGCAAGGGCTTCAAGCTAATTTGAATGAATGGATTCCGCAATTCATCAGTCCCGTGAAATGCAATAAATTGAGGTTTTACTGTACCTTAATTGCCAGTGATTCTCAACAAAAACTGGATCTTGAATGAGAATCTTTTGTAATCTCTCGAAGTTTGAAGCCTTTAAAATTAAGGTCAATATTGAGAGTCCTTACCCAGGCATTATGCATGAAGAGTAATGAAATTGGATATTGTTTGAAATCAGAACAACCCAAATGGAAAACTAAAATTTTTCAAATCTATCAGGTCATGAACTTTGAAAACTGCCTCATCAATAAGCTGTCCACTCTCCAAATGTCTCTTCAAAATTCCCCTAAGACACACTCTATAATGCATTTGAAAATTTTCCTTATTCCAAAGTATTCTTTAGAATTTATTTGATTGGTAATGAATTTCTGTCTTCTTTTTTTAATGAAAAATTATGTTTTAACGTTCGTCTTTTTTCCCCCAGCTTATTACTTATCCCTCCTCTCATTCAACCTGTCAATTTCGGGGATCTTCTTTGGTTGGTAGCAATCACAGACTTCAACTTGAAACTGATAACCATAATGATAAAAATATTTGTTATTTTGCTACCTGTTCGATTATTACCCACTTTAAAGAGGGTAAGTCCTTTTTTCTTATTTTAGCTCTAAACGTAATTGCTAAAAATCTTACAGGATTGGGTAATTTTCTATAGGTAAAAAAATAATTGTAAGGAGATTGTGCAGGATATCATGACCAAGCTATCGGTATGATATTTGCATGCGCTGAGAATGGCCGATACCAGGTTGCTGAAAAAGGTTTCAAAGTGGGTCCCGCCAGGTAGGCGTACAATGTAGAGGGCATCCATCTGAAAGATGGCGAGATGGCATTTGAAAATGATGGAGTTATGGCAACTTGAAGTATGAAAGCAGATCTCAGCCCACGCCTCTGTGGATTCGAAAACACCCTCTAAGTAGTATTCAGGAATTTATTTAAATTAAAATCAGTCCTCAAATATTGGGAATTTGAGTCTTTACAATTTTGTTCTCAATCTAACTCGGTCATAATTCCGAATTGAATGGATTGAACCATCCTAATATTAAATAAAAATTGAAGAACACCTTTTTTTATTTGCCCAATTTTCATCAAACGTATCTGTCTCTTTCTTTATCGGATATTCATGGCGCATTGTTGTCTCTTTTTTCTTTCAGGGTAAATATTATCTTCTTATTGAAGTCTCCTCCCAATTATATCGAGGCCTTGCACCAATCCAGCCTTGGCTTTACTTCCTATTAGAATCATATCAAGGTCCACAGGCAATTCTTGGAGTAGTGTTGTCCGCGTTTTACATGGTCTCTAAAGGAAGTGATCTATTGATCAGCTTGCGTGCTTGGTGGATAGCTGTGATAAAACTTCTTAGCAATGTAGTAAGTTTTATATTACTTGTATGCACTAAGTTTTTCTATTTTCTAAGCTTTTCGAGTAGTGCAGATTTTCCCCAACCATGCAATTTACCTAGTCTTGTGAATAGGGAATCTTCTTAAGAAATGGAGGAATCTTGTCAAATTCTTTTAATTTACCGTTTCTATGTCGTATTAGTGGTAAAAAAAATTCCAATTCCTTGGGGAGAAATTTTTCTTCGTTCCTTTCTTTAGTTTTAGTTTTCTAGAGGAACTGATAGTAAATGGGCCTGTTGTAAACTTTTGCTAGAACAAAAATTAGAGTTGTCTCTTTCAGTAAAGTGTCAAAAATCACCATGAGCACATTGACAAAGTTTGAAATGCACTCCTAACTTCACAACCTGTGAAGAAATTTGCGTTTTTTTGAGCTCCCTGCTTCAAAAACGATACTATGGCATAGGTGAACATTTAGTTAAAGAAGTTTTTCCATTCAATCCTTTCACAATAGCAATACTCAAGATAGCGGATGCTTCTGCGCGCAAATTAAGATAAATGAGACAAATAAAGATTTTTTTTTTTTAATATTTTCATTTCTCATCGGGTGACCCACTTTAAAAAAATATTTTCTGTTTTGTATTAAAAGAATGTACAAGAATGGATACTTTAGTAGATTCGTTACTTAATTAAGTGGTCATTCTTTAAAACTTTTATTCTTTCAATTCATGTTTTACTTAGATATCTTACTGTTATTAGCCATTGTCCTTTAAACCTCTTGCGAAAATTGAATCTGTATGATTTTATTTCAGCAATTGGGTGTTAGTCCAAGTAAGGAACAGTTAGCAGTATCCGGAGGTCAGTGCCCTATTTGCCATGATGAATTCGACAGTCCTGTGATGTTAGAGTGCAACCACGTCTTCTGTGAAGCATGTGTCGCCAAGTGGTTCGACCGAGAGCCAACGTGCCCTCTGTGTAGAGCAAAAGTAACTGGCGATCCAGCGTGGCGAGATGGATCAACAACTTACAATATCCAACTGTTCTAATTTTCTATATTTTTATATCTTGATTCATTTTTCCCCTTTTATCCCCATTAACTTAGCGATAATTTATTTTTCTATATCTCACCAAAAATTATCAATAATGAGCCTATTGGGCTAAAATGATGATTGTAAAAAGTCGACTGATTTTCTTTGCTCATAGAAACAAGACAAATGTCCATAGATGCAAAAATAAAAATGAGGTTAGCACACTTAAATGAATAACATAGCTTTGAGTGGAAACTCAATAAATTTTTGAATACTTGACGAAAAGGTGTGTTTTAAATCCTCAGCTCAGTGTTTTGGAAAGGGTATAGTTTTGCAGCCATTACAAAGAAAAAAAGTGTCGCAATCTCAACTATACCCCTGGCTGATTTTGGCGCCAGATATGAGTGAGTTGCACTAGCCATAGGTATGGTTGATTCAACCACACTTTCGGCAGCCTTAAATGTACCTCTGATCGGTGCAACTGCTTTTATATCTGGCGCCCAAATCAGCCAGCAGGCTGATTATTGTAGTTGATAGACAAAGAAGACATAGGGAGTATGGCTCGATCCTATCGGTTGAAATTGGTGGTTCCTATAGATGAAGGAAAAAAATTATGGACCAACTGTAGGGTCTCTCGTGGGTTGCTGTTAGTAAGTCTATTGCCTACTTCCAGTGTCCCTTGCAACCACCTGCTTCCACCAATAGGACCCCTCCTTATCCCTTTTGTCTTCTTTGTCAATAGCTTTATCGATCAATTTCAATCATCGGCTTGCAGGAGTATAGTTAGGGTTGTGATACTTTCTTCCCGTGTATAAACTTTAACAATGGCCAATAAGCATTTTGAATTCTATTTCTAATTCCAAAAAAATTTTTTAAAACAAAAAGTAGAGTAGAAATTCTAGTAGGGTGTAACATTTACTAAATAAATCTCTTATTTTGTCGGAGCCCAGCTATAAAATTGAAGATGATGGATACTTAATAATTATAAATTAAAATATACATCATATTGATAATGAACGACAATAAAATAGCATATTTCCATGATTAATCTAAAAGATTATGTATATTTATGCATTACATACATCCATATCCTATTTATCATACACATGTATTTATTTAATTTTGTCTTTTTATTGTCGTTAAGTATCATTATGTCGCTTCTTTTAATTTATAATTAAAGTTTATGTGACCTTCAGTTTTAGTGAGTTAAATGCTGATGATGGAGCTGGTCGCTGAAGGACCTCCAGTGTTGAGATACTATGATTTTAAAGTGGAAGATAAGGCTTAATTTAGTAGGTTTTACTTCCTTGAATCCCCAAATATACATACATATTTCTATATTATCTTGAGCTGAATAACATTGTTTCAAAGAATGAGCTTCACTATCTTCCATCAGCCATTCCCTGTCTCAAAATTGTCATTCATCACTGCACTCTTCACTCAAGATCAAGTTAGCACACATTTTAATCAATAATCAGACACTAAATTCACTTTCGTCAAACTTAACGTTCACCCCAAAGTTTTGATTTGTGGGAGAAAAGCTGTCAAGAAAAATCATCGCTGCATAAGTGCAACCATTATATTGTGAACAAATTAAACTTATATCAGTAAATTGTTGTCCCTCAGCTAAAGGTTCCCTATTAAAAGGAAGGATCCTGCACATTGCTTACAGGAATTGGTGCCCACACTGATTTCAAATTTTTTTATGGCATTGAACTCTCCCATTGATCCTGATCATAAGTGATACTTGGGCCAAGTTTCTACAATTCACCGTTTTAGCACAATTTGCGGTTAAAGTTTCGATCATTTGCACTGTAAAAGAAGCGGGTGCAGTGACTTGATTCAAAACGATCCCTCTTTCTCTCAGTGCTCAAGGAGGAGCTGGATGTCATTCGTAGAAGCACTCAGCGCAAACCAAAAAAAACAGGCTATTGCGCATTCTCACCAAATTTCACGAAAAGGTCAAAAATATGAGAATGAGAAAGAAAAATATGAGAAGAAATATGAGGAAAGCAGACAGAGTAGGGAAAAACAAATAAGAGTACAGACACACGTTGGGTTTTTCTAGCTTCTCCTACAACTTACTAGACAACTGATCAAAAGCAAAACTTAGAGTGCAATTTGTGCGAAAACCATGGTGTGTATAAACTGAGAGCAATCGAGAGTTTCAATCAAAGATGTGTTTAATGTATTAAAAAAATTAAAAATCGGTGTGCGCATCGATTCCAGTAAGCAGTACGCAGGATCCTCTGATCTTAATTTGAAAGATTGGATTAACTCTACATCCCCCCACTAATGTCTTTTTTTCTAGTCAGTCTCAATCTCTAAGTGCACTTGAATTTTCAGATGAAAAAGCTCACAGAAGTAATTGTATTACCTGAAAATCAATGTTACCTTTAAATCTACTTATCATGTTCTAAATTATTGTAAAATTTATAACTCTCAAATTGACCGAGAATCGGCTCTCCAAATCACCACACTTTATCTTCAGAACATTTAACTTTTCTTTGGGGCTTTGAAAAACTTTTGCCCGATACATTTTCTAACCCCTTTTCTAATTATACCTATTATAACTGTAGGATTTTTATTTTCTCTTTTTCTGCAAAGAATATTCTTTAGTTTTTTACTTTGATTTTCCACTAGTTGAATTGGCTACTTTCTTTATGGATACTGTCATATTTTCATTCCTCTGTTTTTTTCTTCTTTCATAATGTTGTCAAGACCTTCACAAGATTTTTGAGGCTGTGCTTAAGTTTGTATCTTTAATAAATATTAAATCCTTTGAAGTCTTGTTATAATGGTTTCTCTCTCCCTTCTAAAGACTTTTCTTTTCCGCTTGTGTCTTTAGTTTATTTTATACAAGGTGATCCAAAAGTCTCGCACTTACAACGCACTATCTCACAATCGATTACTTTTGAAAAAAATTGGATAGAGACTTTAAATTTTTTTAGTGCACCCAGATCAAAGGAAACAACTTCAAGGACTCCCAAAAAATTTGAGGAAGACCCCCGTGAAAAAGGGCAAGAACCCAAAGGTTCTTACGGGTAGAGCACTACTTTTGAATCACCTTGTATGTTCTTCCAATTTAGCCATGAATGAACAGATTGGGAGAACTATTAGATCCCTCACTTCAGACAAAATGAAAAGGAAATAGTGTAGGTATTTCCTCCAGAAAATATATTTAAAGTGCAATATCATCTCTTCTGCTGAATTCGAGGTCCTTTCAAAAGATTTGACCAGGGGTTACAGTTATTGATTAAACTTATCATATAATTTTCTGATTGAATACGTAGGTATTCGGTTTTACTAGAGTACATTTTTGTCATGTTTCCCAAGTTGGTTATCAAAGGGAAAATTAAGGGGAGGAATATAATGTGTTGGACTAAAGGTTTTTAAGTTTTTATTTCTTGGAAGTACAATTATTTTGGGATCATCAGATTACTTCGTTGAAAATTATGTGATTGAAGTTTTCAATTTACGTTGGAAGAAATCACCATCACTTGCTGTTGCTTGCTGGTTGATTCTTTTATGTTGATCATAAGAAACGATTTCTTCTAGTATTTCACCATCTCCTCTGATTAATCTGGGAAAAGAATAAATACGATTACTTTCCAGGAGTTCTGATTAACTTGCCAAAAGGACTTGCTTCCAATGCTATCAAAGAAGTGCCTAATCCTCATAATCTCAAGAACTCCTCACTTCAGGAAGACAGACTTACTGTGTGGGATGTAAGAGACTTCAGAGAAGTTGCACAACTGTCATCTTTAAAATTGCTGACCTATTGCAAGGCGGTTAAAGAATGGTGGTCACATTTCGTACCCTCTTGATGTCACACGGCATCGGGCACATCCTGAATGCATGGCAAAGCATGTACTCTCTGCGCGTCACAGCCTTTAAAATGGCGGCTCAACTCGAAATGCGACCACCTTTCATTATCCGTCTTGGACCTATTGGCAGTTGGTCCCACAAACTAACCCATTAGACACCACAGAGTTACTATTTTACTGATAAAATCACCACTCCAGAGCTAACCGCATACAATCTAGAAGATTTACCCAACATGCAATATTGGATTTTTTCTTTTTATTATGTTTGGACCAGTGCTACAAAAGAAGGATCTAGAATTCCTGCTTCCACACTCTCATAGATTTGTAAGTACCAATGTCAAATATATCATCCAATGAAGCAACAGTTTACTTCATCCATTTAACTCTTCCTTCAGATGAAAAAATATTCACAGTTCAATCTAGTTTCTACCATGTCATTCAAATTACTTTGTGTACTAGAAAGAATAATGATTGTAGAGGCAATCGCTTAGGTACCTGTTTCGACCTGTTTCTTCATCGTAGACCCTTCTAATTACACTTTGCTTTTTCTCCCATTCTTCCTTTGTCATGGGTTTCATCGCTTTGGCACGCTCTAATATCTCATCAGGAATGGGCGGACCGACTGGCTCTTGACTTTGTGATAACTGCTCTTTCTCAGGGGACTTGCGTTTTTCTAACTTCTTAGATTTTTTGCTCTTCTTCTGTTGTTTTTTCAACCTCTTCAACTTTTTCTTTAATTTTTTCTTACGTCTCAACTTCTTCCTCTTCTCCTCTTCAGAATCAGAGCTTGAAGATTCAGAACTACTGCTGCTACTGTCATTACTACTGCTGCTGCTACTACTGGAGGTCTCCTCACTGGAACTTCTGCTTTTCCTTCGCGCAGATTTTTTCCTTGATTTTTTGGTGTGTTTTGTCCTTTTATGTTTCACATGTTTTGGAGAGGATTGGTCACTAGATGAGACTGAGCTCTCAGATCGATTCCTTTTTCTTCTCTTGGGACGATCTTTCGTGATATCCTTGTCAGACCTTTTATGTTTGCTTTTGGAAGCAGACAAACCTGAGGATTTGTTCACCATTTTTGGCTAGGGCAGAACACTGACTGTATTGCCCTTTTAACTGAAAGCTTGTATCAAAGTTTAAATGATTCCATCAGTTTTCGACCACAGAAAACTTGATGCAGAGCAATTCTTCCATGAGAACTGCTATTATGCAAGAGGTCTGTATCTCAGCAGATGCATTTGGGTTTTTGGCTACCACTTTACCGCTAGTTGACTATAGAAACCTCAACGTGAGACTTTTAATTCCCCACCAACCGACTAACCACAGACAACTGACAAAGTGAAAAATTCGTTAAAAAAGCACAAAGTGATAGGTTTCAAACACTAACTTTTATCACTTCACGCGTGTGAGAAGGCTTATCAATCCTTTTTTTATCACTTGTTTACTCACCGCAAAATGTAAACAAACATTGCCATTTTTTGCATCGATGCATTTTTACTTGATGAATGGTGAAGAAGAATAAGCGTAGGTGCCAGTTTTAACAATTAATTCTCAATAGTGCTTTGATAATTTCATATATTTCGTAATAAACTTTTATATTGAAGCTTTACTCTACCTTCTGAGTTTGTTTAATGCTGAATTAATGACTCCAATTTTAAAACATAAAGATGTACCCCGTCAAAAATGGATGTAATGCTCACAGTAGCACAAACAGGCAACATTGATGAGGCCATGTCATTTTGACAGCTTCTTTCTGATAAAAACAATCCCTTATCTTGCGATCCTCCCGATTCGCAGTCCGATCATTCGTTCGCTATTTTTTTATTTTATTATGTAGTGATTAATTTCTATAGTTAAAGTTACTTTTGTCATTAACCGAGACGTAAGCATCGATCATTCCAAAATGAGCGTCGATGCTGACTCGTTCGTGAGACAGAACGTGGTTTGGTCTCAACTACCCCCAAACATTAAACAAGTAAGTTAAGGAGGATGATCGTCAGCAAATTCACTTTGAGCGTCTCATTATCCGCATGATCTTACCGTACTATTGGTCTAAAATACATTCTTCCATTTTTAGCAGACACCCACCTTTATTACATGAACAACTTTGTATGGGATGTCATGACATAACAGAGGCCACTCAATCCTTCCCGCCTACCTCTTGAAAATCTCTCTGTTAAGTTTTCTGTTCTACCCAGATCTAAAAGCTCCGATCGGCATCTCCCATTTATATATTCTGCACTGATTCAAATGCCGTCTTAATATCATTTTGCAGCTGTTTTAGCAAACAAGTTTTTTCACAGATTGACTCCTAACTGGTCACTTCACTATTAGATGCCATCCCTTCATCAGTCTTCTCTTCTCTAAGGATTTGACTGCGTAACAGTAATCTTAAAATGATGTCTTTTCCCTCAAGGTCTTCCAAGCTCAGCGTGAGGTTTAGAGTTTCAGTTGAGCAGCAGTAACTTGTAACTGTGAATGAGAACCCTACACTTTACATGGTGTTGTATCTTCTCAAGAAGTTACTATCCCCAAAGTTGTGCAGATGCTGTCTCGGGAAGAAGCAAGAAAATTATTTTGTTTTTATTGCTTTAATGATGGCCTCAGAATGCTGTCTTTGAAATCTCATTCCCCATTAACGGTCCAAAACTGTATTACTTCTTGCAAGGCTGAGGTGACCGATTTTAAGAAATACCTATTTTTGAAAGGAAAATCCCAATGGTGCCTCGGAAATTTGTAGGAAAGCCAAAACCAGAACCCCACAGGATAGAGGGCCTAAGTTCTTCAGATTATTGCAACCACCATGATTAACCATCAATTTCTCTTATTCCAGAGCTTTGGAAACTCGGAGGCAGAATATAACAAATTCATCAATAATTTTAGCATTAAGAATCAACTGAGATTCAGGGGCAACCTCAGTAAGTATCCTATTCTATTTCAAACGCGTGCCAAAATTTAAGTCGGACACATCTCAGATTTTTCATGTCACTCCACTCAAGAGATAAAACAACCATTTAACTTCAAATGAAAATTTTAATACTTCTCTGAGGTTCCATCTATAATACTTAGCAGAGGCAGTTAGATGATTTTTGCAGGTAATTGCGGTATGTTTCCCAGCTTTTATCATAACTTCATTCAGTTTACCCACGAATGCCAAACAAAGTACGTTACAGCTGCAACTTTTGGATGTGGATTTCCCTTCAGGCAAGGTAATGCAAAAACTGTGAATTTTGTGAAGGCATAAATCTAGTTCATATAATTAATAAAGATGAGAGTCATGCCTTAACTTTCAATGATTTTGTGAGAGTGAGCGAGAGGGATGCTGCCCTCTCTTTTACTACCTCTCCCACTAGGCAGTGGACCCACATTGGAAGGGGCAGAGGGATTGCTACCACAGTGAAATAATTTTTTTTGTTTCTAAGTAATTTTCTAAATTTTTTTTGTTACTCAATTTCACAGTTCGCCATGTACGCAAAGATGAGAAACAGTATTACGAAGAACTCATCAATTTCAGCAAGAAGACTTACATGCTGTATCCTTATCATTTAGCTGATAAAATTGTCAAAGGTCTCAACATCACACCTTTTCATTATTACTTCTCAATGCTAGAATTCATCATGGAAAAGGAGAAGAACTACGACCAGCTTCCCAATTTCACAGCTGTAGACTGTAAGATCTTTTCTTTGTTTTCTGTGCTTTTTAACCACTTTCATCCCTTTGTTATCCTTAGGAAATTGCTCGGGAAATCATTTCCTTTTTTTCCTTTGCAGCTCTGAAGGGTCAATGATACTTTAAAAACCTTGTAGTGTGATTCTAAGTACCTAATACCAAGTTCTAGTTTAAAAGAGGTCCTGTTTCTATGAAACCCAGAAATATATTATTAGCTTCAGGCCTGGGAGGAACAATACCATAAATTTAAAGACTGTATTCAAATTGAAAGCAGTACAAGTTAACCTATTCCCATGTATTGACGAGCATACTCATCAAGGCGCGCTGTCTCGCAGCATTGCTTAGCTATTGTTTTTGTCATTTTTGCTCCGACTTTTTGATAGAAAGCATAATTAGTACTAATCTCATTCTGGAGTATTCTGTTGCTAACCTGAATGAATCTTAGTAATTTTGTTGTTCATATGAAGCTATGAAGTATTTAAAATATATAGTTGTATATGCATTTATAATGACATACAAATGGGTTAATGGGAGATGATTAGATACAGCAATATTGTCAAAGAAGTCTTCATTTGTTCAATTTTTGAATTAGGTTGATATCTGTGTCCTGTGCTTGTTCTCTTTAACATCTCTTATTCCTCACAGGTTTGAGACTCCTAGGTGTTGGGAGAAACGAATACATAGAATTGATGAACCAGTACCGTTCCGGTAAAAAGTTATTCCGAAAGAAAAGTCCAGCAAGAGTTTTGTTGCCTTTGAAGCCTAACACTATCAAAATTGAACCATGGTGGTATATTGATGTTGGCTTTATATCAGAAGATGATGCCAAGGTAATTTCAATATTTCTTGCCTTTCTTTGTCTTTAGATGAACAAGAAAAAACACTGGAACAACAAAGCAGATCAGTGGCTCCCACAATCTTCGATAAAATTGTAGTACCTAGATTAATATGTAGTTCATTCTGAGGCGAAAGCCAAAAGTTAAAGGAGTCATATGGAAATATCCACACTCGAACATGCACTACTTTCTGATGGGTTACTGCTTTGCACGAGAATTAAAAGTTCTCCCTCCAAACTGTTTGATATGTGCAAGTATCTCTATCAGGTGGGTATAGACTATCTCGGGAAACATATTGCACCCCTCCCTTTTCCACATTGATAGATTCTGCTTTGGCAGCTACATACAATTTTAGATTCAGACTGTCAATTTGCAACCATCTTTCTGTCCATGTGATTATTGAAGATTCATTTAGGTTTATTTCTATTAGTTTAGTTTGAAACTCATTGGCATTTATTGATTTTTGTTTTAAACATACATCAAAATGGTGTAAAAGATGCAATGTAAAGAATGCAGAATGACAATGGAAAATAAATAAATAACTTTTTTTTTTGTTTTAAAAGTAAATCACTGAGATTTGTCTAGATAACTCTGCACTCTTCTTTTCATTACAGGTTATTCCTGAAGAAGAAAGGAGGATCATCGATAAAATAATTGATAATGGTCATCAAAAGGCTGGTGAATTAGACCTTCCATCAATTCTCAATTTGTACAAGTAAGTCAACTATCCTCTCTGACATCATATGCGCTGCAAACATTTTTTAAAACTGAGGATTGTGAGAATTTTGCATTTTAATGAGTTTCCCTGTTAAGAAAGTATACCACTCAAAAGATTTAATGTGATGCAGAGGGGTTATCCTGGTTTGACGACCACGCAAGAAACTTAACATGGCCTTTTTCATTAATGCAGCTCCTTCAATAAAAAAAAAAAATATAAATAAAAAAAAAGAAACATCCGATTAAACACAACTTGGAGAGCAGAAAAGCGAAACTGTTAGATAAGTGTCATAGTTTGTGTTGTTTGTTTTTAATTGGAGACTATGTCATGTGATGGCTTCCATTTTGAGTTTTATCTGGAGTTGTGAGACTGAGGTGTTGTTGTTGTTAGGTATATATTCTTTGAAGCAAGGAGCTTAAAAAATGCGCTAATTTCTCCATCAGATCATAAAAGAAGGAGTGAATCTCAGACTTTGACAATGTCTCCTCTTTATTTTTGAGTAATTTTTTACGAGGGGCAACTGTAATTTTCATTCCAGCTAAAAATTGCAACAGGCTCACTGTCAAGTTAATTAATGAACAATTCATTAAGGAGCAAGGAAATTTTTGGTTTTACAAATTGACGGTTCATTTATTATTGGTGTACTTTGGCTGAATCACAGTCACTTAAAACCTCCATGTCTTCTAACTTAAATTGATGCAGTCTTTTATTTTTGAAAATTTTAATCTTTGTAAGTTTAATTCCACATTATTTACTTGCCTTTCATTTTTAAGTCATGGACTGAATCTGAGTCATCACTGAAATCTTCATGACACTGTAGCCTCCAAAGGCAAAAGGAAAAAACTATTAAACATGAAATAAATAAAAAAAATCTTTAATCAAGAAGGAGGGATAGGAAAAAATCAACCAACCTTGTGGACTCCATGACGTTATTCTGTCATGTTTGCAGCTTATCATAATTAACAACACCAATGTAACATTTCCAACGACTAATGCTGCCGTACAAATTAAATTCATTGGCACTCATGAGAGATAATTTATTTTTCAGGAAACATTTCATTTACCTTGAAGTACCGATTCAAGATGATGATTATGTGACTGTCCCACCTTTAGAGGGCTTTGTAATGAACCGAGTCACCGGAGATTACTTTGAGACCCTTTTGTACAAAATATTTGTATCTATTGATGAGAACACATCTGTCAGTGAGGTAAGTCCTTTTTCAACACTGGGAATGAATGCCACAGTTATGAAATAATACCAAAATAGGTCATAGGTAATGATGGAAGAAATTAGTTTTAATTGCTACCACTTAATCCAACTTAAGCGTTGGAGCATAATGTAATAGGCATATTTTTAAGTTTTGATATAAAAATTATCATACCAGTCTGATGCCAACGGTTACATCAGGCTGTTTCCTTATAGCTCAGGTTAAAAACGAAAACAACCCATTTTACAAATTGCAGCCTCTGAGTGCGACTGCTAGACACTCATTTGTGATCAAGTTTTTTCGTAATTATTATCTCTTTTTGCATTTATGTCCATACAGCTGGCTTCAATATTAGAAGTGGACCTACAGTCAGTCAAAGAAGCCGTTTCTCTGTACTGCAGACTAGGATTTGCCAAAAAGAAATCCAAAGACATGGAGCTTATAAGTTTACATCCTTCCTGGCAGAGTTTAGAGTCTGACAGGTAAGTGGATATTCTTGTCTTTGTCGTCATTTCTATACTTACTCGAACATTAAGTCTGTAATTACGTGTTTTAATCACTTTCGTATTGCACCCGTATACTTGTTTGTTTTACTGTGTATTATATTATGTTTCATCTATCATGATTATCCCTTCACCCTGAAATTTCAAGCCCCTAAGGAACGTGGTATCGAAGTCCTGGCATAACCTTCAGAAAAACACTTGAGAAAAATTTTGTACCCGTTTGACAAAAATGTATGGATTTTTCTTCAAAAATTCCTCACTACAGAGTAGCTGAAAAATCGTCACTTCGTAGCATCATTTCATTTGAGTCTTAGGAGGCTTACATTGCTTATCAGTGATTTTTTTGTTCCTTTGTCTCTAAGACTTAAACATGTTTTTTAGCGCATTATCCATAGTATTTTAGCTTATTTATCATTCGTCAAGCCTTTCGATTTTTTTCTCTCAATGGATACTTCAGACCTAGTTTTATTTTCACAGAAAATGCCACTTAGTATGAAAGTTTATCATCAACAATATCTGATTAATTTTTTCCAGTTTGAAGTAGTACAATTTTGGACTATTCAAAGAATTTACAATTAATTACTGTCAGCTCCATTAATTTCATCTGATTTTTTTCAGGATCAGTCCATCATCAAATGATGAACCAATCCTGTTTGAGCTGAATGCTGCGCTAGCAGAAGCCAGTCTCTTAGGTGATGAGGTGCTAACTCCAAGTGAAGAAACAGAGCCAACTCTCAGGAGCAAGAGAATTGGATTTATTTTTGATTCCACACTAACTGCATTCTTGATGATGGGAAATTTATCGCCGGTAGGAACTCATGTCTTACTCACATTTTTCTTCGGGTTTTATTTCGAGCTCTTTTTAAGTCTAGTCCCTCTAAAAATATTTTTCCAAAAAGCGAATATTTTGAAAAATTATGGTTCAGTCCTCATAGATCTAACTGGGCACTTAATTGTTCCTTTTTGACCAATCTGATATTTACCATGGAAGGTATCATATGTTTCACTCATATTATGGAGGTTTCAGCCGTTTTGCTTGTTTGTCAATCAAGACAAAAAATCCTCCATTTTTAATAAGTGCTATGAAATAGTCTGTCAAAAAACTTAATTGTGCCAATCTGTTCAGCATTTCTATTCTTCAATCAGGAACTATCAATGGTCCGACTCCTTGGACATCCTCTTTTATTTCTTTAGTTGCGAAACCATCCTCTAGAGTTTTTAGTGTGTAGTATTTTGATCTTTCAGTGGGTTGTATTTTAATTTTGTAGGACAGCTGATGAAAATTGAATCAATAATACTTTATAATGCTTTAAATGCGTGCCATTTATGGAATCCAAAAGTCGCCCTTATGAAATTCCCTCTCGCACAAATCAGTCATCGTCATTTGATTCTTTTTCTTTTCCAGGGCTTGAAAAGTCATGCTGTCACAATGTTTGAAGTGGGCAAGCTGACTGATGAAAGCTTAGACAGTTTTCTAACAGAATTAGAAAAAGTTAGCACCTCTCGAGATGACAGTGAAGGAGAGGCAAAAAGATACTTTGATCATGCCCTAGTCCTTCGATCAACAATAATGTCTTTGCGAAATCAACCGGACTTCTTCAACTGTGGCATTGATTTAATCCGATGCGAACGTCTCCAGTCCCTAGAAAAAAGCACTTGTGATCGTTTACTGAAGAAGAATTATTCGTAAGTTGAATCATTTTTTACCATTGTAATTTTCACGATTGCCTTTGATTGTAAAACAAGGACAGTTAATCAGGTTTATTTTGCGCCGAACTTTGTGTTCAGTGTTACTAGCACTTAAAGTAGGGTTGCAGTAGTTTTGAATATTAAAGTAAGTTATTTTTGCATTAAATTGCTGAGTCAAAGAAGAATGTGGGCATATCAAAATAGTGCCCAATTCAAAATGCAAGTATGTAAAATTTAGACATTTTGGCATGTCCTAGTTTATTCTTTCTTCATTAAAATATCATAACTTTTAAAACAATTTTAAACCTTTGAAAACAAATTTTTTTTTCGGTATTTTCACTGTTGCTATTGTCAATTACTTTGACACACCTTAGACATACATAAAGGGGCCGTCCCTGAATTACGTAACATTCTAAGGGGGAGAGGGGGGGAGGAGAGCGTTTTGCCATTTTGTTTTTATGTGTTAAAGGATAGGGATCTGCGTCTTAAAACCGTTACAAGGGGAGGAGGGGTCAAAAATACCTAAAAAGTGCCTAATACCTAAAATGTCATTCTGAGACGACCCCGAAGATGCTTTTTGCTCAAATAATGGTACATTTTTTATGGTAAATGTGTTCTGTCAAGCAAGGCATCTGCTGCGTTTAATTTATGTTATTGTTCTTGTTTGAACTGGAGTCAGGAATCATGTGACTGCTTGAGCAGGGGCCAGAAAAGAAATTTTGCAACATTTTGTGGAGTTATGAAACCACAAGTTTTAAAATAGCATATTCATAATCGGGAGGTTTGATATTTTCTTGCCGGTCACAGAGAACTGACGCTGTTCCAAAATTAAGAACTCTGTCAGTCATTGGCACCTGACACAATTTTCAATAAGTTAATGTCTCTGATTGTTTTTCTCTTTTTTGGATTTACAGAATACTCTTATCAATGGCACCCTTGAGTAAAGAAATTACCCCAATTGTTAGCATTGAACCTCCTCATCTAGGCCCTGCTGGAGCAGAAGTTAATTCGTTCTGGTTCAAGTTGTTTTTGTATAGAGAAGCAAATTGTGGTCCCACATCACTGTTGCTCCCAAGAGGTAAGTTCATCATTAAAATCTTAACCTGTGAGGTAAAATAGGCGACCCTGTCTGTCTTATTAGATTCATTTTAAATGGTGTGAAACACAACAGAATAATATTTTCCAAAATCCAAAAGTCCAAAAACTCATGAGTTCTAGCATCCTGCGTGATCAACGGAAGCCAGGGCTCATAAGTTTTTGGACTTACACCCGTCTAACAGGAACTGATTTAATTATCGATACTTGAAAGAAAATACACTTAAAGCTTACTCAATCTTAAACTGTCCATTCCGAAATAAAGGATCAAGCTTCAGTAGTTGGTAGATTAGGTTTGAGGCCTTATCAAAGTGCATTGCTCTTCAATTGTACACCGGATCAGTATTATGTGTCAGTGTTAATTGTAAAGGCTGAATTGCATTAATAAGCAAAAATGGCAAAATCCATCAAAATGTAGAGTTTCCTCATTTAATATCAATGAATATATTGCCCTTTGAAATGATGGTGTATGATGTAATACACTTCATCATTATCTATCACGGTTCCTTCCTTTCCACTGTGCGTTCTTCCTCACCAGCCGTTTAAAGTAATGTTTGTACTGGATGCTTTGACTAGAAAGACCAGGGTGACAGAAACCTTTTAGCGCATTGGCTCATGCATTGGATTGTTTCATCTGGATTTATTTATTTATTTATTCATTTTTTCAGGCACAAGGCTAAGAAGAATTCCATCTGTTTTCAAAACTTGTGATAAAATTCTGGTGTCCTCCTGGGGTCATGAACCCGGTCTTCTTCCTGTTAATAACATTTTATTCACTGTCAATGATGCTTTAACATACTCTCCAGTTTTAATTCAGGTAAGCAGTCCCAGTGTCTCTTCAGTATCAAAAAGCGTGTGAGGATTTAATGTTTTCCTGGAAGGTTACCTACATACATACTCACATACAACAAAAGTGAATGAGTTAGATACCAAACTGCATTTTTGACATCCATACATGATAATTAGGAGCCAAATTGATCCATAGTGTCCATTGAAATTATGAAAAACAGAAAATTTGGATTGATTCCTTTTTACTAATTAAGCAACTGTTGTGTAGTCACTGAGATTACAATTATTATTGACAGTTACACAAAACTTTTCCCTAGCTAACACAGGAGCTGAATTTTTGAGGGTATGATAAGCTTAAAATTAAGGGGCTTGGAGGACAAGGTGCGTAAGTGCAGTTTTCAAAAAAATTTGAGATTTTAGTGATCTCAAATAAAACTAGGTTTGGAATAAATTCTGTGAAAAATTTACTGGTAAAATCCAAGTTTTAAGAATCGAAATGTGAGTTTGAACTTTCTTTCCGCCGTAAGGCTTCATATAGTTTAGAAATTTATAAACGTTTATATCAAAATAGTATAGCGAAAATTGCACTTAAGTGTCTTGTCCTCCAAGCCCCTCAATTGTACCATCTGTGCCGTATTTCTTTAAAAAATTCATGTTTATTGAATGCGAATATGTATTGGTCGGTTTTACAGCGCACTAGGGCGCTAAACAACACATAACCACCTTTGGAAGCAGAGATTCTCCGGATTTATTAAGTTTAATTGTAAAATAATCATTCTCTTTAGGACATCAGGACGTATTGTATGCAAGAAATGTATTTTGAAAAATCGATGGTTTTGATTATTTTTCAGGCTTTCGGCGCACCCAAGGACGTTGAAACTCGTTGCATACCCTTTCCAAGTAAAAATAAGTCTGAGAAATGTGAGTGTTTTCTAAAATTGTGTTTTCCTGTAGAATTTTGTTTTTTAGTTTTTCTCTGACAAATTAAATTTTTCTTTTTTTGTTCATCAGTTGATTAAGTAATATATTTATGAGAATTGAGTGCTGCCAGCAGATATTTCTGTAGCTTGTCTCTTCTCATGTTTCTTACTTTTTTCGCATGAAATATTGACAATCGTCCCATTAATATCAAAAACTGTTTCCGCTCTTGCTGATGCCATGAGCATCAGTTTCCTTGATTTTAGCCTTCCCTTTATTGTCATCTTGTCACCGTGCTGCTTAATAAAGAGCTGATTTGACCTGGTAAAGCTTCAGGCAAACTACGGAAAAGCTATGATTTGGGTTTTTTTTTAATTTTTTGGAGGTCCCTCATCTATATTCTTGCCAGTATAAATTACGGCTAATCTATGGGGGCAGCAAGTTCAACGAGTTAAGAACAAAAAGGCTTGCTTGAATGTGAGTGCCTTAGAAAAGAACTTTTCCAAGAATAAAGACATTGGAACAGGCTCTCAAAAGTTAAAATGAGATGATGAATGAAATTCTTGTCGAAGTTTAGGTAAAAGTCAGGGTTAAACTTCCTCATAAAGCAACTGATTGGAATGGTGAATAGTTCTCATGGTCTATCCTTATATGAAGTATACATTTTTGGAGATCTCCTCACACTTCACATCACTTCCCGAAGTTTTACGCTCCTTTTTAGGTTCGACCCTTTTTGTGACTGTATTGCTGTACAATTTGGTTTTTCCCTCTGCCACTGCTAATTGATTAAAATTGGCTTTTGCTTCTTTTTTCAGATGGAAACGAGTTTGATAGTTTTTGGAGCACTAATTCTTATCTAACCAATCTTAACAGTAAACTTGGCTTATCACGCACATGCGGCTATGTAGAAATATTTAGGTTTAAGACAAAACAGCCCAGTATAAAAAGGAATATCCTGAAAGAGGAGCTTCCATTTTCTGTGCAATATCCTTTGCGATATGAAAAGAAGGGTCTCAGCAACAACTCTGAGAATGGTAATGAACAATTTCATCAAAATTTCACATTAGCGCAGAAAGTGGATCTGGCCTTATGCAATACTTTAGCTTCTAATTGTGGCCTACAACAGACAGGAACTAAAAAAGTATCCGGGAATATTGGCTTATCAGTGCTTGAATTGCGCATTTTAGTTGTCTTTTTGCCATTTGAAATGGATGGACCAGTCCAAAATTACTCTATATATGGACCACCCCTCCAGGATTTTTCCTGGTGTTCCTGCCTACCTGTTCGCCCCTGCTTACAAATGGAAGCAGTACATTTCTCTTTAGTTGATCAACCATACAGGTTCCTGTTGCTGTCAAAAAACCTACATAAGCTTTCAATATCTAGTCATTTGTTGCCTCTGAAACTGTAAATAAATATTTCAAGGCAAAGAAAACTACTGCTGAAATCAACCCTCTCCCCAAGCTCCTCGACTGTCTGTACACGACTTATTTTTTCCACAAACAACTCAAATTTATGTATTGAAAATCGAAAAAAGTAAATGTGACTTATTTTACAGTAATACCTGGAATCAGTTGAAAAGTTACAATCTCTTATTCAAAATCCTGAGAGATACGCATTTGTAAGTACCAGAGTTTTTACTTTTTCTCCTCTTTTTCAGGTGATGGATATTTGCTGGCACCAAAGGTAGACACTCAATCCAACTCAGAACCGATAGATACTCCTAAAACGGAGTCATTGCCAGAAAAAGGTACTCCAGTGAATGGCATCACCAGTCAAAAAAGTGCCACCATCCTAGCTGAAGAGCTAGATAAAATGTGTGATAACTTCTCCGTGCCAACCGATACCTGTTACCTGAGCAAATCCAATGACTCCAGTGTGAATTTCAACTCTGATAACTCTAGCGAATTTGAAAGTCTAGAGATGTCAGGGCTCAAAGATTCGCCGCAATCAACAAAAAATATTCCTGTTGCCTGTGACAAAAATGTGGATCTCTTTGCAAGACATCCAACTCCAAATGTAGGCTCCTCAGAGAAAGAATTGTCCAATAGAAGGTTCTTGAGGAGTTTGCTCCAAAAACCGCTGAGACCGGATGATTTTGCGATCGAGTCTCAATCACAGAGCAATGAGAGAGATGATTGGTATCTGCTAGATTGTTGCTTTGGAATCCCATTGTTTGATGCTGCGATCAACTCTCCAATGTGTGAAAATCTTCTGAAGAGCAAGTTTTGGGAGAAAGACAAGTAAGTTATCTCATACCCATGGCACAGACTCAGTTTTAACATAATTGATGCAACTTTGGTCAAACTGTTATGCATGCAGTAATGTAGAAGTATTCTCTCTCATGCTAAGTTCTGGATTTTATGGTGGCAACATACCTCTCTGTTACTCACCTTGCAGTTTAGGCCAAGTTGCTAAAAGTCGAGACTTTGACCCCAGGGCTCGCTTTCATTTGAAATGTTTTTCATTTATTTATTTGATCTGACCAAGAACTTGGTTGAATTTTAATTTTTATTTTTTAAAAGAAAAAGAAGAAGAAAAAAAAAAACATGGACCATTGACTAATTTAGCTATTCTAGGTTAGGTAGAGATTCACCCTTATCAAAAACGTCATATTTTTCACAAAGCATATGAAAATACATATCAAATTTTCAGCCAATGTTAAACTGAATTTGATTAGTTTAGTAAAGAAAGAGGGGTGTCGGAAGCCTTCCGTAATCATAGTTTATCAACTGTATCTGTTGCAGCTACTTTGTCTGGTTCCTTTTAAAGCCTGTGAGCTGGAAAAAAAATCAGTTAACAGTATTTTTTGAAGAGAAGTCTGCTGGTTAAATAAATCATACCTACCCTTTATCGTTAGCACAGGTTTTTTTTTCTTTCGCAAGTATCTCTCATTTAATTACTTTTCCATTTGTTTGCAGGTTACAGCAATTAGCAGACTTCAACACTGAATTGAATACAAAATTGAACTCGTTCATCGAAGAATTCAAGGTGAGAATTTTTCCAATACTCATTTTCAAAAGAATTAGGATGGGGATGAATTCTTTAGGACCCTGCAAGAGCCAATGTAAAAACCTTTGAGCAGTTATGACCTTTGCGAGCGCACAACGTACATCCTCGAAAAAACCCCATTGAAATTTGTAAGGCCACAGCGGCGGTTGCAGAGATTGCCCCTCAGAAAGGAGTAGGAAGTACTACTTTATTTAATATAGGACGTACTTCACAACTTCCGAGTAGGTTATGCTTTAAAAATTGAGCTTTCTGTGTGCCAATTTTAGAAAAAGCGGGACTGAAAGTGTTTTACCAGCATTTTACGACGGTGTTTATTACAATCATATTCAACTGCCAATGTGACAGATATTGAGTAATGCGCTGCATATTGGGATCATCCAGGGGAATTTTGGTTCTTTTTGATCAAGAATCCATCTACGTATTTTCCTTGGCTGGCAAAGAAAGAAGAGCTCTTCCAGATCACCTGTAAGGGGTTGTAAGATTTTCTCTAGAAAATGTGTGTATCGCTGTAGAAATCCATCTCTCAACCCTATTCTCCTTATGTTGGCACACTAAAAGCTCAATTTATAAAGCTTAGTGTACTTAGGAGGTTATGGAAAACAGGAGTTGTGCCAACTGTAATCGGCCCAAATCTACTCTTTAAAACAGGAAGTTCAAGGCAGTGCATTTTTATTCAAATTGTGAATAAGATGCACACTTAAATCTTTGCCATTGCGCTGAATGTGATCTTTACGCCATTTTTATGAATAATGTTATTATTCTCTCATCACGATTTCAAGTTTGCAAGCACTTAATGAGGTCGTTTGGATATGAAGTGGCCAAGAAATGGGCAATGATGGCAGGCGGTAGTCACCGTTACATACTTCAGTTGAGTTCTAATTAGGAGTAAGAGCATAGTTTCTTTTTTGAACTGTTGAATAACTTGCGTTTTATCTCATTACTTTTTTTCTCTCCTCTTCTAGGGACAAAATTTCAAATGCTCCAACGGGTTTTCCAAGTTGGATTGCATTAGACTTCCTGTTCAACCTGTGATGTATGAATGTGATAAAGGCGTTTCCTTTTGGAATCTGGACTTCGACAGCTGAGAGTCCCTGTCTGTTTGTTTGAAACAGACATCATCTTTTCTCAAGAAAAAAAAGACACACAAACCATAATTTTTGTACTTCTCATCATTCCTGCCTTCTAGTCAATCCTTTGTGAGGTTGCAACCTCAAATTATCCGTACGTAAAAATTCGAAATTTGTATAACAAATATTGTTGAAATAAAGTTAGTTTTAGAAGTTTCTTATTTTGAATGATTCTTTGCCACAAGATTTTGCCAAGTTTATTGGCTGCCAAATATGATGTATAATGGGCACATCAACATTACAGCATTGAAAAAGTTTTTTGAACGTTTGATCTTCTCAACAAAGTATTATTACACCCCATGTTTCGAAAACTTTGAAGGATTTTCTTGTGGAGTTATAAGGAATCACATACATTCCAGTAAAATTTAATCGGTGATTTACCTTTTTTTTTTTGTTTTGGGTGTGTCTAACCCCCACGAGTGGCGGTGATTTATTTATGATTAAATAAAATGGTTACATACGTCCCGAAGCAGATACAGTCATAAGCTAAGCAGCCCACGTACAATTGTCTTCTTATTCATATTGTTATCTCAACTTCTGTAAACACTTTTCAGTTCATGTTAAATAAAGGACCCCGCACACTCATTATGGGGATGTGTGCCAAGATCGATTTTTAATTTTCTAATTACTTTGAATTCGTCCATGAATGCTGACCAAAAGTCATCATTGCGCCAACTTTCTTTAAGTCACCATTTTGGCACAATATGCAATGGGAAGTTTCGATAATTTCCAGGACAGGCCGGCCAAAACCAAAACGCAGGCACATGCCTGTCTGGTAAGGACAATAGAGTAGGAGAGAGAGAGAAACTGATATGGACGGTGAAGAGAAAAGGCATGTGGAATCTGAGATTGGACTGTCGTTTGGTTGCAGTTCCGTTTTCCTGTTTACCTGATTAACACACACCTGACCAACCCAAACCATCCTCGAGTTCTGTACTACCTTTAATTTATGCAAGGAATCACCAAGATTTTTTTTTGAAGATCGTGCAATAACGGATGACTTTGGATCGGCAGCCATAGACGAGTTTAATGCAATAAAAAAATTAAAAATCGATCATGGTGCACATTCCCATAGGGAGTCTGCAGCAGCCCGATTGTTGACAAATGTCAACAATCGGGCTGCTGCACTGCTGTCGTGCTGACATTATGTCAGCACGACAAGAATCGAAAATCGATATATTACACGGCGCAGATAGGGCTGTGTCTTGTCTTATCGTGCCGACATAGCCAGTTAAAGTTTCAACAATCCGGCTGCAGGGTCCTTTAACGCTAAATGTCCAATTAGAAAAAATCTTGACTTGGATTTTTATCTAACTAATCTCCTTAGAGGCTGGTAAATAACTTTCTATTGACTCTCTGGAACTGAATTTCAAACAAAGAATGAACACTGATATGGATACATTTCAAAAATGCAATTCAATGTATTTTGATACTAAAAATATTTACATTTTAGACAGACAATACTGTTTTACTATATTAACTCTTATGATAAACAATGTACAGCTTAGACATATTAAGAGCTGACGCCGAGAAAAATAGAGTTAAAATTAAACAGCAACATAGAAAATAAACTTGTGTGCACAAGTTGAACTGATGTCACGATTCCAGGAGAAATAAGCAAGAAATAAAGAAATTTATTTAAATCAAACAACGATCATTCGAAGTTATGTACAGCGTCATTAGTAAAAACAAAAAAGTTTAAGAATTCATGCGTTTAATTTATGTCTGAGAATTCCTACTTCATGAGCCTGTTGCAAACCTTCGCTAGAGCAAAAAGAAGAGTTAAGTCTTATAAAAACTGACTCAAAAATCACAATGAGTGTATCGGGAAAGTCTGAAATGCACTTTTCACATTGCAATCTGCGTAAGAAGTAAGCGTTTTTTTAGGCTTTCCGCTTCAAAAACAATACTGTAACACAGGTGAATATTTCGTAAGAGGAGTCTGCCCATCCAATCTTTTTGCACTAGGATGCTAAACGATATTCAACATAGCTGACGCTTCCCAACGCAAATCATGAGAAAGCATCATAGTCTATATCTTTGAGAAGGAAATGTAAATATAAACACGCTGATTGATAAAATTCTGTCTTGCTACATGTGTTTCTGTGGGTTGGTGTCAGTCATGTTGAATATTGTGTAGTATTTTAGTGGGCAAAGGTTAGAGGAAAGACTCCTCTTAAGAAATGTTCACCTGTGCCATAGCTTTTCTGAAGCAAAGAACTCAAAAAAATTTAATATTTTTTACGCAGATTTTGAAGTTAGGAGTGACTTTCAGACTTCCCCGATGCATTTATTATGATTTTTGAGCCATTTTCTATAGAAAACAATACTTCTTTTTACTCTAGCAGAAGTTATCAACAGGCCCTGTCTCAAGCGCTGAGAATAGATTAAACTGCCAGGTTGGAAGGTAACAAACGTTATTGAAGGGAAAAACACCATTTGAGTACTTCCTAAGGTCAGGACTTCAACTTTAGAAAATACCATTATAATTTGCAGACATTGGAATTACATATTCATGAAAGTTAAGTAAGTAATCAAAACCGACACGAATCATCAACAAATTTTTTTTTATATTTAATGAAATTTCTGAGAAACATTTATTTATGTGTCGAGTACGGAAGAGGAATTCATCGTCTATCATTCAGTGGCGTGGCGTGAATTGCGATGTATCGATTGTTATGCCATTTAATCCTATGGTAAAGAATCGATTCTTAAGATGTTCGCTATGAACACCCTGTTCATCGATCCTTTTCCATAGGTTTAAATGACTGATCAATTGATACGTCGCAAAGCACGCCACGCCACTGCTATCATTGATAACCTAAAGCTTTAATTATTATCCTCCCCTCTCTTTTTGTGACAGTGCGTATCATCAGCATCTGATAATGAGGCGTATTCTTATTGTATTGTTAGAATTTAAACAAGAGTTATAGCCTGTGTCACACTATCAAAATACTCCTTCAAATGTCAAGGTCAAGGCTTAATTATTGGTGCCTATCTGATTTTTAGAAGAGAGCGCAGGCTTTTTCGACTTAACTGGTATATATTTTTCACTTAGAAGATTCAGGGTGGGTGAAATTTGAATAAGTTAACATAGTACCTAATTGAGAATCAAAAGTCTGATTTTCGGTGGAGCCATTACACGAGTATTGCACGGTATCAACTATGGGAAATTCGAAAATGCGTTAAATAAAAAATAAAGAAAAATATTCACAACAATAGAATGTTGCTACATATGCTACAATAGAGTACAAATGTTGATCCATGTCAAAGATTGAGATGGAACCAGGATTGAAGTGGAACCTTTCCAGGAAAACTTTGATAGGCAAATCACTCACTCTCACATATTCAGTGCATACATAATTACAAACAATGATCACTGATGCCTTGAAGAACCATTGAGAACATTCCTAAAAATTCCTCTTTCTGGCATTCCACTTCCCCAAAAAGAAATTGATCTGGCCAGATACAGTTTTCTGTAAAAAATCCACTTATAAATACTGCACTGATAGTCATTTTGATACTCATACAAGTGATTTCTTTTTTAGTTATTTCTTCTTCTATACTGTTGCTTTAATCTCTAGGGCTGATCTTCAAGGTGTTCTTTTACCAATTTTTTTTACTTATTTAGGACTATTGTAAGTTGGGATTTCATAAATTAATAATAGCAGATGGAGGAATGTTTGAACCCTAGTATTTTCTGCAAGTGTTTTCCGATCATAAAATTATCAAAATATTGATAAGCTGACTAAATGATGAGGACAGTCTGAGCATTAAACTTAGCAGATGGACTAACTTATTTACGTTTTAAAGAAAATTTCATTTCTTAATTGTTCAAAATTACTCCGGTAACAGGTTGGAGCACATCCATCTAAAATTGGAAATTCTGATTAGGAGTAATTTTCTTAAGAACCTTCATACCTGTATGAAAGAGGTCCAAGATTTATTGAGCAATGCTATCTGTCTACGAAAGGGGAGATGCTACATGGTACCAAAAATCTAAAAAAATTCCTTCCAAGATTACAGTCTATCTACAGCTTCATGCACAAGACTTTGGATACATTAAAAGGAACAAAACTTAGCGTACAAAACTCAAAAGTAAATGGTCAAGAAAGTAATGAGTCAATGATGAAGAAATAAATTAAGACTGTGCCTACATCGATTGCCAAGTTCTCTGATGAACATTGACCCCAATCTATGTCAGTCATTGAAACTCATGAAAATTGCGGCAAATATTTGAATAATTTCAAAATGGGTAATTAAAGTTGAATACTTGGATAAAAAAAAAAATTTAAAAAAGGAGAGAAAATAACAACTAATTAATTTGCAACTAGAGGAGGTAGACAAAAATATGAGCAGTAATGGAGCTTAAGTTGAAACTGAGCAAAATAAACATCTCAATTCTGAATAGAAACACTTTAAAAATCTCTGCCACTTTTGATTCTGCTGAGGGCAAATCCCTCCTATGAAAGCTATTGATATACTTGTCATAGAGTAAAATCTGTACATTAGTATTCATTAACACTAACAAATATTCGAGAGATTAGATATCATTAATGTACGTTGGACAAAGAAGTAGATAAAGACGAATCATTCAAAATATATGAAGCTGAGAAACATTACTGCATCAAAGCATTTGACACGGTTCATGAAGAAGTCTATATTCTTATAACATTAAAATCAGTTCTGACACGATTAATAAACCGCCCGGAATAGTCTATTTTATAATTCTTTTATGACTTAGGTTCGATTTTGTGGTGAAATTCTTTGTTTCATCACAATGATAGAGTAGAATTATTGAGGTTACAAAATAAAATAAATCACAGAGATAATTTACAATCTAAACAAAAAATGCAAGAGGTTCGAAAAACAAAAAAATCACGGTCGAATACAAAAGATACCTTGAATTTTCAACAGAGAACTAGTTTGCTTTATCGAGAGGAACTTTAGTAAATAATTCTTTTTTTATTCCTTTTCTAGGCATGAGAATTTCTGGTGCAAAAACTAGATCTCTAAGGGATCCAAAAGCCTCCTGTCAAAAAGAGAACTCATCGACAAAATTGTACAGTTCAAAAAATCTTTAACTACAGATCTCCTAAAAGCTCACTTGAAGATAGAGAAAAAAAAGAGAAAACTGTCGCAATAAATAAACTTTAAGAGAAACTAACTTCTTCCAACAGAGATCACATTAGTAGCTTCATGTCAAGTACAAGTTTCAAACGTTACACCTTCACGATTGAACAGAAGGTAAGCGAAACTCTCTTCTAATATAAAACAATATGTAGGGCTTGCACTTTTCAACCGCTTTCATTGTTGAAATTCGGACTGAACTATCATCAAAGTGAAACCACTGTCCTTCGTTCACTGCGAAAGCTGTGTAATGGCCTGAACCAGCCCCTGACCCGTGATGAACTATCACAGCTGCTAGATCGTATAAATTAGTACCTGTCCCAGAGAGGCGTGTGTCTCGCAGATCGCTCAGAACGAATTGAGACATATCTAAAGCTGTCACCGGAAAGGCGATTGATGTGTCGATTTTGGTGCGAAAGAAGTTGTTCCACCGAAATCTTTTCAAATGTAAACACAAAACCTGTAGGAGAAACAAATCAGACATGGGATTAATAAATTACAACTGAACACGACAAGAAATTTGCAGCCAAATCATTGCGAAAATGAAAACAACTCGATAAGTGGAGCTGATAGTAGTGGCTCCTATCCGAAAAATATTATGGTAATTTTCCTATTTCTCTGACCTAGCTTAAACAAAGTTAGCTTCGGTCTACCTTTCAAAATTATGAGGGTTGACTCGGTGGTACCTCTAAAGAACACACCCTGAAAGTTAAATCAATTTTCTGCTTATCACAAAACTTAGTGAGTTATGATGGAAGAAGCGTAAAGCAGCCTGAGGGACCACCTTCCCAATAAAATATTTTAAAATGGAAAATTTGATCTTGAAGAGAAATTACAATTTTCCGGAAAAACACAGATTTTGAGACCTTCCGAGGCAATGAAGTTTTACTGTACCTGCAACCTTGTCTTCAGCATAAAGGATTCCATATTGAACCCAAAATACTGTTTATGTCTTGCTTTGTACTTTGTACAATCATGTCAAAATCACTTACAATAGCAACTTTAGCACATTACAACCGCATCAAGCATAAGCTCTGGTTCTGAAGAAAATGTTTAGTACTTATTGGATCCAAGTCAACTTTCCGGNGGGTGAACTCTCCGTATAGATTGCCACAAACAAGTTGCGGGCGGGTACATTTCACCTAGTGAAGGCTCAATAATTTCTTCAGTCTACAAGGGATTCACTTCGATGTAAGCGGGTCAATTCGTTAACTGCTGGAGTCAATACAGATAAATAAGCTATTGCCGTAGCAATTAACGAGTAGATAATAATTTATATTAATGCTTGGTATCACACCACTATTTTTCTAGAGCCATGAAATTAAAAGTTATTGACTCAATAATTCATTAGTAAAATAAAAAGCAAATCTGAATTTTTCAACCTGTTTACTCTTCCTCATATAAATGTTTTCAAAACTGGCATAACTTACATTCGGTAATCTTCTGATCCAGAAGCGTTTAGTTGATCTCTGCTTGCTTTTACAGTTGTTACAGTAGTAAAGTTCTGTCTCTGCTAGTTCTTCCACTTGGATGAAACTAGTTAAACAATCTAAAGAGGGAAGAAAAAGAGAGGACAAAATAAAATTTAATTGTAAATAGAGGTAATCATTCAAAAGGTACCAAATTGGTTTAAAATACTGGGAGCTTTCTATGGGAAATATTCAGCCAAGAGTGGTTTTTAAACCAAAATATTGATGTATTGGTTTGAATTTGACAAAACCAGGCACTATCAAAGACTTTCATTTACATGGACTTCTTGTTCATAAAGATCCTAGACCTTTTACTGGGAACTTAACATGATTTTAGAAACTGTAGAATACAATAAAAAACAATTAAACAAGTTAATCAAACTTTTATTGTTATGCAATTGCTCAGCTTTCAAGGAGCATTAGACAGCAAAAAAAAAAAAAAATAGAGACAGTTCATAAAATATTACTTGCATATTTTTTAATGAATCATTTTTAAATTGGCGTAGATGTGCAACAAAAGTAATCTGATACCCTTCAGGATTTTTTTTTTCAGCCAATCAGACACCCAACGACCACTTTTGAAAAGCAAGTGCGGGAAGCTCAGGCCAGTAGCAGGCAACCACGCTTTCTTCCTATTCAATGTGGGCTCTTATTTTCTCTTTGAGGCAATCCAATAGGAGTCGGATAGATTCAGTCCGGTGTTTGTTTGTTCACTTCTAGGGCTACCACGTGTGGCAGAGGTACCTCCCCAGCACGCGAGGTCAAAAGTGTGGCCATTGCCGGACAGATAGAATGGATGCCATCTTGAATAACCCGAGCGACGCACGTTTAAATGGGAGCTCAAAATATGGAACTTTGAACTCGTATTTTGTGGGTTAGTATTGCTCAAAAAAATCGGGGAAAATTCCTGTGAACTATGTGCACTCTCTAGTTTTCAAAAATATAAGAATTACGAATTACTGAACAAGCTTATTCAGAGCTAAGTCCACCGACATTCTGAGGATGAAATAACAGACTTACCTAAAATTGTAAACAAAGGCGTTGATTCTACTTTCGATTTCTTATTGTTAGTTTGTTGACACTTAACATCAGGAATATCTAAAGAAAGATCCAGAAAAGGGTCATGCTTTTTTGACTCTACACTACAGTTCAAACAGCGGACCTGAAACATGCACAAGTAAAAAACTTGATTTAAGAATACGACACAGGATCAACTAATTGCACTGGGAAATCACACCAATGATAATTGCCATGTGCAAGTATCTCTCCATGATGAGAGAATATAGATGCCCGGTAGTTATATTGATGTTGTCAATGTTAAAGAGACCATTAAAAAATTAAAACATTTTCACATGAAGCATACTTTACTTCAAGTGCAGAAAAATTTGCTGAGAATGTCTTATGCTTGCATCATTATTTGCGTGCGATTCCCTTTTTTTTCCTTGAGAAAAATGTAAACCATTACAGCATAAATCAGGGCTACCTGCACCAGAACTCTTTGACATCTTGACAAATTATCGGTCTCTAATACCTCCCCCAGTGCAGCGTCTGGTCCACCCAGTTACTTGGTTAATAAATAAATTCAATTTTTTTTTATACTTCAGTCTGCATCATCTACCTCTGTGATTCATTTTAAAATAAATGTAGTACTTTCCTAGGATAGGCTGATTTTTCAAGGTCCTAATGCTGAAAAAAATAGGGCTGAAGCGGTAAATAGAATGAAATCTTACCTCACTTTGAAGCATGCCTCCGAAAACAGTCGTGACTATGGATGAGCGACTCTTCTGACCAAGAGAGAAATAAGAACTGTCTTTAAAAGTTGAGTTCGGCAGAAGATGTAATAACTCCGTATGTAATCTATCTAACATATAGCGTAGAAACTCATGTGCATCTTGCTGTTGATAGCCCCTGATTGGTCAAAAAGATATTTTATAATTAGGTTTGATGTTGACAAAAGACAGTTAAAATGAAATAATTTTTGGTACTTATTGATGTGATTATTGTAATATGACTGTCAGGCCCCTGCTTTCCACCATTTTGCGCGAGCCAAAAGAGTGCTTCCACAAAAAAAGAAGACCATTCAACCGAGGTCAGGTTTTTAAAAATTTTAAAATGGTAGTAAGAAGGACTTCATCAACGCTCATTTTACCATTTTGATGCCAGACATTGTCCACACCTCCCCCTCAAGGAGCTTCCCACAATTTTCGCGCAAGCTTGGCTCGCGTAATAGGGAATATTGTTGACCCCTGATAACAGTTGGAATCTAAAGCTTCGGCTTGAAATCCCAAAAAAGCTGTTATTAAACTATCGGCACTTTCAACTTGTATTTTCTAGATGGGTTAACTGGTGCTTCACATGAAAATTGCCCAAGTTTTTCAAGATGACTGTGAATCACTTTGAAGTCAATGCTGGGGGGAAAATATTTTCTTTTACGTTCTTACTAAACTTTCAATTGTATCCTCCTTTTGTCAAAATGAACAAACCAAAAGTACAATTATAATTAGACAATACGATACTACACACTAACTACAAGTTTGAGGTGATTTTATGGTAATACTAAGAAAAAAGAAATAAAAACGCTTTACCTGAAACGCGGGACAACTTTCCAGATGACAAGGAACAATGATTCTGGAGAGATGGCACCCTTAGTGCCATGGTCAGTTAGATTGATTAGGACTTTCCGAAGTTCCTCTGCCATGACTGCATCACTAAGCTCCTTGATAGACCTCGACTGATACAGTCGATTACGTCCCGTGGGTGATGGAGAATTTAATTTACTTGTGTCTAAAGAAGGCAGTCTTTTGAAGTACAGGGTAAACTGAGAGATATTACTGAAACAGAACACATGTAGCTAGTTTAATATTTCGATGCTTCAAAATAATTGACTATGCTGAAAGGTCTTTTGACATGGAATCAATGCAAATTTACGATTGCAAAATGTAGAAATCTTAGAAATAAATAGAAATTGTGCTGAAAAATTCCTTCTTAATGCTCTCAATAAAGTGGGATTGCATACGGAAACCAAAGTGTAACAATTACAGCAGTTTTCCTTGAGAAAGCAAATCTGGTCTTAAAAAATAAAAAATGATTGGTTGCGGTTACATCAATAACTCATCTTCTCTCATGACTCCATGACTAAATTAAACTTCTAGACCAAACTTTCAAGCCTATTTGACACCTTCTTCTGACCATCTGACAAGAACCTTTCTTCTTTTTTTAGTTTAGCAAGCTTCTAAGGTTGATTATCTGGTCAAAATGTGTCGCCCTAAACAAAATCAGTGACTATTTGAGGTTCCTGTTTATTTACGGTACTCCACTAAGATTTTTCCTTTTATTTTGGTTTTTTAGGATCATCCAAAAGATTTTGCTCCAAACATTTTTACTGAAAACAATTAATACCTACTTAAGTTAATGAAACATTGGTGATTGAACACCTTTCGAAAATTTTGAAAACTCACTTAAAGCTTCTGACAATAGGAGGCTGAAGAAACATGCTCATTGCTGTTAGTAAATTTTCTTTTTCGACACTTTACGTTTGAAGATGCTCAGTATGACTAATTAATAGTACAGGCTGTTGTTTCGAGCTACTACTTCGACAAAAATAACTTGAGTTTTTGTTATTTTGTACCTTAATGATTGAAGTACTGCATTCATAAAACATGTGTTGCCTAAATTTCTTAGGCCGACAACTTTTTTTGCTATCTTCGCTTTTGATGGTGTGTCTTCACTGGAGATACTCGTACGTTTGAGCCGCTTTTCATCACCATTCCTTGATCTAGTACTTTTGCATTCTCCATTTTCTGTGAGGCTGGAGCTGCTTTCAAAGGAGCTGGACCTGAAGCAATGAAGTACAGAGAAATAAGTATGCGTTGGAGGGGGAAAAAATAAAAAAAATTCGTAACTTCTAATTGAGAATTTTTACAATGGACCGTTAGGAATCTTCAAGGATCAGAATTCAAGTATTGCGGTACATATTTTCTCATCAAAATTACTAATAAAACTGGGGATGTATTAAAAAATTCTATATGTATATCCTGAAAGAAACTAGCGTTATCCATACAGTGCTAGAATCAAACTTCCCACACACCACTGAATCTAAAATCTATGGGAATCAAAATTGACACTCACCTCATTTCAGTAAGGCTTACAATGAGATAATTTTTCCTTTTTGCTGAATCTTTTTTGAAAATTTTGTAACTATGATGTATTGAGGTAAATAAAACAAGTTGGAAAGACAAAGGTCTACATAGTTTTTTACTGAATGATACGTTAATTTTCAATTGACAATTTGACTTGACCTACTCTGAACGGAAACTTTGTTTCTTGAAACTCTGATATGGATGATAAAAGCTAATCTCTCTCTGTGTGTTGATTTTGGTAACTTTTAGTATGTTAAAAGTGTTCTGCGTAAAATTTTGATGAGAAAATTTGTTCTATGAGTCATGTGATTCTTAAATTCTTACAGTGTCATAATTCTGACTATTTGTGGTTCTAATAGTCATAAACTGAGAGATTCTCTCAGAATGAATAAAAAATAGATGTAAAAATAACACATAACAGAAGGCAGAGGGGAAATAAAATTCTTTGCTTGTTTCAACTTGGTTGAATCATCTTAGCTACTTTCAGTCAATCAAAATAACAGAAAATACGAAATTTTGCGCCAAAAGAGAACTAAAGGCAAAAAAGAAGATAAAATGCATTGGCAAAATTTAGCTTTGGGAAGAAAAACCTTGATACCTCTTGGATACGCATATGCAACTTTTAAACAGCTAAAGCCTATTCTGCAATTTGGCAGATTATCACCTGGGGAGGGGCATACAATCTTTTGAGGAACACCTACCTAACATCCGCCAACAGTAGAGATACCATAACTAATGCAAATGAAAGAAAACATTTCGAGTTATGTTTCTCACCTTTTCCTGGATCGAGGTCGCAATCTCCGACCACTCTGTTCGCTATTAGAGGAAGAGCTACTCCAGTTTTGCGCCGAATCACTGCCTTCTTGATCTGTGTTTTCGCTTGGTGTTTTCGATCTTTTTCCATTGTAGTGAAATTCAGCTCTTAAACGAGATATATGACTATTGTTTGTATCGTTTTCCACAAATTCGTCACAAGAATAACTACAAGAAAATGACAGAAAAAACTTTAAAATTAAGAAATTTGACTAAATAATTATGCGCAAATAGCTATATGGAAAGTAAATTGTCGCAAAAATGTATCAGTTGATAACGGCAAAAACACGCAAATCAACTAAAAATAGGTCGCCGGAACGAGGAAGCAAAGCCCTCGCGAGAATCTACCTTCAATTCCATTTGAGAAAACATAAAAATGTTACACTCTTTGTCATCCAGAAACAAATTTAAGTTGACTTCGAGATTCCATGTGCCATTTTAGATATACTTGCTTATGGAAATAATTAAGTGTCATAAACCCCATTGCCTAACGCTGTTTAAAAAGGCAACTCGTTAAGACTTCATACTTCGCCATTATTTGCACTCTTTCATTAAACACCTCATATATTTTGTGCAATGAACATATCTTTAAGGAAACAGGTTTTGAGGGCTTGTTTTAAACAAACTTGCCTCTTCTTCACTCTTCTACTATCATTTCCAGATGAGTTGATACTGTTTCATATGTTTATGAAAATTCAACAATTGAAGCGGTCGCAGCAATAATAGCATATGCATGTATATGTCGTTTCTGCCCCCCCCCCCCACAACGAATTTAAATGATGCACTCAAGAGGTATCACCCCTGTAAATATTATGATCATACGATGATTCTACGGCAATTTGTGATTGTTGGGTGGGATAACAGCACATACGCGAACCACACACATACCCAAGCCTGAATGTAAGGATATTTGAACTTCGGCGCTAAAATAGCAGGTCATGATTGAGTTTCATCACAACTAAGTAATGACAAGGAAGCAGTTTCTAAAAGTCTCCGCTCAGTTTTTAATAAGCCAACAGGACTTGTTTTGCTTGTTAAGTTTGTTCATTTTCAGAGATTGGTTTTCTATAATTTACTTTAGCATTCGATATAATCATGTTAAAGATTCATCATTCTTTCATTTTACCCTTAAATTCCTTCAAATTTCCACAAGTTCAATTGTAGGATGCAATAACAGTACATAACTTACTGTTTTTAAAAAATCCACAGAAGACCCAAAATTTAATTTTTTGATAAAGTATGCGTGGCTGCTCTTTAGGCTGGGGTTCAAACCTTGAACTAGTAAAAAAACCAGCTGTGTTTCTTACAAACACAAGTTATTCACAAGGTAAAACTTCAAACACATTTTTCTAAGAACAGGGTTTTCCTGTATGTGCTGTTATTGCAGCCACTGCCTTAATTACTTAAATTCTCACTTTTAAAGTGAATTATCCCTTAGAACTTCTTCCTAATTAGGTATACTAATTGTTTCTCTTCAAATTACACAAGTGGGTATTCCATCTACACAGTAAAATTTGGAGAGTTATTTTGGCTGGCTGTAACCAAGTTTAACATGTAATAAAAATTAGCAGAGTTAAAGAGCTTGAACTAATCATGAAAGAAATATTAAAATGCTGTTATTAAATACATGCTTTCAGAGTTTCATTATCCATGTAAGTGGGCACTAATCTCCGCCAATTGATGCTCCTTCAAGTTTACCGAGATTCCAATTTTTCATGGGAATGGCCAAAATCTTCAGTCTCAAGATATTCATATTCAATGGGGGTGACTAGGAAATAATGAGGATTGACATGAAGGCAAAAGAGGTTCTTACCAAAATACAGATAAATTTTCACAATCCATGCAAACAACATGATTCACTTGTGATTCTGAGTGACGCTTAGCATGGCCATTTACGTATCGACCACACAGGACTACACCACAGTACAAACAAATCCATGGACTTACAGTTGAAAGACATTCTACAAGAATAAAACACAGATGACAATTAGCTGACGAAAGGAAGAGATAGGAGGAGTGATAAAATTGCAATTGTAATGAGCAGTTGTAAATTGTCCTTCTTCCTCCGTTCAAAGAGAACTGAAGACAAGGTCAGCAGGTAAAAAGTATTCCCTGAGATGATCTCAGCCTTTAGAGGGAATCATATAATGTAGGGGTAATCATTTCACTGCAGGCATTTTCAACTGATCATGGATTTGGTTTCAATCAAACTAAAAAGTCCCTCTATCAATGCTTGTTCTAAAAGCAAGCTTACTAATCATTTTACCGAAGGCATTTCCAACTGATCATGGATTTGGTTTCCAAATCAAGCTAAAAAGTTCCTCTATTAGTGCTTGTTCTAAAAGCGAGCTTTCTTTCCCTTATTAAAGTTCTGTAAAAATCACAGCAGCAACCCTACAGGAAAAGCCAACAGAACCTTCAGTTACAAAGACAGCATTGCGATCTATAGGATCTAGATGATCCGTAACACCTAAAAACGGTCAAAACATAGACCAGATAAAAACCAATAGATTCAGATTTAAAAACTGAAGGTCTTTCAATTAGCTCTCCTCTGTAAACCTATGGCTGCATCCCCCAAGAACATTTCTTGATTGGTGAACTCTTCCAAGACAATTGAATTGGAAGGAATTAAAAAAGAGGGATCTGCTGATAATGCCACAACCGAGTTTTCTCATTTACATTACACTCTACTGATAAGATCGACGCTGGCAATTCTCGTTCCTGTCACATCATCAGATGTATCAAAAGGAATGCAAACTGATGCTCTCTGTTCTACAGCTTAAAATCTAGGCGCTGGATGGTTAGTTTAGAATCAGCTGGACCTTGAGTACAAAGGTGCTATATTCAGCAAAGGCTTGTTGAAAATTTACGTTGGCACATCAAGTAAATAAAATACCATGCATTGCATGGTATAGATGGGGCTTTGTCTTTTCGTGCCAACATAGTTTCCATTATCAGCCTGCAGGTCTAGATTCTGATGGATGAGGATTACCTTTGAAACATAGCGGACAATACATTATGAAATGCATGTAAAAACGAAGAGGACAGAGTATGAAGATCCCAAATTAATAATGAAAACCTGCAATGCTGACTATGTTCCCTATACTGATGAAAATGAAGAGGAAAAAAAATTGATCATGAGCTACGCAGATAAACCTCAGGCTTTCAAACAATCTCGAGAGCAATTCTATTTCCATGTCTACTGGTAGAAATGATACACTGATCGGACAAGCCAAATGGATAGAGGATAAGCAAATTCAAAAAATTTCTGAGTATGTAAATGGGGCATTCCCAAAAATTCAGACCAACCCTGCCATTGGGACTGAGGAACTAAGTCTTCATTCATTCCTCCAGTCCTCCTCCCCATGAGACAGGAATCCCAAAATTCTAAATTAGTTGAGAAGTACAAGGAAAATAAAAGGGTTCTGAGAATCAAGAGTTAGGCACCGACGAAATACATAAATTTGTGAGGGTGCTAGGAGGCTAGGATGAAGGCTGATGGAAGACAATGGCTTGGTAAGGGGGATAGAAAAAATTGTGATGGCCTCTCAGATATCAATTGATCGCAGAAGTGACGGCTTACGGCTCTTCGACAATTGAATCAATATGGAGAAAAATTGGATGAACAAAGGCAAGAGGGACGGATGAGGAAAATTGAGGGCATCGAATTCTGACCGAAGAACAAAAAAGGTCCACGAGTGACGCATGAAAATAGGGATCATTCTTACCTGCGCATTGCCAGTCTTTGGATGAATCTTTGATCACAACTTTGGAGTCAATTTTAACATTAACAGAAATATGAGGACACTCCATTGTTAAATTACCATTCGGCATTCACACCGACAAAGAAGGAAATATACGAAAGAAAACAATAGGGATTTCGAAAATCTAGGGCCAAAAATGTGATACGTTACGTACTTCAAAACGGGCTGCAGGTCGCGAGTTGAATAAGTCAGGGGGGTGCGAGGGCGGAGAGGGCAAGGGGAGGGGAACAGAAAAGTCCACCCCTCTGCGATTTTTATGGGGATTTGTCTGCGGCTATGAACCAATCAGAGTGCTTGGTCTGACGGGATCCCAGCCCGCGGCTTTCGATTTCAAAAACCGAAAAAAAAGTAATTACTTATTATAGAATCTCATCGTTTATTTAAAAAAAAAAAAAAAAAATAGTATGCGAGTACTTGAATCAGTCATAATAACAATTTACTGTATAATTAATTATTGTCACTGTACGACAAATAATGACAAATCGTCTGACAGCTTTTTAGAGCGCGTCGCGGAAAATGTAGTTCTCGGGAAGATCATTCGCGATCGGTATTTCGCTTTCCCAAATTTTCATGACTAAAAACGGGATTTCCGGGTCGGCGGATCAGGACGGGGTCAGGGTTGCACAATCGGATTGTAAGGAAGATTGCTAATTTCCTTCAGATATTTCATGAAAATTTAGAAAGCTCTGAAAATGTGAAAAACATCGAAGGGAAATATTTTTCATTTCAGGGCCGCTGGGCCGCTGGGTGTGTAACACCCACTGTAGGACACTTGAAAGCAAAAACCATTTCCTGTCTTTCATTTTATTTTGTACCTAATCTTGAAATAGTACGGAATTTATTTTTCAGAAAAAATTGCAATCCTGGTGAGGGCGGGGGGGTCCAGCAGAAGGGTCCGGTTTGCGATGGGGTTTCCTCGGTTGCCCTGCGTGACGTCAAACCAGTCAAATCCGAACCGAAACCCCGCCCCGCGGCCTCAACCTCATTCAAAACACTGCTTTTACGTCTCACTTGGCAACGGCCGTGATAACAACAACAACAGCGACAACAAAATTAATGAAATCCTGAGTAGTGTTATCAATACTTTGTCGAGTGGAGTGACATGATAAGGGACCTAATCAATCAGTGCGAAATGAAAATGGGTTCTGTGGATCAATTTTTGTGTCATCATTTGTGCTAATTCAGGAACTTCTCACAATGGGAGCTAGTTTTTTCGGAAAGTGCCTGCCAGGCATTTTACTCTTGGTAGCTTTTCAACCTTGCCTAACCTTACATCATGATTTTCGTCTCACCAATATGGGATCGCCTTCTCCGGACAACCTTGTATACAGAGGCAAAAGAGACGCTCTTTCTGCGGTAACTAACGCTAAAAATCCAAATCCCAGCACTAGTGCCACTCCGTCCGTCTCATCTTTGATCAATGCAAGCAGCACTTCTGCTGCCACTAGCTCCAAGAATGGCACCAACACCACCTCATCAGCTAATTCTAGTTCTGCAAATGTCCTTGCAACTCCTTCGTCCACGGTGTCCGAGCCTGTTTTACCAGAGAAAGGCGCTGCTGAAGAGGAGAGAAATAGTTCCATCGCCATCTTCTTCGTACTTTGCGTCCTAGCTCTTGGAATATTGCTGATCCATCTCATGCTCCTGACACATTTCCAGTACTTGCCGGAGAGCGTTGTTGTTGTTTTCCTCGGAGCTCTAATTGGACTGATCCTTCACTTAATGTCTGATAAAAACATAGCAAATTGGCGGAAAGAAGAAGCTTTCTCACCCACGGCATTTTTTCTCATCCTCCTTCCACCGATTATTTTTGAATCTGGTTACAATTTGCATAAGGGAAATTTTTTCCAGAACATTGGATCAATTCTTGTGTTCGCAATTTTTGGAACAACGATCTCTGCACTAGTTATCGGCACTGGGGTTTACATATTGGGATTGGCAGAGGTAGCATATAGACTGAGTTTTGTTGAAAGTTTTGCTTTCGGATCCCTGATCTCTGCCGTAGATCCTGTCGCAACCGTTGCCATTTTCCATGCCCTTGATATGGATCCAGTGCTGAACATGCTTGTTTTTGGTGAAAGTATTTTAAACGATGCCATTGCCATTGTTTTAACCACATCAGTTTTGGAGTCTAATAATCCTGCCATGTCGACATCAGAAGCTGTTCTAACTGGAATTAACAGATTTTGTATGATGTTCTTTGCCTCTGCTGGAATTGGAGTCTTATTCGCGCTGATCAGCGCTTTACTACTGAAGTATGTAGATCTGCGGAAAAATCCCTCTCTTGAATTTGGAATGATGCTTGTATTTACATACGCCCCTTATGCCCTGGCGGAAGGAATTCATCTTTCAGGTAAATGTGTATTTTTTTATGTAAGTATAATTCAAAAAGGGGATTGTTGCAAAAGGATTAGGAAATCGATGGTGTAAGTCTGCAATCACATATCTCGTTTGCGGTGTCAGAAAATATCTGCCTATAAGCATGTTATTTTTTAAAGGAGAATAAATTGACATCATTTCTTGATGTTTTTGCAGAATTTTCTTTGCACAGAGAAGGAAAATCATGGCAGTTATAAAGAATTCCTGATGAGTAATTTTCCGTTTAAAAAATAAAGTATGACAGGAAGTCCGTGATGTCGACAAACTGAGTTATGTGATTGCCGACTTACTCCGTCAACATGTCATTACATGTCTCTTTGCAAGGGAATGAGACGCTCTTAAAACTTCAACATTGCAAGAAGTAAGGTCAACTAGTATAAAAAAAAAATATATTTACACTCGCTTTATGGAAGTGGTGAAGAAGAGGATTTGTTGATGTTTTTTCATGTATGTCTCTCAGGAGTGCTGAAACTTCTCACTTGCCTGCCTGGCAAGTTGCATGCAAAATTGGGGGTTTCAAAAATTAGTGCATGAATCTTAAAAATTGTGTGATCACCTTGAAGTTAAGAATACCGAATGCTTAAAAAATGTGAAAATAAATAAAAGATTAGGTTCTTCCATTCAAAAATAAAAAAATTGAAAGATTATGAACATTTCATAAGTCAATTGAAAAATGAGAGGGCCAAGAACTTTCTGCACCCCTACCTATTGTTTTTATTGGGTCATCCTGTTATCAGACTTAGTGACTTCATTGAAAAATACTTAGATACACAGTTCAAGGTCTTGATTACAATCAACCAAAACATTCATCCTCAGGCATGTCACAGAATCTAAATCAAATTTTACCCAGTTACTATTTAGTTGTCTTTTTTTTTCTAGGAATCATGGCCATATTATTCAATGGGATTGTGATGTCTCACTACACCCATTTCAACCTATCAACAGTGACGCAAATCACCATGCAACAGACAATGAGAACACTTGCCTTCATCGCAGAAACATGCGTTTTTGCATATCTTGGCTTGGCAATTTTCAGTTTCAGGCATCGTGTCGAACCAGCCCTAGTTGTGTGGAGTCTCATTCTCTGTCTCATAGGACGAGCCTGCAACATTTTTCCTCTGGCTATTCTTGTCAACAAGTTCCGAGAACATCAAATCACAAAACGAATGATGTTTATCATGTGGTTTAGTGGTAAGTCGTCATCTAAAAAACTAATCAATAAACTCTAATTACTAAAGCAAATATTTTCCTTGGATTTTCGAACAAATTTTTGATACAAGAAAAAAAAAAACCTAGCCTAGGTTTAAGAGGCATCCCTCAATTGACAAAGGTACACATATGTCACGGCCAATGTCCAGGAATGTGAAACATCCAATATCAGGTAGCCATTATGATTGTGGCCGGGAGCTTTGGCTGTTAAAGTCATTGGTCAGCGATTAGAAGAAACATTATTATAAGAATACACATTAGCAAGCCATAGACTTCCTTCGTCGGTCAATGTCCTCCATGACTGAGCAAAAATAGCACTTGAGAAAGTGGGGGTGCCGAGAGTTCTTGGTTTTAAAAATTTGAAACAAATGTCAAGAATATTCAAGAACTTTTCAAGGTGTCATAGACCTTGCAAAATTTTGGACAATGACACTAGTGAAATATCAGACCAACCAGTTTTTAGGATTGCACGAAACTGAAGGATACTTAATCCCATAAATTTATGGTGATAACTGCATAGTTGAGCAAGCTTTACTTCCAAAGCTGTGGAACCTATTATCTTTTAACAACTTTGTGCTTTGCTACAAAAACGTCTACCAATCTCGTTCACTGACCTCCTGAGTCAACCAGTCCTTCTTCAGTTACCTCTACTTTTAATATCTCTGTACAACACTAATGTAAAAATTAAATTTCTTCAGTAGTTTTTTTTTCTTGAATTGCCCCTAAATGTGGTATTTTTTCATTATGTAGGTTTACGCGGTGCCATTTCATATGCTCTGTCATTACATTTGGAATTCAGTGATGAGACAAGGCATGTCATTATCACAACCACCCTAATTATTGTCCTTGTGACGACCCTGCTATTTGGTGGATCCACAATGCCGCTGATGAAGGTATGTATGAATTCTCTGTTCAGTTCTTTTCACGGAATGGTCTCTAAAATCCATTAATCTGGTTGTGAGGTGTTTGTAAGATTTTTTCCCATGGAAAAACTGAAAATAGAAAAATAACCGATGATGTTTTGAACATAAGAAAGTTCATCAGCTGCACATAAAAAATGCATTGTCTCATTATATGTCAGTTTTCATTTTTGGGAATCGTTTAGAAAAGAATGCCACTCAGTTTGTATCCACCTCTGACGTTTCGTTTACCTGTACACCTCTCCATTTTCAGGGTAACTCCAGACTAATATATTTAACAGGGGACGAATTTTTAATGAAATATGATTGATGTATTTCAAGGAAGCTACGAAAAGGAAAGCAATGGTCGGCCATTAACGGAGATGTATCACGCTTAATCAAATGAGAAATAGAATCAATTATTATTTGCTTAAATACTTTTTTTTATATGTATATTTTTTATATGTAAGCATGAAAGAGTGTAACCCACCTGGCAACAGCCAAAAATAACATTATAAAAACATTTCGAAAACCTTACTGCAATGCTAATTTTGGCAGTTATGTTGTAACAACATTTTCGCAACCTTTTTTTTGCTGGGTAGGAAGTATTCGTTTTAGCATGTAGCGGAAGTTGCTTTTTTCATGAAGACTGGTGAAGGCATCTAAAATCCTTGGTTCCAGTTTTTCTGCTATTGAAAGAAATATCCGAAAATTTACTGTAAATAGGAAATTAAAGCCAACTGTCTTTTTTTAATGCATTAGGCTTTTTCCATTTGTCGCTAATTTCTTTTGTTCCTAACATTATCTCATCATTTTTACAAAATATCATTTTACTATTTTTCAAGATTCTTCAAACCAAAAAACCAGGAAGAAGTAGGAGAAGGAGAAAAGAGAAAGCTATCTCTCTGAGTAAAACCAAAGAATGGGTGAGTACAATTCAAAAAGTATTCCGTGTTCTTCAATTACTTCAAATCCAATTTTCAATCCTGCTCAAACAAACATCTGCGAGTTCTTCTACTTGCTTCAGCATAATGCGGATTTAGCAAGAGACAAATATAAGGCAGGCATAAATTACAAATCAATTCTACGGTGTAGATGGACTAGAATCTCATTTATTAATTTATTTAAAATTATTTATACAAAATTCCATGAAAGCTCTTATAATTTAGGAACAATGGTGCTAGTCAGGGGAAGAGTCATTCTAGTCAGAAAAAGAATCAGCTCATTTTCAAATTATCTATGTGAATCTACGTTACCAAGAAGGAAAATTTGACAGCAGATCAACTAATTTTAATGCTTTGATTTTGAGAAATCCTTCCAAAATTTCTTGAAAATGAGACCGTTATACTGCCCCAATTATCAGTACACAAACTTCAATGGGGTATCAGTTTGCAAAAAAAACTGTATAAGTACAACCTAACCAAGTATCCTAAATAGTCCTGTTTTTCGATTTGTCTCTTTCATTTAGCACTTAATTTCAGAGTCATTTCTAACTACATGATTACATGATCATATTTTGCATTAGTGAGTACATACTACTAACAAAAATATACATAATGTGCCAATTAAAAACACCATTCCAACGCTCGTATGGTCATGCGTGGTTTTACGGCATCATCAACACAAGGATCCTTACAATGAATTAAAATGGACATTTTTACAAGGGCCTCAGCAAGATATCAGCGTAAGCAGGAAAGGATGGGGGGGGGGGTTCTGAATAACTAACATCTTTTTAAAGACGATGGATCCCACATAGCTTTATTTGGACCACATTTTGCAATAAGGAACCACTATTTCTGGCTTTTTTCAGGAACAACATATGTTTCATTGGTTTCCCTGTGCAGAAAGGTGCTTTTATGGAGGAGCCAGAAATAGTGGTCCCTAACTGCAAAATGTAATCCATTTGGTCCATGTTAATACTGGAAGTATTACGAGTGTTCTGACCCTCGCAGGTTTTTTCAACCTTATTAAAATCGAGAAACTTTCAATTTATTGAAGTGGTTGCCAAATCAGAAGGAAGGCTCTGAGCATTTTTTAAGATAAGGCACCCCTAGTTGCTGTTTTTAATGACACAATCATTAATTTATGCAAAACAATTCTTTCTGAAATTTTGATTTAGCACCTCACCTGATAACTTTTTTTATAAAATGTATCTAGTTAGTCCCAAATCATGATTGTTCCTTTTTACACACACATCTCCTGGATTGGACTAACGAACCTGTTTATTTTCAGGGGCAAGCTATTGATTCAGAGCATCTGTCAGAAATGACCGAAGAAGAGCTGGAAGTTAATTTCATCCAATCCTCAAGAATCAGGGGTTTCGCAAGATGGGATATTAAGTATTTCATACCGTTCTTCACTCGAAGATTCACGCAAGAGGTATTTCTTCACTTAAAAAATCATAGAATAAAATTAGAAATTTAACAAGGGGAACTTACGGACCTGCCGCCTCCGATTGGGCTGAATTTTTTTTTACAGACTCTATGGACCAATTCTAGAGGTCGATTTGAGCCGTTTTCCCGAATGCGCAATAGGAAGGGCATAAAAAATTCCCAAAAGTTGCGTTATCGGCGTGTGATTTGGTCGTGTGGCGCGAGCAAAACTGAAGCAGCCTCTTGGACCGCTTTATCGGCTTTCAGCGGAGACCGGAGCCCTACTGCACAGATGCTGGTTTCATGATAGTGATGTCCCGGGTTCGATCCCCGAGTGATTTGTCTACTTTTTATTTCCCGCATGATCACGTAACATTTTATTTTTAATTCTTCATCCGCATTTATAAATCAATCAAGCAGTTTCGATCTTTACCCCCCCCCCTTTATTGACTCACATTGACCGCCAATAACCGTATGAAACTTCATTGACATAAATTAATGAATTGAGAAGCAAAAGAAAACCTCATTTGTTACTACATTATCTCCCAATGTTTTCCTGGAAAAAAATGTAATGTGTAAATAAATCAAAGAGCAACCCCAAACCCATGTGCATGCAAGGACCGCCAAGAGACACATTATTTTGGCCCTTTGCTTTTTAATTCATTAATTTATGTCAATGAAGTTTCATACGGTTATTGGTGGTCAATGTGAATAAATATCGGGGGAAAATATACGTNGGGGGGGGGGGGGTGCAGTGATCGGAACTGCTTGATTTATAAATGCGGATGAAGAATTAAAAATAAAATGTTACGTGATCATGCGGAAAATAAAAAGTAGACAAATCTCTCGGGGATCGAACCCGGGACATCACTATCATGAAACCAGCATCTGTGCAGTAGGGCTCCAGTCTCCGCTGAAACCTTCAGGCCGATAAAGCGGTTCAAGAGGCTGCTTCAGTGTTGCCACGCGCCACACGACCAAATCACACGCCGATAACGCAACTTTTGGGAATTTTTTACGCCCTTCCTATTGCGCATTCGGGAAAACGGCTCAAATTGACCTCTAGAATCGGTCCATAGAGTCTGTAAAAAAAAATTCAGCCCAATCGGAGGCGGCAGGTCCGTAAGTTCCCCTTGTAAGACACACCAGAAAACTGTCTTGACTTGGACTATCCTTGAGAGTTTTTCACTTGCATCGGAATCCTTATATGTTCTTAAAGCAGTTTCAAGGAAATTTCGAGTCTAGGATGTTTCAAGGCTCATCTCAAAATTTTGTCCTAATATCGTGTAGTCTCGATATGTATCCAATTTTCCCACTGTTATGGAGGAAGCGTTACCCATTTTCCCCTTTCTTTTAACCCCCTTCCTCCTTTCTTTACTTTTCTGTAAGACGTGTGTCTTAAGACTGAGTCCATTGCATAGTCTAGAGGATAGTTTACGTCGAGTGTGATTCAAGCAACATTGCTTGCAGCTACTCAGTAGCCTATATTTTAAAAGTAGCAGCTGAATATTGGTAGGTTTAGTCTGAAAAAGCCTGTTTGCATAATGGAACAAACCTGGACTCATAAATGAAGAGGGAAAAGAAATAAAGAAAGAAGTAGCAATGATGTTCATATACTATGAACCAGTGCATCAGTAACTGTGGTCATTCACATCTCTGCAATGAAATCGCAAGTTTTATTTTAAAATAGCTAAATATTTCTTCTAATTGTCAATCCAATTGCTTGTCCAATTGCCATTTTATTATTGTTCTTGGGATGGGATTCTTTAAAATGTCTATTAGAGAGAGAAATGTGTTAAAAGTTGGCATGACCTATCTCTGTAAACTCTCAAATGTGATTATTCACTTATGTTTCAGGAGCTTAAAGATTGTAAGACTCAAATGACGGATCTAACAAACCAATGGTATCAAGCCATCCGCATTTCACCAACAGAATCAGATGATGAGCTTGGGCCAAGGATGCACAGCTGACGTTCGACAACCCCTCCAATTGTGAGGGAACTGCGCTCTTAACATTTGCCTGTGTCTTCTTCCTAGTCATGAAAGTTATCATGAAAAGTTTCCTCCTCAATGTTGAACTCAGCTTGGAATTTAGTCAAAAGCTGCTTCAAAAGTCATTTGAACCGTTCTTGACAATAGCGCTTCAAGGTGTTTCTAATCGAGTGACAAGTCAAGTTAGCCGGTACGTTAGTTTTTCTAGGTTGTGCCTACTGCTGAGATGTGATTTTGTATAGGTAGTTTTTTCGGAGTCAGTTTGGAAAATTTTTCTACTGCTTTAATCAAAATTGTTCAGTGAACTGAGCTCATACTATTTTTTTTTTTTTTTTTTTTTTTTAAAAAAAAATTATATTGCATTAAAATTTATTTGAAAAGATTAATAAAAATTGCAAGGACCAAAATGCTGTCTGAACTGAAGATCAATAGATCATACCCACTCTGTAGCAATCCTGGTGGAATTGAGGCATATGCTTGTGAGCTTCCAACAGGGAAAATATACTCAGCTCGATATTGAATGTGGACTGTGGTCACAACAAAAAAATAACAGTTCTTTGGCGGCTTAGATTGAGATAGAATGGCAGGTTGAAGGAAAGAGTGGTGTGTGAAACTTGGCCTCATTGAGGCTACTTCATTTTGACAACTTAAAACTACTACTTCTTTCGAGTTTTTTTTTTTTTTTTTTTTTTTTTTTTTTTTTTTTTTTTTTTTTTTTTTTTGCAACTTTATTAAGTATTGAAAACTTAAAATAATTTATATTTCAAAAAATTTGTAATTTTAAATGAAGGATTTCTGGTTTTGTTTCCTTCTATACTTCTATATGTATGTCATTAAAAGTCTTACAACTCTTAAAGTGTGACAAGGTCTGTAGTTTACCTTACAGACTTTTTGAAATAATTTTAATTCTTCAAATTTAGTATAAATATTCATAATTTTTTTTTTTTTTTTCCTATTGAGAATTTTTGGTGGTTTTTTTTATGACAGCAGTTAAAAGTACCTTCTGCCCTTGTCACAATAATGCTCAAAAGATTATATTTTTAATTGTAATTACGACTAGCTACAAGTTTGGAATTGATTTATTTTTTTTTGTTTTAATTTTTCTACGCTAGTAGTACGCTAGTTCTCTCAAGAAACTACCATTCTAAAATTCCTTTATAATATTGTAATGAAACCTGTGTAATCTGGTCAAGATTGTAGAAAGGAAACTGCACATAAGAAATTGCCATTCACTACTTCAATTTTGTTCATGAAGATAAGATGAATTTCAAGACTTTCTCAATATGACAAATCTCTGAATTAGAATGCTTAGGCAGTAAGCTGATCATGAGTCAGAAAGAACAGGGCTGAAAATTATATTGTTGAGCAGTCACATCTAAATTTCCTGTAAAAAAAGTATCAGCACAGCCGGATTTGGAGAAGCCTGTAAAGAAGTTGTTCTTTGAGGTCCATTTTGCAGCTCAGTTTGATTACTACAAGAGATCTCTTAAAAATGTTTTAAACCACTATTCCTAGCTCTGATTTTTAAAAAATCAAAGAAATTTCATTGGGAAGTTTTTCCCAGGTTGGAACTGCTCTAGGAAGGTTTTAAAAACAATGTATTAAAAAAAAAAAAAAACGAAATCTAAATAGGGCAGAGTTGCGAAGTGTTATATACGGTTTTCTGTATCATTTGGTCTTGTAAACAATCTAGTCATTGCTGGTAAATAATTTTGTGTCTTAGAAAAGAAACAGGCTAATGTCAGAATCCGGTACTGAATATTATTCCTCATGCCTCATGTAAAAAAGTTTCATAAGTTATTACCAATGTCAGTATTGTGCTTTCTCTGAGGAGAGACCATCAGTACACTGTAGCATTAACAGGGTTGCCATAGTCAGGGAATTCCGGGATATGTCAGAAAATTAAAAGATCGAGGGAATTCTTGAAATGTCAGGGAAAAGGGTGAAAGTGTCAGGAAAAAATTTGCTAAGTCATATTTGTTTACTTACTAGAATGGGTTTGACGTTTCGAACAGTAAATTTTGCCTAAAAATTATTTCAAATCAAGTCTTTCTAATGATCTGGCATATCTTCAATTGACGGGAATTTCGCCAAATTGTGTCAGGGAAATGTCAGAGAATTTTATTTTTTAAATTCTGTGGCAATCCTGCATTGTACTCCTATCTCGAGTCAGCATGGAGAGGCTAGCTTTATCGAAATACTTGATTTGTGGTGGATTTTTTCTGTCAATGGGCCTTGGGCCACTACAACATTTGTCTCTTAGTTTCAAGTGAGTTTTCATTCAAGCCCAGATCATTGAAATTGGAGACACCACTATCCTTTCCTTGTGTGAAGAGTTTCTGCACTGATTAGATTGACTCATTTAAATGTTTATACCTTTTTCCTTTTTTATAGCCTTTGTACATTATTTACCTTCTTTGGAAGGTAGATGATGAAGGGATAAGGTGAAATACATTGAAAAATAGTAATTAGAGTCTTTGATCATTCACAAGTTTTTTGCCTCTTACTACTTTAAGGAGGAACGAAGCAGAATTTCAGGAATAATTTTTTACGATGAAAATGTTCAGACTCGAGTGACAATGGTAACTTTTTTACTTCAAAATTGTTTTCTAAGTTACCATTTTATTTCAGTGATTAAGGCTTTACTTAATTTTTTTTTTATTCTTTACATATTTATAATTTATTGCTGTGTATGTATGTATTAGTCTTATTGCCTCAGTGTTAAGTTACCTCTTTGAAAGTTTATAAAACTGTGATGTCATTCCAATTCTTGGAATTGGAAGTTATTTAATTATTATATTTAATATATTATATTTATAGGAAAATTTTGCGCAGTTTTATGAGGGGACATGTGATCAGTACAATATTCCTAACTTAACGATTAGATTTTAAGTTTCAACTATTACTCTTCAAAAGAATCTAGCTGATAATTAATTTGTGGCAAAAAGTGTCTCATGTTGTGAGCCAACTTTTCTTTTGATAAGGGGCATAGGTATGGAAGCAAGATGATTATCAATCTAGTACCCACCAAACACTTTATGTATATTTAAGGTCCAACTAGAACAGCTTATATCGATGGCGAAAGTGTAAAACCAACTTTCTCCTTTGGGGGGTTTCAAAATTTCCGCTCCCACTTTATTTTTTCGAGGAAAAACAAGCAGACTTTATAGCTTGAAATTTATACAGAATATTCTGCTAACCAATAGAAAAAATTAAGGGAGTTTTCAAGAAATTACGTTGAGTAGTTTCCACGGAAAAAATGAAGTATGACACGAAGTTTGCAACATCGCTAACTGAGAATCATGGTTTCGCACTTCGGCCATTAATATGATGATCCTCAATTTTTAATCTGTCAAGGGATCCATTGCCAAGTGGTCAAAGCCCACGCACATTTCTAGGAAGTTTTCTTTTTAATAGTAGAAAATTTCAAGTCTATAAATAACCTATGTTCAAAGAATGTACTTTACCCTAAATGGGTTTTTTTTTCATTGTTTGTCATTTTATCCGAATGATTTTTGGATCCTTACTTTTTGGTTTGCAGAAGCGAACGAAAATTTGTTAATTGCCTCTACTGTAAGTTAACACAGGTTAATGGTAACACTTTTTAACTAACTTGAGGGTATTTTTTTGGAGCAGGTAATTATCAACTAGCTGTACGTCTGAAAACTGTTTCCTATCCCTAATTTTTGAGTACTTAGAAATAATCAAAAATGTTTTTTGGACTGTGGAACTCACTGTAGAAACCCTAACAACATTAAAACTTTTGCTTCGTTAAGTAAAGGTAGCAAGGCTTTGATGAATGACCCATGAGGGTGTTCATGATTTGGAGTCCTAAAAATTCTTGATTCACAGTAGGTGTCAAGCTTTTTTTTTTTTTTATTTTTTTATTTAAGGAGTTAGATTTTTGCATTGATACTATAGGTACCAAAACTATCTGTTAAAAGGTTAAGGAATACCTACATGAAATGCTTCTGATTTTGATTCCTTATTTGTTTTAATAAAACAAACACAAGTATTAAGTTCGATTGATTTTATTCATTTAAGTTTAATTGCACTCCTCGAAAAAGAATAATATGTAGTAATGGTTTTAGAAGATGAGAATTAAGTTTTTGGGCTTATTTAAAAACAACATGGATATCTGCAATATATTTTTCAACACAAAAAATTGCTCTCATGAAAAATTCTATGCGTTTCGTTCTCGCTACCTGTCCAAATATTTAAAAGGATGAACTCTCCTCCCAAGTGCTAATCTATTGTAAAAAAGTTTGAAGTGGCTGCTCGTCAGAAGGGCCTGTTGCTTACGCCTCTATTTGATAACTGAGTGAAATTGTTGGGAATCGTTTTTCCATGACCAAAAAATGACATTAATTTACGTAGACTAAAATTCATTTTAAGGGAGAATGCAGTGGAGCAAGATAGCCAAGACGGAATGTTAAGGGTACAGGTTACAACCATCTTCAAACTGAAAAGGAAGATGTATGGCAATGACGAAGGGAACTTAGCTGTTGCCCATTCATCTGACAAACTTCTCATTAGGACAGCAGCTGTCAAGTCCATGGCTCCGTCCAGTTGCAAACGATAATGTCCCCTGACACTGCTAAAGTTCAACTCTTGGCAAAAGCTTACACTGTAGGCAAGCAGAAATTTCTGACTGTGGCCTTGGTTGGATACCTTTCTAGGACTGCAGAATGAGATACGAACCAAAACTTGCTCAGTTTAGAGTCTGTTTAACTCAGTTTCAATTAAATGCACATTTTTTAATTAGTTTGCAAAATAGGAACGTTTTCTTTTCATGTTGCCGTTTCTAAGATCTTTCCTCTGCTGCGGGCCAATCATAGAAATTTTGTGTTAGTCGGGCCAACATAGCTGACACAGGCTAAATGGCATGAAGTGGTTAGTCAGTGATGTCTTATCGCTGCTTTGTCGTGCCTATATTGAGTAGAATTGATGACAAGCTAAAGGCACCTCTTGAGTTCCCAATAGCATGCATGACGTCGATTCTACCCGACATGGGCACAACAAAGTAGGACTAAGACATAGCCGACCAATCACACTATGCTATTGGAACCTGAGTCATCTATGTCCGCCCTACAAAAACAAAATTTCAATAATCGCACTATGCGAGCAAAATTAGAGGACTTGATGGAGAGAAAACACAAGCAGATTCGATTTGGCAAAGTTCAAATTTTATTTATCAACAAACTATAGCCAACAAAAACTCTGGAACAAATAAAAATACACCTTACTCATAAATGCTTGACCTGTTTACTCCTCATTTTTAATGTGTGAGAGAATTCAGTAACATGTGGTTGAGAATTGAAATTATACAAGTTTTGCAGAGCTGCATGACCGGAAATCTAGAAAGAACAGCCTATTTTCTCTTGAGGAACTGAGATTTAACAATCATTGCTTTGTAAAGCAACATAACATGCTCCTTACTACAGGTGCGATCAGGTAAGTTGACAGTTGTTTACTTGTGATTAGTCTGAATTTTTTATCAGTGCGTTTCCTGCAAATACTGGTGTCTCTGCTACATTGGTACGAAGCAAAGAAGATGAAAAACAATTGACCTCGAAGATGACCAAGAGTTCACAACTGCAAACTTGACTGACAAAACATTTAATAGACACCTAGTAAATTGCATTTCACATTCAAAGGATCTCCGCCGAAAATCGATTGCTTTGTTCGTCAGCCTGTCTGGCTGAATTTAGGATGGACATGGGGTATTCTAGAACTTGAGGGAAAAGTTCTTTTCAGGCTGTTTCTAATTAATAATAAATGTCCTTAATCCATTGTTAGCTGCATGGTGCCAAGCAAACAACAACTCAAAAAAGAAGATGATTAAAATGTTTAAAAGCTTTTTCTCTAACCATTGCAAATGATGAATGCAAAGTGGACATAATCCCAACAGATTCTTGACATCTTGACACCTTATGTGGGATGTGCTTGTAAGAGTAATTTCTTGAGTTGTTAATGAAGTGGAACAATTAGATAATTAAATGAATCTTGATCAAGAAGTTATTGTCCAACGGTTTCATCTTCGAAAATTCTTAGATACCTTATTCAGCAATTTTACAGGCAATACAACTGATCTTGGGAGTTAATGCCTCAAATTCACTCAAGGACTTAAAACAGGTTCAACATTATTGCTTTAACAGAACAAAGAACAATTAACTAAACTTAAATGAGGTACAAGTGAAAATTTTGAATGAAATCTAAAATGTTTTGAGCCTGTCAAAAAGTTGTGATCAAGAAGATTCAAAAAAATTCGACAGGAAAAAATAAAGAAACATAAATTATGAATTAAAGATATTGTTTTAAGAACTGATGAGGAGTATTATGTGGCAAGAGACAAAAGAGAATCATATGTGAAGACTTTCCACCTTAATGATTCTTTTCTGTGAAATGCCAACCAGATAATTAACTGACCTACACAATCTAGTTACACAACAATCTGTAATAACAGAGAATGGATTCTACTTTCAGATCAAGAATCCTTGACTCAGCAATGACTTATTTAACAATTGATTTAAACCACCAAATCTTTTTTCTTTTTTCATCTTAAACAAATACTTAATTTTAAACACTTAGCGATTTCTTAAAATAGGGATACAAAAAATATTGAGAGGAAAATAAAAGATGATTTAAAATAAAAATTGACGAAGAAAATGGGAAAGCACAAGAAAAAGGTGGGGAGTTACAGAAAAAAAGAGCTCAAATACTTTCGCTTTTTTTGAAAAAAAAAAAAATGTATGGGCATCATGCACCGCCAATCATTGAATTCACTTTAAAGAACCTGGAAAAATATTCAATTTTGTTATGGAAACTGATGACATCTGTACTCTATAGATTTATACTTAAATGAAAGCGCGTACACTTCAAAAACCGAATTGAAGTTAATAATTTTTCTAGACATTTTTGGAACAAGCTTTCAGGACATTGAACGGTGAAGAGATTATATGAAGCTTATTTAACGCTCAAATGTAATTTTTCACTTTCATGGAGAAGGATTTGATATTACTGTTTATCTCACTTGTAAAAAAAAAAAAAAAAACCAACATGTACGGACACAAGTTAAAAGTATCAACTTAAAGAAAACAATAAGTGAAGTGGGAGACTTAAATGAAACGGGAATTTTGAATCGCTCTTCACATCTCTTTTTAAAATATTAGTGAGTAAATAATTCAAATCTTCAGAAAAATGAAATTTGAATAGCTACGGGAGTAGTAAGATCCTCTTTAAGTTAATCATAAAATATAAGTTACGAGTAAACATGAAGCTTTTTAGAAAAATTATTGTGGGCAACAGCAATTTTTAGTAAAAATCAAGAGGAAGAGATTATAGATTTTTCTTCCTAAAGCGATTAGGGACTAGAGCTCCTTTCTTCTGAGGGCTACTTAAAAAAGAGAGAAGGAGGAATGGCCGAAAAGTTGAAAGTCTGTAAAAATTCAAATGACATGATACATCTATTTCAGTATCAGAAATAAAACAGCAGACTAGAGACCCAAAAAGCATCTTCTCGTCAGTAAAATTGGTTCAAAGGGAATACAGGGAGGTAAAGCTCACACTGGAACAGATTCAAGAGAGAAAGGAGAAAACAATGAAACCGGTGAAAATTAAAACTTAAAGGAAAAGTGATAATGAGTACGTCAAAGTGGAAGCGTTATCTAGATCTTTTCGACTGATCTTTCTTAAAGGTATGTAGACACACAAAAGGGTAGATATACAAATTGATAGAGTGAATAGTAAATAAGTAAATGCATGAATTTCAAGGATCTGCTACACTCAATATTTTTGATTAAAATACTTCTGTGACAAAAAGAGAAAAACAAAGTACATAAAAAATACAGGGGCTTATTGGAGGCATTCAGGATAGTAGGAATTCTTTCTTCTTTAGAAAAATAATGTTTCATAGAATTTATTGCTGATACAGGACATATTAGCAATCAGTTTCAGGGCAATATCTGGATAGTTAATCAGAAGCTGTTCATTACCAACTATCCTGCTCAGATTTTGAAGCAGATTCTATAAATTTCGTTTGAGACCTGATCTCTTGGAAATATTGAGCCTCATGCTCTGCGTTATTTCAAAACATAATTAAAAGCCGAACAGAAATAAAAATAAAAATTGCTACTTTATTATCCAGGGATTTATCTTCGGAATAAGTTGACCTACACTGATGCAGGGAAGTTAAAACATAATGCTGAAATTACTATTTTCCGATCAAAAATATTGAATTTTCACTTGACAACCAACTCAATTTCATTCAATCAAAAACCTATTGATAGCTAAATTAATCCGATGAAAAGCAAAGAGCAAGGACATGTAAATAATATTTAAAACTATTTTTAAATTATTCCGAACCTTGAGAGGAGGAGAAACTACTGCTTTATTCTTTAATGGTTTATGTTCTACAGGACTTTCACATGCTTAGGCCGAGAAGCTGAGCATTTCAGCTTCGGAGAGATTTCATGATCAGCAACTGAAAAAGACTTCTTTTTTTTAATGGCAAAGAGAGAGAAATGAGATGATGTACCTACAACTTGTAAAGGATAACCTCAGTTATCTCAAGTCAAAAACCAAAATATTCCAGAAATCTATAAAGTTCATTATTTTTTCCTCCGATTTTGTACAGTTGCTGCCTTCAAATTTGTACTGTAGAATTCACGAACCCTTCATCTCCTATCAGTCATTTCAGTAAATTTTACTCTGTTGTCAAAGAACAGTTGTGTGCTTTAAATAAAAACAATGAAATATAATTGAAAGAGGAACCCCAATTCCAGGATTGTATCAGAGAGAGCTACCTTGTGGGCTTTTGAATTCCAGTTTGATTCTAAATAATCAAAGAGTGAAGGGAGATTTTTCGGCTCAAGCTAGTCAGGACCTAAACATGGAAGAGAGAGTGTAGTGAATAGACACAGGGTGTCCCAAATTTGTCAAAACTGGTGCTATGATTCATAAACCAAGAACATAACTTATTAATTTTGGTTCTATTTGAAAGAGGACGATAATTTAGACCATGATCAACTTATCTGAACATAAATTGGCTCATGGGAAGAAGTTTCTATGTGAGACATATGACAATGGCCTATCATTTTCTTTAATGATAATTTACTCTTGATGAAACGTTCTGAGGAGACTTTTTAGATGCTCTATTGCTGACAAGTACCACTTGGCAACATCTAACGTGACTTGAAATGTATGCGTAGAAATGAAGCAAAAATCTGTGGATGAGTTGATAATATGTGAATGGTTGCAAAGTTCCTACTGCGCGTGTTGTTCTGTATGCGTCCGGGTCTTTAGTAGCTTTTGGTTTATATTTAATGCTTTTTGGCATATTTTGTTTTTAAAAAATGGATGAAGACAAGAATAACTTATCTGATAAAAGAACAGAAAAGTTTAGAAAAAAAAAAATGCAAAAAAGGCATCAGCGACAATGGAAAGTTATTTATGACAAGCATAAGGAAAAAAAAAGAGGCGCAGCAGAGATGTTGATGTTTAAGATGTTTTAAGATGTTGCCCAGCAGTGTTTCTAAGCCAAAAAGCATCTAACAACTCTAATCAGCACACTTTGGTAAGAGCAGATTGTTCACACAAAAAAGTCGTAGGTGGTTGCCATACTTACTTCATTCAAGCCGCCACAACTTCGCTTAATTTTCTTTTTTCTTAAAAATAGGTTGATATTGGTCTCAATCGATTTCATTTAACATCCTCTTTCAAATGAGACCAATATTGACTTAATAGGTTACTTCAATTTTGAATTACAACCCCAATGAATCATTTGAGGGCACCCTTTGTTCTTGCTGTTGAACAACTTTAGCAAAATAGTAACAGCAAAAGTTTTTTATGATGAATTACACAAAAATGGATTCTCTTTAAAGTAAAAGGCAAAATAAAATTTAGATAACGACGACCATTTAAGATAACACAGGTGTACAAAGTTCTTGTTTTCAGACAGCAGAGAAAAAACAGAGATAATTTGGATGGAAAAAGGAGACATGTAGCATTAGCTCTATCCGACAAATGTTTAATTTCTAGAAGGGGCTAAGAATAAACTGATTCAAACAATAAATTTGGCTGATGAAACAAGATACAGATTTGATCCTCAAGTTTTCTGCAAGATCTGTAACGAAATATCTCGGTATCTAGAGGTACTTTAGACGTACAGTATCATGAAAGTGACAGTTGAAGTTCATAACTCAGGATGCTTGATCCTTGACTCAATGATTCAACGCTCATTGAGACTCATAGAATTTCATGCGCATGGTCACAGTTTGATTGCTCAGTCTCTTCATTTTAGGGTGCACACCGCACAGCCAGATGCAAGGCTCAAGCTTTGAGAGTTCTCCGCTCCAACTGCAGCATCCATGTACTGTACCTTGATGAAGTTTCCATAATGTTAGACTTTGAATCATGACCCAAGTCTTGTCAAACTTTATAACTGATTAGTTTAATTTATATTAGGAGCATTCTACATTTTTTGTTTCTCCTTTCTATCTTTCCGCAGAAAAATTTGTACTTCTTGTGTAGTTTCCAGAATGATTACTGTGTACTACTAATTTACTTTAATCTATTTGTTGATTAGAAACCGTTGCATGATTAGCTGCAGAGTGAAATAAGGTCTTTCATTACTTCAACGTTCCTTACCGAATAATGATTTTGATTTTCTTATCAGATTCAATGTAGCTGTATCACTTCAAAGACTAATTCAAAAAAAAAAAAAAAAAAAAATTCAGTTAAAGCAATAACTACTAATTCTCCTTCAGCATTTTCGAAAAAGTATAAAGCTTAAAATTTTGAAGAAACACAGTGAAGCATAAGAAATCACTGTACCTTCAGAGCTACATTCGTAGTTTGGTTAACTCAAACCTTTTTCTAGTTTATGGCACTTACACAATGCATAACTTTGTTGAGATCCAAGTACAGATTCTGAAAATTGACTTCATTTAAGTATTAAAAGTAAACAAAACCAATAATAAGTGCTACTTGGTCGATGTAGAGGAAGAAAATGGTGGGTACAAGATCGATCATTCTCAAATCAGCCATGGAAGGAAACCATTGATGAACATCAAAGAAAGGAGGAAATTGCTGGAGCTTACTAATATATTAAACCCTCTTTCACACTGTTGTTAAGAGAACCAAAAGTATTTTAGCCGTAGTGAAAGAAATATGCTAATTCCATTAGATGTACACCGACACCCACGCGGAAAAAAAAAAAATATTTCACTTCCTGCAAACCAATCAATGGTCAACTTTTACCAAAAAAAAAAAAAAATTGACAATAATATGACCCCAAGTTGAAAGATTCTCCTGTTAAGTCTAAGATTGAAAATAAGAGAACGGAGAACTCAAATTATCTCTGTTTGATTTCATAGCAATTTAAATGGAGCAAAATTTAAAGCTACTTTTATAGTCATATAACATATAAAACATAAGGAAAAAGAGAATACAATGATTAATCGTGATATGATACGGCCAAAGTTTTCACCGACACATGGACACACGCCAAATATTATGGATTTTATATTTGAGTTTCAGCAAATTTCTAATGTATAAAAAAAGGGAAATAATGAATTAAATTACAGAAAGAATTTTTCCTTAAAACTAGTAGCAATAAATATTTTAGAGATATAAATATAATTAGACATGATCTGATAAGCCATTTAAAGACTTTCTTTCATTTAAATGATTCAATCATTTTTTTTCATTTTTTATTTTAAGTTTTCAATCTCCGAAGAGATGGGTGTTCTTTTGCAGCTCATAAAGAAAATTACCGAGGCCCACAGTGATTTGAAAAATAAATTGAAGAGCAAGGGCATGCCTTGAAATTTCTTCTAAATTTTCATTAAGAAAATAATTTTCTTAACTTCGATAAAATTGGCTCAAAGCCATGGAATTCTCCAGATATTATTATCAACAATCAACAGAGGTCTTCTCTTTCAGAATAAATAATATAAACTATTTTCACCTAGTCTTTTAAAAAAATGAACCATTCTAAAATTCTTTTTGCCTTTAAACATTTAAAATAAGAGCAGAGGCTCTAAGAATTAAGACTTACTTTTGTGATGGTGGAGTATAGATCGGTCCGCTATAGGACATCTTATGCAAAGCAAAAACCATCTTTTAACTTGTAACTTGTTGATCCCTAAAATATTCAACTATTTTAGAGATGAAAAAATAACTTTTACTTAAGGCTAGGATACTTACAAACTTACTAAGACGATTAGAAAGAAGAAGCTGTTTTCTGGTTGAAATAAACATTTTCGGAGTGGTATCATTCAAAACATACTTTTTGGCTGCGCCGAATGAGAAAGACGCGACTCTCTAAATATTTAAAAGTACCTCCTCCCCTCAGTAAGAAACAAAGCTTGATGGCGAACATATTTTGAGCCTAGATTAAAGGAAGAGATTGAACATTTTCTTCTGGATTGATTCTGAAGCTGATGCAAAGCCTGAGTTTTAAGGAAACAGAGGATACTTCCAATGTAGCTGCGTTCATACCTCAGGCACAGGCATTTCTAATCAGAAACTGAGGTCAAGATTCATAATGCTTTGTTTCGGTTGAAGAAAAAGTTGAGGAGGAGGCGGGGATAAATATACAATGGTTTACTTGGCATGAATACAGATTATATTACACTCAAGGATTTGATTTAAAATATTTTACGCATTATTAAGGAGAAATGAGTTTCGGAAAATTTTATATACAGGGTAGAAGAAGATTTGCCGGCTGCACCCACGTAGGGGTTGTATTTCAAAACAACAAAGACAATTTTATTCTTCACTTGAAGTTTCCATCATTGACGGTTAACTGGGTTTTGTAGAGAAATAATCAATTGTTGAAATATTTGCAACAAATGCCTATACATGCAACAGCCGACAAAATCTTAGGCTTCAGCTCTTTAAAAAAATCATCAAGCTCTTAAAAAATTGTACACCTGACCGAGTCATATTTAGTTCCAGAACAGCATTGACATGACTTCTTGTTAAAAATCGTAAGAGAAATATTTTTTTTGACTATCAGTGGTTACACTTTATCCAAAGAGACACATTAACAGACACCACAATGATGAATAAAGATATACGAATACTACACTGAATCCTCAATTGACTCTTTTCAACAACCGATCGCACTCAAATAATACTTAGAAAATAAATTATTTCACTGAAAAATTAATTTGAGGAGAGAGGATAGTTTGTTTTGGTGATTTTATTTTGAATTAATGTATATTATTATTTATTCGTTTTTTAGAAGTATAATTAGAGTGGCTACACGATTGGGATTTTGGATGTGAATCTTTTGTTATGGCTACTATTATTAAAACAAAGTAAACCGAGAAAAGAATAATAAAATGAACGAAAGTATAACAATTTCTCTCGAGTGCCAAGGAAAAAAGAAGTCATGTATCTGAATTTTTAGGAATTAGAGGCATGAATAAAACAATTTAAGTATTTCCTTTCCTCATTATGACTAAAGATTTTTTTTCAACACTTATGAGCGAATCATGCATTCTCCTACACTTGTACAAATGATAAAATTGACTTTTAAAAGATCATCAGAATCTGAGAGTAAATCTGGGTTTCCAATCTAATGATACTTTAAAAAAAAGGAAGATCAACTACCAAAAGCTAAATTAAACAAAAACCACGATGGTTGTAAAACATTGAGTAGAGTACAATTTCAATTTGTTAATACATTTTATTTACAGTCATTTAAACATATTTAGCATAATCTTGAAAATTTATAGCATTTTAAAATTAGACTAAAGAGAATTAAAACAAGACATTGTTCTCCAGGAACAGATTAGGATGTTAAACATCTCTGCAATGAGTACATCTAAGCTTCTGACACTGAGTTTGCATTCATAGCTGCGAATATACTCAAAGCTACTTGCTTGGTCATACCGCACATTAAAGCGAGGTCAGACTTGATTTAAAATTGGTTAAGTCAGGTAGATTCACAGTGGGCCCCTCTCATTAAAAAGTGGTGATAGGTTTTTTTCTTCTTTTTTTTCTAGTTAATAATTTTCTTTTATGAGCTGCAGAAATGAACATTGAAAATATAACATAGTTCAAGCATTTTGCATTTACAACTGAAAAATTCAACACTGTTAAAATTTAGACAGAACTTGCTTCCTTAAAAAGTTCACACATAGGGTGCATTCCTTATTTTGAGACATAGAGAATATAAATGCTAGAAACATTTTTGGAATTGAAATAGGTGTGTCTTTCAAATTAATGAGGCAGAGCTAGTTTCGACGGACAAATTTTCTGTTCTTTTATCAGATTGATCAATGGTCACTAATTACCAATCACTAAATGTTCTTAACTGCTTATTCTTTCAACAGGATAAATGTGTTAAGAATGTTTTAAATAAACAATTAAAAAAAAGTATATTTATTAAGATCAAAGACACAACTACTACTACCAATTGATTTGTCTGATTAAGTAGCAAAAGAATTATTTATTTCACCCTAAAGTATGTTCTCCTTTACTCTCATACTTTTTTTAAAACAAAAGATGGCTTTTTTTAATAGGAAACATTAGCTTAGCACAGTAATGGTCTCAATTTTCAACACCGTAGACAAGGTCTGTCTCGCAGGGTTTTTGGCCCGTCTTTCAGAATGAGTCCTAGTAATTAGTGCTGGGAAAATTCATTATCAGTTCCACTGAGCATGCTGGTAGGGATTCGAAAGTATGTTAAAATTTTAACAGTGTGCAAGAATGATTCATAAAATACAGGGTCAAAAATGGGTAAGTGTTAGATAAAACAAAATTAGGATACAATATTACTGGTCACACGTTGATGATCCATGACAGGTATGTCATCCTTCTCAATTACTTTCTAAGAGAAGTTTCTCCTGACATCGGTGAGATGAATACCCGGAGCATGGTGTGCCGAAGATTCCTTGAGCATAATCTATCAGTAAATCAGGTTTCCAGGATCCCTTGAAGTATTTAGTTGAGGTCACTGGCTGATGCAGTGTAAAATATCAGCTTGTTTGCGATCACGATGAAACTTTCCACTTGCAAACAGAGGCCGAAGTAAATGAGTGATTGCCTGCTTTCTTGCAGCACGGTTTGTAATTAAAAGTTGTAGCTTGGTTGCATAATAGAATCGGAGTTGCAATTAAACCGAAGAAACACAAGCTGTAATGACACACGTGTGTCAATACCGAAAAAAAAAAAAATTACAAAAAAAAAGAGAAAAAAAATGAGAAGAAAAATAGTGGAAAAAGATTGGAAGATGAAATACCGGACACTGACTCTTTCATCAAACTGAGCATTATCACTTTGTGTCAAGATCAAACTTAACATGATATCATTGAAGTCGATCAGTTAATAACTTAGTTATTTAACGCACTAACAAGAAAAATCAAATAAATTCAATGGTTTAATTTACTCAACCGATTAATTAAATAATTTAACACTAATATCACTTTCAGCCGATGCTTAATCGGGAATTAATATAATCAGTCTTTGTATCACAACAGTCACTGAGGCTTCGTTAAACGTCCAGCGCAGAGATCGTGTCGATCAATAAGAACAAAAACAATAGAAAGAAAAAAAAAATAAATTAAAAAAAAGACAAAAATCAACAGTCCTTTCCACTTTCATAATAATACACTGTTCGACGAATATAAATAATTCTGTACAACTGTACAAATAGATAAATACACATGTGTACAAACTAGGAAACACTAATTTGCACCCGGAGAGCTGGCATTGATTCGTAAAAAAAGATATAAAAAGCGTCCTTAGGCATCTGTGATTTTAGACTTTCAGAAAATCTGTGGGAAAAAAAGACAGAATCTATTAGAATTACATATTTTATGATAGAAAAACTTTTGGAAACTGACCAAACAATGCAGTTAAATACAACTCGGAATCCTACAGTTGATAAAATATTTGAACAAATTTTAGCTCTTTTCATTAACCTTTTCGATGCTGCAGACAGAAACATGCATTCCATAGGGACTTTAACCCATTGACTGAAACCGACGGCTCCCATCCATCCGCGCTGCGCTGGGCCAGATCTGAAGAGACGGGTCAGAGCCGTCCCTCGATTGTTTGCATTATTTCAGCGATTCTCCGGTAGATTGCGTTCTCATCAATGTTTATATGAGTAGTGTGGCCACCCTATGACTTATTAGGTACGGTAATTTCTTGTTTTATTTCGGTATTTTCATATTACTGTGCATTTGCACATGAAATAACCTCAAAATTTCCTGATTTTCGCTGATTTTGCGATTTTTACGACTTGGACAGCTATAAACCACAATAAAAAAATAATTGTGTTCAAAGGTTTCACAATTTTTCTCAAACGTTGTACTGTGAATGCTTATTGTTTCAATTTTCACCCTTGAAAATAGAATTTCTGGATTATTTTGAAGTGTTCAAAGTTATACTGATTTTCGCCAAATTAAATCGTAATTCCTGGCCCGGCAGGGTCAAATTAAATCACAAGTCAATGGGTTAAATCAGGGAGGTCAGACCTACAACATATCAAAAATTCTGTCAGTCTGACTGAACCCAATTTCCCCATAGAATTCAGGATGTCACGTTGTCCTTTAGAGAAAATTGGATAAAAGATAGTAGACGAACAATGATTACCTAAAATATTTACAAGTCTTGAGCTAGGGCAGCTGCATGGGAGGGTGAAAGAACGATTTTCAACCCTTGTCCATCTCCAAAAATGTCACCTGTAAAAGAGAACAGAAATGATAAAAGAAACCCATGACGAATTTCCTTACCAAGGATTTTTATAGATTGGATATCAAAAGACATGTGGAACTGGCATGCATGTCCAAGTTTTAACGATGAATTTATTTCCACATGTGTTTTTTTTCTTTTTTAATTACTGGTTTGCTCAATTACAACATATTTCATATATCGGCTCAGAAATGAGCTGATCAAAGTTTCTGTGATAAATTAAATAATTAATTTTCAAGTATGTGAATTCTACTCTCATGGACTAGAAGCTGACAGTGATGCAGTGATGTTGCAGAATTTAAGTTGAAGTAAAAAAGAATTAAGAAGTGTTGAACACAAAATTGAGAGAAAATATCTTTCAAATTGACTGTAACCTTAAAATAATGACACTTTTGGCCTATCTACTATCGATTGTTTTGAAAAGTTTCAACTGTAACTAACGGAACAAATAGATTTGATAAAAATTTTGAATTAATTTGGTGTACTTACGTTTTAGATCCTCAAACTGGCCAATTTTAGGGTTGGAATCTCCTCCTCCATTCATCATTTCTGAAAGACTAAAATTCAATGATAAAAATTAAGTTTAGTTGGGCAGCATCACTAAAGATAAAAGTAAAGTTCGGTCAAAAGAAGAACATGCACCATGGACTGTTGGAATGGAAGAGCGATTAAAACTGCACAGTGCAGGACTGTATTCTCGACCATTGATAACACTTTTTAAAATATTGACAAATGAAGAATTCATCAAATAGATGATTTGATCTATGTATGTAAATATAGGTTTGTACTATTTGATGTAGAAGTTTCCTTCTTCATAATCTTCCGGTTTTTATCTGGCATGAACTAATGACACACAAAAATAAAATAAGATGTTCCTGCGTATTGAATAAATAAAATTAGAATTACAATAGATGGGGATTTCCACTATGTCAGGTGAAACGGCAATGTTTTGGTTCCAAGAAAAGAAGAAAAGGAAGATCCCAGAATGCCAAAAAATATACATTTTTGGAGTCTTTGTAATCTGTTTGTCCACCCATACCCTCATTGACTCCACCATGACAAATCTGCAATGCCAACAACAGCGCAGCACTGTCTTTCATGCTGCTATCGCTATGTTCAAATTCATTTTGATCTGAAGTTTAAACCTTTTAGTAATTAATCATTATTGATATATTTCACTCATTTTGCCAATTAAGGCATACGGGTAGTGGTGTTTTCCTAGCTTCCACGTATAACACTGCGCCATTGGCTAACATTGCAAAATTGATAAAAAAAAAATCCATCAGATTTGGGTTTAATGTAATTTTCCTTTAAAAAAACAAGCCACTTGTTTTACCTGACGTTCGCCTCGTCGCCCAGTACATTATGCAACCCGGAGGATTCTTTGCTGTTGTCATCATCCAGGCTCAAATTTTTTGTCTTGTTGAGGAAGTCTGATGCTAAGCAAGGGTCGCTGTAAACAGATAAATCAAAACACAAAAATTAATGCAAAGACCATTTTAGGAGCTAGCAATAAGCTATCCTCTCCAACTGCCTCTGCAGAATTTTCAGGCATAAGAGCGGCGGGAAAAATCATGAAAGAATCTTATCAGTAATTAAATATTTGAGAGCAACCACAATAAATTCTTCAAATAACGGATTTGGTTCTTATTCCTGGATAGGACTTGAAAATATATGTAAACGAAACTTCATGATTCCTCTCTAGCCTTGGACATTAGAACACACTCATTCACTCTGATGGTTTCAGTCTTAAAGTAAAGAAAAGCCTCTTTTCTACAGGGACTCTTGACTTAAATTCTTTAACTTTAAACTTAGTCCCCTTCTCCTATCTTTGCAAATATTATAATTATTACCTATTGATACAATGACAATCAGAGCTTAACCCATTGCAATGCCTTGACGTGCCTTGATGAGTCCGAATGTCAGATTAGTTTCGCATCCATCTTTTTTTGTTTCTGCAGAGAGCCAACAGATGGCAAAATGAGCATGTAGCAACCAATGCTTCTTTGACAACCAGTGCTACAGCTGGGCAAGCTGCGGGCAATGGCTGCATAAATAAGCAGGCTTGTCCCGACGTTAGATAATTAGTCGATGGAAGGGACGATTTTACCTGATTTGAATGGCATGTCAAGATAGGAAAATGGCATGGCAATGGGTTAAAAAACAAAGACACAAGAGCGTTCAATATGCTTGACAGATAAAAAAGGGAAACTGCGTTTGAAAGCCTAGAGCTGGGTTAGAGATAATCTCGGAAGTTACATCTAATGAAAAATTGATGATTTACCCGGAGTCAAGGGTGACTGTCATGCCTCGGCCTTTGGGAGACTTCTTCTCTTTTTTAACAACTACTTTCCTCTTGTTGAAATTTGCCTGTGGAAGAAGATAAAAATATCATTAGTTGCATCAATAATTAATACCAAGTTCACGGTGGCAGACTATCCAAAATGCCAAGATGCAAAAGTGGTTTATAGGAAGAGGTTTCTTAATTTCTAACTTTAAAGCTACACATAGGTTCACATTTAACATCAACCAGTTTTAGAAAAAATGGCAGCGAACCCATGACAACTCAAAACTGCAGAAAGATTGAAGATCTACAAGAACTAGGACAGATTTTTAAAAGTTGGCTGCGAGGGAACAGACTTTTTCCAAATTGGCCTGATTAAAAAGTATAAGAAAGAAAGAAAAGGATTTGGCGATAAATAGGAAAATTACTGAATAGCAACTAGTGCAGGAATGCAAGACTTACACAACAAGGAAAACAACATCATCAGTCCCACACTCATAGAGTTGACGCCGAATAAGGGCACGCACTTTTAGGCTGCAACGAAAGATCTGTCATCTTGATTCTTCTATTTACTTAACATGTTGAGGTGACGTCGGACGAACTTCTGTTGCAGTCTAACAGTGAGTAAACTTATTCAGCAAGGACTCCAGCAAAAGGCCCAGGATATAAGGCAGCGGTATCTTGAGATGATTATTTGCCAAAAATCAAGAAGCAAGAAAAAGTTCTGAGTTTTTTAGTCCATATTGTATTTGCGTTTTATGGACTATACTTTCTCTTTACTTAATTTCCAATTTTTTACCACTTTGTGACAAATACATTCTGTTACATTTTACACTTCAAACTTAGGACAGTTTCTCCTCTTGTTGCTGCCTATGTCTACTAAAGATCTACTGATGAAAAGTCACTACGCTGAGGCTATGTATTAAACGCAGCAGGTTTAAGGCAACAGTAAATTGGATGAAAAGACAAAAAAGATAGAAGCATAAAGAAAATGAACTGATTCTATTTACCTGATAGCCACGTGAGCCTCTTCCTTTTCCGATGGATTTGTTTCCTCTAATACTGTAAGAAGGTCGACCTCGCATGTAACCATTTGGTCCATAAGAAGAATTACCTCCAACAGACGACACCTAAAGGAATTATAAATAGAAATTGAAACACTCGTTATGTCTGATTCTCAGTTTTTGAATTGAAGCAGGCTGCTGGCCTCTATTGATCCTAATTGTTAGGCAGCGCTAATATTTAACAACGAGAAGTTGCAAGATGGAGCTTAATATTTACAGAGGATATTCCGGGACAGAGCCAATACTGAAGATAATCACAAAACATCTTGGCTTCTGAGTATTTGTAGTGCCATCGACTAATCTGTTTTCAATGCACAAAAGATCACAGAGATGTATGATGAGGGTAAACTGATGTTGAAAAAATATTTGTTGCCCAAGATTTCGAAAAAGAAGGCATTTAATAAAACTTCAAAATAATTCGTACCTGAGGTCGTACAACCACTCCCCGTGACATTCCATACCCGTAGTTTCCACTCCAACTGCCAACAACAACACCAGCTATTTCTAATTTAGCACCAGGGCCAGCGACAGCACGGCGACCCATTCCTCGATTGTTAAACCTTCCTCCGCCGTAGCCAGATCTGCCACCAATCGGAGGAGCAACAGGCATTCCACTAGGCATGAAGCCGGCTGGCGCTAGGAAAGCACGGGGATCTGTTCAAAATAGACATATAGAGGTTAGAGGAATTATAAAAATCGAGCCAAAGTCGACTTCTACTTCAAAAAGTGAAGAAACCTGCTAAGTGAGTAAGATAGATCTATTTTTTTCCATTTATGAAACGTTCATTCATTTTTTGGACTAAGTCATTAGACTGACAAGATTTGCTGAGCAAGTAAATTTTTCAGTCCAAATCTTCATGGACCCCAATTTCATTGTTTTTCCTTCAAAATTATTTTTATTTGATCAATTAATAATTTTAACCCTCTCTTCTCTATCTCATTGTAACTTTTCTTCATTTGGCTGCGTGACTGCAGCATAGTCATTCTAGGAAGAGCTGATTACCATCACATGCACAAGTGTGAAATGGGCAGGGCAGGGTGATACTGCGAGTAGCAATGATTCTATACTGATTGATTCCATCAAGAACAAACAGAGGGCGCTTTCCACACATTTGTAATCCTCTTTCTCTCTTTCCTATCGGTTGTGCCTATTCACGTCATTAAGATGACCGCCAAAACCAGAGGTATGGAAGTTTCCAAGCCTCCTCCCAAATTTTAGCAACTTAATTCCATTTTTAACCAAAATTTAAGATTGCTTCCCTCAAAGAGTACAAAAAGAAAGAGAGAAAAAAACCTCTTTACCCCAAAAATTTGACTTTTTTACCCTAAAAACATCTCCCTGCAGTTCCCCCGTTTTGCCCTGTTCATGAATATTTCAAATATTTCATCAATATTTAAATATTCAATTAGATAAAAAAGATATTCTATTTTTTGTATCATAGATATTTTTGGCACAAACCTGTAGGAACCATAGGCATGGGTCTTGCGAACTGAACATTCAAGCCATCCAAGATGGCATGTTTCATGCGTTCTACCAACATAAGCGTGTGTGTTTTGTGATCACAAAGTTCCAGTAAGTTCTTGGCGACATTTGCTCTGGCTAACTGATACTGGAATAGTTTTCCGTCGAAATAGAGCCATGGGCAGCTCATCAACCATGGTACTGGCGCCCCGCAAGCATCATTCACCAATAGGGCAGTTTCAATACCTTGCATCAGGAGGGCTGCCAACTGAATTCCTCTGCTTGTTACCGGATTGATCTAAACAGAGAAAAATAAACTTGTTACGCTAGAAGAGGTGGTAATTCAAGCTCACATCACATCACAGCAGAAATCTTTAAAAAAAGTGGAAATACTAAACATATTACAGTAGCCAAATTTTGGAGCTTTCTTCATATAATATCTAAGTTAGGTGAGCAAATGTTCACAAAAACTTGTTGACAGGGTACATCTTGAATCCAGACATTTTCTTGCCGAAAAGCAAAATATTTTAATTAGTTTTTGAGAGATCAAAAAAATTTTTCCCATTGAGAGGGTAAAGTAAAAATCTCTTGTTGGGTATTAAAGAAGTTGGAGGAAAAGTTACCTGGAGATTTTGAGTGTATTCGACATTGGTCAGTTTGGGATCAATAGCGGTTACTAGGAAAGCATCCAATTCCTGTTTGCGAAGAGGATTATCTTTACTTGACACGATGTATCTATAACAACAAAAACACAAATGCATAAAAGTTCTGAGGATTTTATCCTTCTAAAATAAGCAGCAAGAAATGAGTTCGGTTTTTTTTTTCTTAAAATATTTTCAAGAGCTTGGAGCAGAGAACCTCTTAAAAGGTGATAATTCCTTAAACTAAAATAGTTAGTTCAGTAATTTAGGAATATTAAAACTAGTGATTTACCTTAGAACAGAGGAGATGATGAGCAAGTGTTGAGGAACATGATCAGGATTGAGCATTAAAGGATTGTCAGATCGCATGCACGTAAGGAAAGCTCGGAGACGCCGTCTTCTGTCATCAATTGTTGTACTAAAAAAAAGTAAGAAAATAAATTAGTCAAAGAAATGAAAAACAATCTTCTCGAAAAAGTCAACAGCATGTAAGCACAGCTGTGTTGGTGAATGAGAGGGGCTGGGCAAACATGGTTATTAGGCTTCAGATCAGATTGAATCTAATGAATGACAAATTTGAATATCAGACATCATTATATTACGGCTCTAGGCGCGCCTAAAAGTTGCCAGAATGATGAGGCTGACGAAGCGAGCCTCAAGTCACTTACCGCGGGTGATTGGGGGTTCAGGGAGCTGCCCCCTGGCTAGTAATATATTTACCTATTTTAGATCCGAGCCTTAAATTAAAAGTTTTTCATGTTCTTTTACTTAAGATCTCGTGAATAAAATTATTTAACTGCCCCTGCTACCTACAAATCTGCATGCGTTTCTATCAAATATCTTGTATAATATTTCAAATCATCCACAAATATTCAAATTTACAATCTGATAATAGAATAAATTCGAAAATCTAAGGTATTAAGCTGTTCAAGTTCGGATAAAAAATCAGGAAAAAACATTTGAGCTCGAATGTTCGAGATTTCTTAATTTCGGCCTAGCCTTTGTGATAAAATTATCCAAGTTGAATGACAGTTCAAACAGAGCAAAAAATTAACTTTTTTAAGTTTTAAACGGTACAAAACAAATTTTTGGTGGCTTTCCGAACGGTGTAAGAAGATGTACAGAAAATCTAACAGTTCAAAAAAACATACATACCCAAACCACAATCTTTTAACTGTCGGAACGCCCCAGCCGACTCTGACAGCTTTCACAATTTCTGGTTCTTTTAGGGGATTCTTCACAGACCAAATCCATTCCTTGATTCTGACATCAGGCCTGGTTCCTAAAATATTAATAATAGTCCAGATCAAGTAAGAGGTTTCGTTTTTAGAAGTTACAAACTAAATAATTACTGCAAGATTTCAATGGAAAAAATTGATAAATGACACTTCCAATGGTTTCCAAATGGTTCTATTCCCATTATATATGTTTTATGAGAGCTGGACGGACAGTAATGGAAAAAGTCCAAGAAAGCATGATCACGGCTGTATGGACGATGTCATAATACCTCCAACTTCAGTTTCATAAAAGACTTTTTTCGGTTGCTTGGCAAATATTTAGTATTACATTGTTGAACTGCAGCAAAATACTAGCAGTTCATCCACAAACAAGACAGACAATATCTTTAAAGTATTGTCTGAGTTTCAAGATGATGCTGAGAATTTAATATGAGTGGAACTGGGCACAGTTCAAACCATTGGATCCATGGTGTCTGTGCTCTTGAAATTTGCCGTTTACACAACTATAAAGAGTGCCAATAAAAGAGTTAAGAAGAGAGAAGGAAAAAGAATACTGATAAAACCAAAACATACCAGTTTTGTACTTGGCAACCATGAATGAGTGATGGTGCAGATTGAAGAGGATAGCATAAACCATCTGACGGCAGGGTCTGTAGAAATGGTGGATTGTCAATGGACTGTTCATGAACAGCTCATGACTGTACTCATCCTCCATCACAGCAGGCAATTTCAATTCACCCTACACAATGGAAATATACAAATTAATGAAAGTAGGAACAATAGGGATACACAAAATATTGATTGAGCCCCGCACACCTGCAGGTTGATTAAATCCAAGTTTAAAGCGGCATGAGACATCAGAATAAGATATATTGAACGGTTAAAATAGGATTATGTCTAGTCTCGTCGTGCTGATATGATTTCAATAACCGGGCGGTTGAGCCTCTTCAATAAAAGAAACCCCTGAAGAAATCGTGAAAAAGTACGTTCAGTCAATTCCTCAGGTTTAATTTTTCTGGGACGTTTTAGAGCACTTAACTGCACAAAAGAATCTTGAGGAAAAAAATAAAACAAGAGAGCTAGATAAGGGAGATGAAATCAACCGGTGAGTTATTACCAGATCCTTTGGCAGCAGCAATTAATATAAATGTAGAATTCATGCAGATATGTTTGCACAACTCTTGAAAATTACACATCTGTAGAAAACATGTTCTGCAAAAAGGAGTTCCAAAATTTTTTTCCAGTGCGAGCAACGTCGACAAGAGAAAATAAAATATTTTCAAATAACTTTGTGGACTATGAACTCACAAAATTAAGAATCTGATAGAGGGCAGGTGACATTAGGCCTTTGCTGTGCCGTTCAATGACAGTTCGCATGACTTCTGCAGAGGCTGCTGGCAGTTGAGGTGGTTGTTTCTTGCTTGACTTGCTTTCGGGTTCAGACTTGACATTTTCGACAGCTGAGGTTGGAGCACCAGAGGAACTGGAACTACTAGATCCTACACCAACGGTGCCATTTTGACCGTTTACTGCAACAACAGAAACCATCCATTTGATCACACTCAAAGTAAATTTACATCACACTGAAAACTTATCAAAATGATTCATTGGTTGCGCTTTCAATGGAGTCCTGGTAAAACTTTCATGGTGCAAGGTAAGCAAATAACTCATAATCTGTCGAAGTACACAGTCTCTACACTTAAAATGTACATAAATTAAAATTGATTGCTCAGGTACTCTCGACTTGCTGTAAAAATGACCATGAATAACTTAACAAATGGAAAGCAATTATGAATCATGTTTGAAAAATTTCAAGCAAATTTTCAACATTTATCTGAGAAAATTGTCTTTCATTTTGTATAAGGACCACTGATTGGGGGGGGGGGGTGTCTTTATCCGACTATGCTTGACAAAGAGAACTTCATGTTTCGCGAGCAAAGATGAGGACAACATCTTCCAAGGCATAGATCCTGATTTACTTGTATTTCTGCTACCTTTTTGAACGGACTTTAATCTATTTAACAACTTTTTCTCCAATAAACCTTCGGGGCCTCAGCGCCCATGATCCTCAAGTATACAGAGCTTCCTGTCTGTAGAACTCTTGAAATTTAGCTTACAGCAAAGATTTGTCCGTAGCAATCTGCCAGCCCAGTGCATGAATCTCGAAAAATCTCTAGGGAAAACAGCGAAAAAACTTGACAAAAACTTCTTAAAAAATACGGCAACTTCAATAAAAAAGAACCCTTAAAATTATAATTCCAAAAATTTTGTGAGTTTACATGCACTGAGAGAACCCTTTAAACCCAGCACCCAACTCTTTTATTACCTTTAATCACATCCAAAAAATACATCAAAGCAGCTGCATTTCAAGCCTGGTTTTTCCAGAAAATTGTCCTACTCCTCACACTAATGCCTTAAAATAATGACAAATGCCATATGACAATTTAAGCACACTTATATTGTTTCTCTACGGGTCAGGTTTAAAGTTCAGCTAAAGGCTTCAAGCCTTCTGATTTTCTGGATTTCAACTAGGTTTTTGATAGATTTTTTTCTTTAGATCTGATCTGGGCATCACATGCGGAAAGACAGAAATATGAGGATAAGCATCAACTGACTAGATAGTATAAGCTGACGGACCACATGATTGAATCTTGAATTGAAAAGTACATAATGAAGATCTTACCGATCTTTTCAGCAACATCAGCACCATTTTCATTTAAAGCCTCATCAATTACAATATCCGGATTTCCAGAGTTCAGTGTTAAATTGGCTTCATTGACAGAGAAAGTGAGAATCTAAAAAATAAAAAACCCATTGTAAAACAAAATTAACAGTGGATAATAATTTGGAAAACTGTCAGTATTTGTGGAAAGCATTCTATTTACACAGGGTTTCAATAGCAGATTTGAGGGCTGTGCAAGTAGACTGAAATCATAGGTGACCAACCCAAAATCAGATGCCAATAACCAACCTGACTGCAACCCCAATCTATAGTCCGCCCCACAAAAAGTGGTGGGTGAGGGGCGGAGCCAGTCGGCCAGTCCAGTCTATCGTTGAAAGGTTGAAGCGCAGGTATTGGCCCAGTCGTTACCCCATCTCAACTACGGGCCAATACCTGCGCTTCAACCCTTCAATTACAGACTGGACCGGCCAACTGGCTCCGCCCCTCACCCGCCACGAAAAGTGGCGCGGACTATAGTTGTATTTTCATCATACTGGTACTAATTGGCGTAAAACATCCCATTCAGATCCCTAGACACTTCTCATCTAAAAATTGGAAGCAAATTCAGTGTCACAGCGAATTTTTTCTGAATCTAGGGTAATTAGTTTCACCGTGCAAAATTTTTTTGCATCTTGAAAAAAGCAGTCAAGATTATCTTGCACAACAGTTGGGCAAAATGTTACCATCTTCTCTCTTGCCCACAACATGAAATGGGTCTAGCAGTGATTAATCGTACACAACCACACCTTAATTGAGATAGGTAGAAATTTAAGGTATGCACTTAAGGCAAGTTTTGCGCCTCATCACAGGAACAGAGAAGTTAATGAAAGTCTTACAGAAAGTTTACTTTTTCTTCATGATGAGTAAGTCAGTTTTACTGGAAATACAATTACTTGCTCCTTTTTTTCAAAATCAGTGGTTAATCTTCCATCTTAAAATATAAGTTGAATGCTGGACGAGCATTTAATGGACCTAAATTAACTAAGAAGATCAGTACTTTAAGCGGACAATTACACTCAGGATAAGAGTCGAGACTCAATCCATCCCACCCCCACAAAACTTCTTAAGTTTCTAGTCTTCCTGCTCATTTTTTTCTTTCCTGTAAATACCTCAAATCAACTTTATTGTATATTTTACTCATTAGTAAAAATGTTAAAATCCAAATGTAACTCAGAAGATCAACACAATTTCTAGAGACAATTTACTTACTTCAGTGGTGTTGCTCTCGGACGCCAATTTGGAAGTATCTAAGTCAGCGTCTTGCGTAAAATCATTTGCAGCATCCAAATTGCCTGATTTTGATTCAACATTTTTCTTGGCTTTCGAACGCCGTTTATCTGGTAGAGGAAAAACTTTCATTTTAGTTTCTAGTTCTGCAGTAAAATGATATTTCAAACAAGAAACGAAAAAAAAAAAAATAAAAGGTTGTCAAAGCTACCCGCTGCATCTACTGGTTTAGATTTGTTTAGCAGAGTTGCCACAGAATACAGAAAATGAATATCCCTGACACATTTTGACAGAATTCCCTGACAATTGAAAATATACCAAATGGTTAAGTATACATAATTTCAAATAGTTTTCAGGCAAACTTTATTGTTCCAAACGTCAAATCAAAATTAGAAAGCAAAAAATGGCGATTTGACGTTCTTTTCATGACATTTTCATCATTTTCTCTGATATTACCCGGTATTGCCCGTGGGTAATTCCTGATAGTGGCAACTCTGGTATCAGTGATAAGGATCAGATGTTATCAACGAAGACAAACCAAGCAAGGGGAAGAAATTCCGATTTTATTACTTTCCCCTTGATTTGTCTAATCTCTGGCTCTTATCTAATCAACTTCAAAAGAGTCTCCAGACAAATATTGCTTACTCACGTGTTAACTGTACATTAATTTCATTTGCTTCTTCAGTTTTTAATTTACCAAAACACAACAATAAAAAAGTTTTACACATGTGACCGTCCACAAGAAAGAGGAGCTTGGTCTTAAGGGGCAAAGTTTTCAGTAGTGGGTTTGGTAGGATTGAGTATCAAATCAGACTTGGATTTTATCAGAGGCAAGTATCCTAATGAGTTGCAAACAGTTTTCTTTATTTTGACCTTGGTAGAAGCCCTAAACAGCGATATTGAAAACTGGTAAGTGAGCACCTTAAATATGGAAGATGATCATGAGAAGGTATTGATCAAAATTACATTTTTTTGAAGAAAAATTTCCAACCAGACATTTGTAAGACATTTTGGGTGGTTATCTATTCCAAAACGTTCATAGAACACTCATCTACTTTATTACATCAATACCTCAATTTTGAGGTATGAGAACACAAGCCCTTTTTCCTGTGGACAGTCAGAAATTCTTCATGAGAGAGAAACTTATTTACCAGGTTTTAACTTCTGGAATCCTTCCTTCGTCCCATTGATATAATGCTGAATGCTAGATTTCAATTTTTCAAACCTGGCATCGGTAGCAGAGCCAAGAATTTGCTCAACGATCGAGCCAAGATTTTCTGCTGTTGCGACAGGAAAATCTTTGACATAAGCGGCGAGTTTCTTGACAAATTCGTCACCAGAGACCTACAGAAATCAAGGAATTCAAGGATAAGAAACCAGAGATTGAGAAGTCACCCCTAACTGAGTTCAAAAACAAGGAAAATTTTCCCATCGAAAAGTACAATGAAATTAGGTTACACCTCAATTTGACTTCAGTGGACTTTGGTTTTCTGTAAGCAGGAAGTGTGAATTAACAAAAAAAATGCTGTTTCCTCACTTAGGGATAGGAAGTTTTGATACAGTTATTGTATTTTACGTGAAACTTTAATAAGGACACGTATCTTTTGATGCTTCGTTCTAAATTCGGTTGATAGGTCTATTATGTTATATTTTTTGTTTAAAAAATCAACTAAAATGTCTCTTTGAAATTTTCTAGGAATATTTTTAAATGAGTGAAGAAATTTTTTTGAAAATGTCCAGAAAAATTGTTGATCAGTTTTCTTCTAAAATGATAAAACAAGACCAGCAATCTGCGATGTCACAATTAGGGATACGCAGTATTCAACTTTAGCTGTCAATATATTACAATTGAAGTCAATCTTTGACGATGAGTAGCTACGAATCTGCACCACTCAACAGGATTAAACATCGGATCAAATGGTACCATTGAAAAGAGGGACAATGACAAAAACGAAACTTAACATTTGTCTCAACATACAGAGAACAAGCTCTAGCTCCTAACAAATCTTGATTACTATATATTAAGAATGCATTATCAATATTACCTTGTCGACAGATCCTGCAATGCCTGCCTGCTTGTAAATGTCTGTGAGCTGATTACTGGCCAGAATATGGTTGCCTAGGAGAGCTGCGATGACACATAGTTTATCAGCAGTGATATTCAATTCTTTCAACAGCTCAGGAATAATGTATTCCTTTGTTTCTAAGGAACCCTGAAGCATAAAATGACAGTGAGTTATGAGAATCATATATCTGACGCAGGTTAAGTAAAAAAAATAAGCAGCTTGCCGTGAAAAACAGAGATTTTGAAAGGACTAACGAAAATTGTTATTGAATCAAAGGCCATTATAACAAGGTTATACTGCCTACTAATTGAATGTTTCAAGTCTCGAAGACATACACCAACAAAATGTGTGGACCAGTTTTGTAGGCGCACCACCTTCAATAGTCTTTTGAGATCGTATTCTCGAGAGTCAAGGATTAGCCAGCACGATAAAATCATGGGAAGAAATTCTAAATCTACCACTTCCCGAAAATCAACACTGAAAAGTGTAATTACAGATGCACCCCCCCCCCCCNCACCAAAAATTGAGCGGAAATCCAAATGATGAAATAAAACAGTAGAGAAAACTTAAATTTAATAGGATGAGATAATTAATATCAATGTTCATAATTGTAACGTTGGATTAGGAACCTCATGCTTACCTTGTAGGTTAACTTCAGTTGCTTGGCAGAGAAGTAACGATTGTAATTGAAGGCAGTATATTCACCATCATCAGCAATTAGACCTTGTACATTGTTTTCATGACAGTAGGCAATAACTTCTTGTTTATGGTCTTCCAACGTACAAATGACATTCACTTTGATTTGATGCATGACAATGATGCGAAGGGCAGACTGCAGACCAATCGGTGGCTGCCACCACACTTTGGGAGGAGGAGTTCCTTTGGATTGAACATGCTTCAGTACCTGAAATGGAATGGTAAATAATAATTCTTTGTTCTGAGAGAGTCTTGAATTACGTAGCAAAAAAATGCAGACTATTTAATTTTTAACGAATTGAGCCTAACAAGGTAGCGTCCAAAATCTAATGAAATGATATACAAGCTTACACAACCAACAGTTGGCTGGCTTCATTAGTTTTTTTATACCAAGTTGGTTGAAATCACATGATCCTTCTTGACTTTAGAGTGAAACTCTTTATCTTAAAAAACTAGAGCTCCTCATGGAATTTCACTACTGAATAGTTAACAATATCCATGGTGCAAGTCGGCAATCACATAACTCGTTTGCGGCGTCTGAAAATCTCCGCCCCCATGTTATTTTTTTAAAGGAGAACAACTTGACATCATTCCTTGAAGTTTTAGTAGAATTTTCTTGGCACAGAGAAGAAAAATCACGGCTGCTTTAAAGAATTGCCGTTGCGTAGTTTTCTGTTGGAAAAATAAGGTATGACAGGAAATCTGCGACTTCGCAAACCAAGTTATGTGATTGCCGACTTACACCATCGATATACAACTGTAACCTATGTACTTACTCTAATTACTGTGAGTTCAATATCTAAGACAAATTTTTAAGATAAGCCAGAGTTTATTCTAAAAACCTACTAGAAAAGTTTGGACTGTCTTGATAAAGTTTTTCAGAGCATGTCCATTTAAAAAATCCACCATACAAGAATAGAAGTGGGGAAGGGGGGGAGAAATTAAGTGCTGAAAATACAGCAAAGCACCAACAATCTCACATTAAAGCGCTTTCTAATTCTAAAAATAATACTTAATCATTTGCAGTCACTTGCATCAAGTTAAACATTTAATCAATGATCAATGAGTGAATGACCTGATGACACATGAAATTCCATTCTGATCAGACAGTGTTACATTGAGGTGTTGAAATTCACTTACTGAGTCAATGTTTTGCCGTGACTGGAGCTGTTGATTGACCCAGTCGCGAATGCGATGGGATTCTACGCATCCATTGAGGAAGAAAGTAAGTTCGACATCCACTTTAGCCATGTTCTCGGCCAGCTGAGTTAAGTAATTTACCATTCTGTTCCATTGACCACCACAAGCCCAATCTGGAAGGAAAAATGAAAAATAGAGACTAAATGAAATTTGGTTCTTCCTGAAATGAGTAATTTTGCTTACAAGTTTTTCAGCAAACCAAAAATAGACTAAAAATTAGAGTATATCTCTTTTGCACTGCTTGATTAATAAGTGGTTGTAGTCTTACCCGAATAAAATCCTCCATAGAGACGATCCATGCAACATTCTCCATCCACAACAAGAGTGAATTTTTGATTCTTTTTAGGTTTGGTGGTTTGAACGTGACGCCTGGCAAGCCTGACCAAATCAACAGAGACATTAGATCCCTCGACAGAGCCGCTTTCAAGAAAATGTTGCAAGTGTTTAGTGCTCATGATGACCAAATTGAATTTCACGCCAGTTTAGATGAAACTCTCCCAGAGACAAATTATTGATTTGCCGAAAATTACGAGAGCATAACACAACCTAGAAAAGAATCAAGTGAAAAACATTGTTCAGATAATAATGGTGGTAAATAAATGCAGATAATTTCACTAAAAAATATCTAGCAGACTTTTATTTCCCTTTGATCTTCTTTTCGATCATGGCTTTTTATATTCCTGTTCTGGTTGTCCTATTAGGTACCCATAGTTATCAATTTATTAATCTTGTTTCATTGTTGTGTTTATTCGAATTGAATCACAACATTTTATCATCACTTGATTCTACTTGCATTGTAACAAATTTAATTTATGACCTGTTTCAAAAAATTAGTTGCTTCTTTTGCTTAAATGTGTTCAGGTGTCATCTACCTCCTACGAGTTCTTCAAGTGACTTTTCTGCTTTGATTGAAACTAACACAGCGTTGTCAAATATGTTCTTGATATTATTATGAGTAATTATTGTTCATATATTGAATGCATGCTCCTGATTTGATTCGCAGTTGAACGAAGTAATTGCACGTAAATGCAATTGATTGAGAGATATAAGTCTACTCAACATTGATCTATAGACAGGAGAGATGCTGTCACAGAAAAAGCAGCCTCCAGCTCAGAAGTTACAATCGGGCCTACACAAGAAGACCTGCAGACATCGTAATAAGCCGTCATAATACTTAGTTACACATAAAGTTGCATAATCCAATTGACTCAGGAAATATTATCAGCTATTCTGAACGATACAAAATCCCTCTATGGAATAAAAGACTGGCTGGAATGATTGGTCTTATTCCAAATGAAAAAGGGGGGATTGTATAATTTTATAACAATTGATAATAGAATGCAAATGCCAGAGGAATGGGTATCGAGAATGTTCAAATGAATCGTTACTGATTTGCGGACAATGAAAAATTCTTCCGTAATCTGAGGCGTACATCCATTCTGCATTCATGGAACTTCTAGCCATGTCATAACTTAGGTACTAAAAAATAATTCGATGGAGGAGCCGGTTGGATGAGCCAAAGGCACTGTCTTCCTAAACAGAGTCGGTAGGATACATGAAGCGTTAGAATACAGTAGACAGCGTAGACAATCAGCCACCTTGACCTATGACAAGGACAGTATTCCTGAAGAATTGGAGAAGGAGCAGAAATCACAATCCAGGGGAGAAATATTTGCGAGAGCTTAAGAGCTCACGGGGTAAGAGACATGATGATCAGGGGAAGTCCTTCCTCCCAGACATTTCTCCATCTTCATTTAATTGCAGTTCTTAACCCCAAAATCAAGAACAGTCTACACCGAAACCAATTAAGGTTTTTAGACACTTCGTTGGCGATGACACATTGCCGATTGTTTCGGAACGAACGAATAGACGTTGCGGTAGAAATTTACTAACTTCAAAACACACAAATGAAAACCGTAAATTATTTGCAAGAAATACCGGTGAGCAGCATGGCGATGAGACGACGGCCAGATCAGCCATTTACCGCTAAAAGAAAAGTAAAGGACGACTCGAAAACTTACTTGCTCCTAGAGCGAGTCCAAAGAAAACTAAACTGATGTCGATAACGAAAACACCACAGTAGTATTAGAGACTTAATTGGCAATAAATGAAACACTTAGAACTTCACCACCATCCATGAAAATGATGTATGGAAACTGTAAAAGTTGATCCTGGTTCCTGACAGGAAATAATCGAAGCCGCTAGTTTGCTTCGCCTATTGCCTACATACCGGATGTCCGATGTGAGTAAGATAAGTCAAAAGCTGCACTCAACATTTTCTAATTTAGGAATTGAAAATTACTATTGAATATTGTCTTGATTTAAATAAAATTAGACTGTAAACAATAACTTTGAGTGTTTTTAGCTGATGGAAGCAAGTAAATTATTAAATAATGATATGTTCGTATTTAATTATTTTACATTTGGTGTCTTGAGTTACCGTGAACAGGAGTACCGTCTCTCTGTGATTAAAAACATTACTGTTCATCGATTTAATTTATCTTTTAAATTTATAATTAAAAAGAAAAAAAATCATTTAAAAATCAGCTTTATTGAAAACTTGATAAAATTTTGTAGCTACGGCTGATTTTTTGAGTTCGAATATTGTTCAATACACCTAAAATTATCAACTCTAAAATACCACGTGTAGTATCAAAGGCGTCTTATGTTACATTATTGTTAAGAAACAGATACCGCCAAATACGAAAAACCGCTAACCACACCTTCTGCCGACGCGGCGCGACGCATCGGGAACAGAAAAAAAACCTCTTTCGAAAACTGGGGGTATGCGGGTACTTCGGTATGCGAGAAGGGAACTTCTTGCCGCGTAGAAATTTTTGTGGATTTTAATACATTTTTCGAGATTTCTTTCATCCCCCCCCCCCCCCCNGATTAACTCATTAAAGTAAAAAAAAAAGTTATGCTGAGGATGGGAGGTAATCATGGACGTGGATAAACATTCGCTGCAGAAGACGTGGAGCTTCCTATTCATTTATCGAAATGGTGTCGCACAACCCCATATTTTTATAAAAAGTACGAAATTGATATTCTTGCTCCATGTTTTTGTTTGTGTGTTTATATTTCTTTTTTTTAAATGAACTTTTCAATGCATAAACTACAATTTTAAATGATATTTTCATGACGGGAAAGAGAGTGTCACTTGCGTCCATTTTGCAGTAAATGCGTCACTCATAGGTATCTCTTTTCTTTCAAAAAATGTAGGTGCCTACCTTCCCTTGACGCATTTGATATTGGGTCTCTTACGTTCTTTCAACAAAAATGAATACGCGTCGTCACCTTCCGGCCAAAGTATCACAAGAGCCATGCGAAGTTTAAACATTTCCGCCGCCATTTTATTTTACTTTTTTTTCCAGAGAAATTGTTCAACGAAACTGTCCAAAAATTTCACTGAATTTTCTTTGTGCTGCCGATAAAATTCAGTGAAATTTTCAAATAGATTCAATCAACAATTTCTCCTAAAAATAAAATAAAATGACGGTAGAAATTTTGAAACGTCGCATGGCGCTTGTGATACTTTGGCCGGCGAAGGTGACGACGTGTCATTTAAAAATAAAATAATGAATTTAATTCTGTTATTTATACTTACAAGTCCATCAATTAACGATTTTTTCAAACAAACATATTCGACATACCTACCTAAATAACGATGTAAATTCGTGACTGTCCGCTGGAAAAGGGACACATCACTCATCAAAAACTCAAAATTCTGCGATTAATTTGTGATAAAAAAGCTCTAAAATTTTAAATTTGCCAGGTTCAAGCCTGCTATTAAAAAAGCGTGCTTTCAAGGAAAATCAATTTAAAATTCTGAACTGCCGTGTCCAGGGCACGAAATCGGTGGAATATGATGCATCCTTATCCTTAATCTCTTCATCGGAAAAAAAGTGAAACCCACCTCAGTCTCCATGACAGTAAAGGGTTTTCCATCGAAATTTCAAAATCAGATTTGGCGACCCAACTCGTCAAAAATCGCCTTATTGAATACTGTTACCTCTGATTTGGGTCCTTTTTCTCATGAATGGCTACATTTTTTATCATTCAGACTTCCTGCAAACACAAACTTCCCTTGCAGGATTCACTAAATAATTGTTTTTCAGCCCCCTTCTCCTTCCCTACTCCGTCCCTCTGAAAGGCAAGGGGAGGTTGGTACCAAATCCGAACTATGATGGGACGGGATAATAATTGAAAAAAAGTGATAGAAAGAAGAGAGAGGGAAGAATTCCTGACTTTTAGACCTTCGTGCTTGTTTACCTACAAGCTCCACCGCCTCTCGCTGCTTATTACAAATTATACATATTGAGAGGCGATATTGATGCTATTCGGGTCTGGCTGGAGTTACCTACTTACATATGTGCCCATTAAGCCCACTGCGCCTTAACCGCTTCGTTGACGGTCGGTTTTCTTTTTTTTTGGGGGGGGGGGGGGGGGGGGGAGGGGGAGGCATAGAGAGAAATAGCTCGCATACTGACACAAAAGTCGTCGGTTCAATAAAATCTTACACGCGGAGCATTATAATAAAAGTGTGTTCTTCAAGCAGGACATTCGCGCTCGTCGGTAGGTGGGTTGCCTATGCGGCCAAATTGAAGGCGAAACTCAAATGGACGATACCCACCGATAGGTTATCACTTATCAACATCGTTCATCGGCATGGTGCCCTTTCCTACCCCCCACTCCCCACAAAGAAAGTTTCTGATGTTCATCGGCTCAACGACATAATGACGGTGAAACTGCAAAAATGCGTAATTCAGCTGCGGTGCGTTTCGAAATCTCTGCTACCCTTTTATTTTTTAAAAGGAGCCCTAACCAACATCGCGGCTTGAAGTTATCACAGAATATTTTTCATAAAGAGGAGAAAAACCACTGAAATTTTTGAAAAATGACGTTCAGTAGCTCAGGGCCGGATTAAGGGGGTGGCCACATGGGCCGCGGCCCATGGCGGCAAAATTAGGGGGCGGCAAATTTTGCAATTTTTTTTAAATGCAGGTACCTACAAAAAAATTGGATTCAGAAAAAAATTACAAACAAGAAAAGGTGACAAAATCTCTCATTTCCTGAGAGTTCATTAATTTCTAATTTTGTCGTATTTCGGTGATACAAAAGACTGCGCACCTTTAATTAGTTGAGTTAAAAGAGAAAAACACGTAATTTGGCCTGGAGCGGCGCGACGCAAAGAGAAATGATGACGGGGACTTGAGATAAAAAGGAGAAGCCCTCGACGCGGCGCGGCGGTCGGTATGTAACACATATTAGCGCCTACGAGACTGCATGAATACTTCACGCATTGCGTCAAACACAGTAGGTACGGTCAACAGCGGTCGGCGCGGCGAGAAACGCACAGTGCCTACAAGACTACGTGAATACTTCACGCATTGCGCCTAACACAGTGTGGTCAGCGCGGCACGGTGGCGGAAGTTAAAATTATTAAACCACATTTATGTTTGTTCTTTCTTAATTTTTTAGTTCATTTCTTACAAATGAAAAGCCTTGTCCACACAGAGATAGGTTTACGGAACTGAACTTTCGCGCTAAGTTCCGTGAACTTTTGCTAGTAGTGTTGTGAGGGTTTACGCAAAAAATGTGTCCAACACGAGTGAACGCGTCTTATGCACCCTTCTCCCTCCGGCACGTTCACTTGATGGTTTTTATTGATATTTCAAAATGAATGAGAGGAGGGCGGCAAAATACAGGCAGCCCATGGGCGGCAAGTAGGTAAATCCGGCCATGCAGTAGCTTTCCGTCTAAAAAATAAATTATGGCAAGAAATCTGTAGCGCCGCGAACCGAGATACGCATTTCTGCAGTTTTACCATTGACGGACGTGTGTTTTCCAAGTACAAAATAATTCGCGCTCCTCGTTATGCGTGTTGCCTGCACGTTGGAATTGAAGGCGAACTTCAGGTGGCTGATATCAGTCAATAGGTTTACCTACATTTAGGTACCCTCTATTGGAGCTCCTTGGTATGCTCGATGCCTATGCGACGAAATTGAAGGCGAACTTCGAATGAATGATACCTGGCACTCGCGCATCGTCTGTTGGTTCTAGCGAAGTGTCATGAGGTTTTGCGTTTGTGTCGGTTGATGGGGAGAGCAATTTTTTTTTTTTTTACTCGTCTCTCACATACTCAGGTCAACTTTTCTTACTACTTAACGTCCTTAGCTCGTCAACGACCCCAAGTAGCAGTGATCGCGATAAGTTTCAATTTGATCGGAGAATATATCGCGATTTTATCGACGTCGAGTTATTGCAATATTATCGGATTAAGAATTACGATTTCTTTGCATAAATTTTCAATAAAATTGCGACTCAATCAACGGCGATTTATTGCGATATTATCGAACAAAAAATCGAGATAAATTGAGATAAATTTTCGATTTTGTTTAACGCGATTAATAGAGATAGACTGCCACAAGATCGAGGATAATCGCCGGGATATTGATGATCCTTGCGATTTTATCGTCAAAAAATCGTGAGTTAATTTCAAAATATAGCGATTTTTCTCGAAAAAATGTTACGAAATGCTTCTTGGGGCGTGTTTCGGGGGCAACATTTCCCTTTTCCTCCTTTTAGTGTATACATTCGGTATGTTACCGCATTGGAATGACGACCAATACAGTAGCCTGATCTTTTTGATGCCAAAGCGAAATTGACTCGGTCGAAAAATTTTCAGAGAGGGGAGAAATTAAAATTCACGATAACAACCCCCTTCCCCCCTCCCGCCCATTAATACGGTAAAAAATGAACTGCGCGCGAGATTTTTTGCGGTGACGAGTGCCGCTTCAAGCGCCGGCCCCCGCCCCCTCCCCCCCTCTGTGCCTACCTGAAACGTCAAATAAAACCTCCAAGCTAGTTATTGATGATAAAGAGGCTTTCCATGACCGGAACTCTCAGGGTTGGGACAGGAATTGAGAAAAGTTCGGCTATGTATACTTTACTTTCAGGCGGTGCATGATATGCTAATTTATTGATTTAGTCATCACGAGATACACAGAAGTAAGTGAAGGTCTTGTACCACTCTCCAACAGGCACAGAGGGTATGTCAGGTTGTCAACTCGTTTCTATAATCCTCAGATTCACGAATGCATATGGTGCAGAGGGGAGTATGAAATAGTTTCCTTGAAACCTTGCAATCTTGTGCTCAGGCATTTCCTACTGAAATGCCTTCAGACCCAGTGAGCCCCTGCACTGTTTACAGTCGTGGAGATTCACTTTCACATCTGGTGTTTCAAAGAATGATCACAGGCAGGTGACTTCTTTTCATGTTTACCCTTTGCTGTGAAAAAAAGTGATAAAAATAATGAAAGGCATAGAGTAGTTGTTTTCATTTTGTGAGTGGTTGGTGGAGACTTGAAGTTGATCAGTTTTTGGGCAAGCTATGACAAACTGCCGGAAGAAGATGCCCGTTGTTCCACTTAATTTAAATAACTTTGAGTCTTCTATAATTTCTGCTGGATGCCCTTACGTTCTCACCAGCCCGCGCTCATTAAGGGCTTGTAAAAAAGCGGGAATCAAGGTAAGTGACATTGTTATTTACTTACAAGAGAATATTCCCGATCCAAAAAAAAAAAAAAACTTTTTACTTAACAGCCTTGAGGCAGAATAAAATGCAAAAAATAGTGTTCCTCTTACGACCACTTCAAATGCAACGTGGTAGCCAATTTTTATGATGTACCTACACCCATTTTTCTTAGAAATGATCTTTCAGGTGTGCATATACATTGAGGATGTAGCGTACTTCATAATTTGAAGGTCTAAGCATGGATGGATCAAGAGATAGGATTGTAATTTCGAGATTACAAATGATAAGATTAAAAATTGAATAGGCCCTGAAGACCTGAAAAAACTTTAAACTGAAACTGTGAGTCTCAGATAGTACAGTGTTGATGGTTATTTTTTTTACAAGTAATACTCAAAAAAAGCTCAACTAAAAACTAACGATTAAAATCATGTTATTATGTTCTCACAACAGACCCTTCAATGGAGAATTTTATAACTACTTTTTTGGAAGCTTTGCTTCGATTTTGGAAGTATTCTTGAAACAATTTCATGACAAAGTGCATGCTAAAAAATATAATTAAAAAATAATAGTACTTAGGTACCTATAAAAGAAAGAACTAATAAAAAAAGAAAAAAAAAAAGCATGGGTAAAGTGTAAGTACATCGATGTACGTACAACAAAATATATCTTCTGATCTCTCTCCAATGCCATTGATCTAACCATAATATAACATATGAAAATGGACAATCTTGTACATAATTTTTTTTTTTTTTTTTTTTTTTTTTTTTTTTTTTTGCGTAAGTGTTAAATCATTAACTCGATTAATTAATCAAATTCTGAAAGGTGTAAAGTAAAGCGAATATATACGTATTTATATCGTGAACTAAGGGTACAATTACCAAAATTTGGATTTTGCAATTGAAAACCAAAAGACATAAAGAAAAAAAAATGTGAGTTAAGGATGATTCTGAGCTCGTTTAGGAGTATATTTTTTCCTGTAAAAATTTTACTGTCCACGAAAAATATATAGGTAGTATATGCGCAAAAAGTGGACCCAAAGTTTGATTTTTCTACAAGCTTCATGGAGGGATAAGACTTCGAACTCACTTTCCTCCATTGCAAGTTCAGGTCACCGAGTCTCTTCCAATAGATACCACTTCAATAAGGTGCAAACTTAAATACCCAACTCAAATATTAACTTGGAGAAAATTCATCCAGAGACAGCTGCCTGATTGTCAAAATTTTGTGTGCGTCGACCGGATGAGACAAAATAAAGCAGAAATAGGGTAATGTGATTGGTCCGATTCATCAGTCGTCCTCTTTTTTGTGCCAATAAAGGGTTAATTTGACGAGAATTTATCGGCAACTTAAGAGGTGTCTTTAGCTTCTCATTGATTACACCCTTTATCAGCACGACAAAGAGGACAACTTACAAAACCGACCGATCACATAATTCCATTCTCCTAAATCTTGTCTTATAAAGTCCACAGATACAAAATTTCAACAAGATGGTTTCAACAAACTTCAACAGGTTGCAGGAAGAAAAAAGGGGCTTATCCCTTAGTTAAAAAAAAAAAAATACATTTAAATCTAAGTAATACTTTATTGGAAGACTTGGACACTTCTCCTGCAAGAGAAGACCATTGATAATTGGTGGATTGCTTTATAATGATCATATTTTCTTCCAGCCAGTTGAGCTTTTATATCAAAGCACTTCACAAATTGCGGATGATTTGGGAGTTCACCCAAAATATGTTACTGATGTATTTCTTCAAAGGGAAACAGACCGACAAAGTAAGATTTCACGGATTTCAGCTTGTTCTCTGATTTCTATTTTAATATTTTGGCAGTGACTTCATTCTTCCTTTGAAACAGTGTTGTTATAAATTTGTAACTATCAATAGCAGCAAAGATTTTTTGAAGAAAGGACACAGTGCCTACAGGGAAAGGATTTTATTTGATCAACAATTTTTCCATACATTGAAAAGTGTTAAAGAGCAGACTCCTGCATTGTAAATACATTAATGATCTAACACATACAAAAATGCATTAGGAACTTAATTTGTAAGAACAAATAGAAGAAAAAAAAATAAGAAAAGAAAAGTTTCCCTTACATAATTTGCTGTTAACGCATGAACTACCACGATCTAGTGCAGATATTAATGATAATGCCATGAAGTCACTGACCTGCATAGCAAAGAAAGGAAACATTTCCATAGATATATTCCCCACTAAGCACAGAAAATGTATTGTCTCTCTACAGAGCTCCTATGAATTCAAAATGATATTGAATCTGGTTCATTTTTTCCCTTCACTTCACAGAAAAACTAGACTTGGTTCGTAAGATACGGAATGATATCATAGCTGATGAAACTCTCATAAAAAGTTTGGATTTGGCGCACCATAAGGATAATCTAACATGTCTTTCAACTTGCTCTAGAGGTATAATATTTCCTGATAAGTCTCATCTGTTCATAAAACAACCAACTGAGACTCTTCATTAATATTTGCTGACTTTCTTCATTCAAGTTCTGATAAATTTAATTACTACGCATCATTCAAATACATTTGAATACATTTACATTTTCTACTAAGTATACATCTTCCATCACTTATTAATACAGGTAGAAAGTCAGACGACGCATTGAAAAAAAGAAAGAAAAAAAAATGATTGAAAAAATTAAAGAATATAATAGAAACTCAATTTGATTAAACAAAAACTGTAATGGAATAGGAGAAGAGTCTCTGCTTGAGAAAAAAAGAGCTTCTAAGATAAATCAATTTAATAATAAAAACGTATTAATGGATAAAATGAATACCCGTGGTTCAAATTTTACCAAAATTGATCTATTATAATGACTTACAGGAAACCGCACACCAACATCCTTAAGAAGACGACATCATTCTTCTCTCCACCATTTGAAAGGACTGTAAGTCGCTGTTTTCGTTTTTTTTCGTTTATTATAAAATATGCACCTGACCGATTACACAATATCTAACAATCTCAACTTTCGAAAAGAATACTGTGCATCAAAATATTACAAATCAATTTTTTTGACCAGGTTTTCTAATTCAGTCTTCTAGGTGACTCATACAGTCATTAAATTGAAGGCTCATACTCGAAAGAATGGGCAGCACTCTTTAATTTTAAATTTCCGTGCAGTTTCAAAAATTCTGATTTTATCCCATTTTATAAAACAGTTTTAGGGCTTCATTACAGTGACTGACAGATTTTTGTTGGCTTTGCAGCTGTTGTTGGTGTTGCTGTTGTCACTCCTGCTGTTGCTACTGCTCCTGCTACTGTTGGTGCTGTTGTTGACTTGAGCGCAACACGGTCTTCCTTCCAACAATCGTCCAATTAATATTTTCGCCTAATCATTCTACTATCATTTATATCATTCTCATCCTCGAAAAAGCGGTCAGCAGTGGCTCCAGAAGGCAGTCCAACACACCTTAGACAAACTCGATATCAGCCTTGATGATTTAATCCCTGAAAATAAATGCCTTCGCATTAAAGATATGAAATCCATTATAGCAATTTTAGCAGTACTGAGAGTTTATTTGAAATAGCTCTTACCTTCTTCACTAGGGTTGCCATGGAAGTTGGAAAATTAATTTCCCCGACACATTTTGGTTGAATTCTCTGACAATTGAGAATATGCCAGATACTTAAAAAGACATAATTTGAAATAGTTTTCAGGCAAAATTTGTTGTATGAAACGTCAAATCTATTCTAGACAGGCAAAAAAGGTCACACTTACGTCATTTTCCCTGACACTTTCAGGCTCTCCCTGACGTTTTAAAATTCCCTCACATTTCCCAGTTTTCCTGGTATTTCCTGACTGCGGCACCCCTTCTACACTTTATCACATCACTCTTAAACAATATGAGCTTCATATCCTGGAATACTTGAGGAGGGGCATCTCACAAGCATCAGTTGCTGGGTAAATCTTTCAATGCATGAGTCTCGCGCCTCATTCTTTTGCACAGACATCAACATCAAGATATGCCTATCAATATTACTGCCTAGGTTACTTAATTTCTTTGCCTTGAACCTCAATTTTTGAGATTTAAGGCATTGGGCATTCGGTCCAGCAACACTGGGTCTAGGTGCCACACCTTTAAGAGGCCTTCCTCTTTTAGGTGATAGGTATAACAATAGTAATAATAAGTAATGAAATAAATAGATTAAAAAACTTTAAATTCTTTTTTTTAAAGAAGAACTTTCAAAGTTTAGTCACTGATTCAAGTCAATTACTGCAAAACCTTATCACTGAAATCATGAACGCTCTTAAAACATGTTAAAGAAAATCCATGCGACACATGTTATAAATAAAAAATTGTGACGCCAATTGACCCATTAACTCATTAACTATTGGACAATCCCTGCTTTTTTAGCAATGTATAATAATTTTTCAACGCACATAGCATTTGAAAAAATGGCTTTAAATATAAAAGAAAGGGTTTTGGTAATGGAGAAATCCATTAGCATACATAAGACGGAGAGGCAACTATGATTCAATAGATACTGAACTTAAGATTAGAAGAATGCATAATGAAAGCACTTATGTGAAAAATAAACATTTATCAGCTTCTCAGGGTTTGCTATGGCTATTATTTGAAGGTAAAAAATAAAAAATCCTTCCAATAGGAAAGAGGATGGAGTACCTTTGCTGCAATAAAGATGTTGATACAATGCTCCAGTACATTTCTTGCAATAGAATCGAAAAAAGTACACTGGTTGTTGACAATCCACTTTTGATGTTTGACTGACTTTTAACATTTATATCTTATCAAAATCGCCCTGTAGGAAACAGAAGTAGAGCACAAAAATTAATGAAGCTGGATCAAATAACTCTGCCATTAGGAGACATTAAGACACCTGTGATGACTATGCCACAATACATATTTTCACCTAGTTAAACATTTCACGCAAACTAATTGCTTTTATTATGTTCAGACTGAAGTTACCAAAGTTGTTTCACTCAAACTCAGATAATATATTTTTGTGTAAAATTTATTTTTGTAGTTTATAGTCCTATTAAATGTTGGAAAGAAAACATGCAAACTGTGTCTTATTTGATGATCCTGTGTTGCTTGATTCTAGAAAAGCTTATCGGGCAATCAAGAGAGGACAAACAACCTGTCATTTTCTTTTTCTTTTTTTTATTATTAATGTGCGAAGATGAACATTTTACTGAAAGAAATAACATTTTATACATAATACGCACATATTCCAATGATCAAGTTTTGCTATTTTTCTTCCCTCCGACTATAATGGATGAAGCGTAAAATTATGAGAAACATTTAACTGATCATACTTTTAGCATTATAATGCACAACAGTTGTATAATTTTATTCACGAGTTGCCGAAATAATTGACTTTCTGTACCCATTTTCTCTCGCCGCAAGTCGCACTTTTCACTGCGGAAGAAAGCACGAAGAGGGTACCTGCCCACAAGGGCAAAGTGAAGGTGGTATTATCAGGTTGCAAAATTATAGAAAACATTTATCAGGTGTTATTGGTTTACTATTTACAACGTGGTAAGATCATAAACGCAATCAGGAACTAAGAGGTCCTTCAAAAGCTTAAAACTCGGGTCAAAAGTGAATGGCCTTGGTTTATGAGCTGAACAGTTGACGGCAGTTTCTTACACTGTTCAGGCTTCGAATTTCTGATTACAGTATACGGGTGGGAAATGCATGGTGCGGCAAAATTTGTATGCAGCTGATGCTGCTGCTTTGTTCCACCAAAAATGGCTCCATTGTTCAGTGAAATCCACTCACCATGTTTGTTATTGGCATAGTCCAACTCTGTAGGTTTTATTGTAGGTAAAACTCAAGTAAATGCAGCGGAGGTAAGGCTAAGACCCTTACGAATTTTAACGCAGATCATATTTACTGAGCTATTCTGAGCTATATAATGATGAACTTTCTTCAATTCGTAGTAGAAGTGCTGCATCATTTATTAGGAATTTAGGATTTTAATTTAACCATTTATAAAATCGTCAGTATCACCACTGTCAATTCTCCTGAATATGATTTTGCTCTGAAATGATGACAAAATAGCCGTACAAACAAAAAAAACTAATTACTTCCCAACACATATTTCCTGATTTCAGAGCAGAACACACAAATCATGGTTCATCTCCATCCATTTCAAGTATCCTTTCATCTCATTCGCCAGCATTTCAAGACACATCTCGCTCTTTTCACTCCCAATCTAGGCACACTTCGCCAGTACTAAGGTCAAAATCAACCGAGGCTATGTCGAGTGGTATGAGGGAAATCGACAACCACTTGCGGCTATGCTCTGAGGAGGAGTCAATCTTCAGACAGAATCAAAACTTTCCATATTCTCCTTCCGAGAATAACACACCAAGCCCACGATTTAAGCATAAAATGACACCCGACCCTGCCTGCAAATCACGAAATTCCCCCTCCACTCCTCGCTCAAAATCAGTGCCTTGTTTCCCACCGATGCCTTTGGTCTCTGTAAGTAGTACACCTGATTATTATGCACCAAATTCAACGGACACAGTGTCAACACCTCGATCCAAAATTGGAACCTGCCATCCAGTGCCATTAGATTCTCATGTGTCTCGCTGCACATCAGATCTGTCCCAATCTCCAGAGAATTATCAGGATAGAATACAGTTGGTCAGTGATTTCCTGTCTCAAGCAAAAACGAAGTAAGTAGAAAACTATGGGATGGGGCGTTGAATCCTCAAAAGTGGGTTTAAAACGAGTGTCACAAAATCAGACTGACTGAGTGTTTAATTCTACAGATGAGCCTAGAATAATACAGTTTGCCTAAATGCCAAGTTTCAAGGCCATGAAGGCACTGCCTGCTAGAAAATTCATTCAGTGACATCATCATGACCTTAATACATATGATATTCATTCTGAAATACTTCCATCAATTGGTGACGAAAAAGGTACAAAAGCTGTTACAAAAATTGGGAGATGACCTGTTTTAAGAAAATTGTTGAAGGGATTGGATTACAGTTTGTAGGAGCTTGACGCTTGTTACACTAGCTTTCAATGTAATTTGTTTAAGACCTACATAAACCTAAAATATAGTATGCAATAAGCTTTGAGGGTAATGCAAAGGACATTTTTGGCAGCTTTTAGGGAAAGATGAATGAGATATAGATCATTGATGGTTGCTTTTAAACACTATGGTCATCGAGCCTCTGGCATAAAAATTAATATTTTACTGTTTCTAAATTAAAAACTTTCTCTTTTGCGATGAAAAAAAAAGTATCATACAATGAAAAGAATTTAAAAATGGTAACACCACAGAGAAATCAAGTATATTTTAAAATGAGAGCATGTATAATTTTTATTTCTAGGTGTCTTAAAAAGAAGAAAACCAAAGGGAGTAAATGCAAGTCATTCATATCTGGAACCAAATTAAAAACCTTCGATGGGAAGGAAAGTAAGAATAAACAAGTAGCTTTTGAAGAGAATCTAAAGAAGGAAAAAAAAATAGATGCTAAAACAAGATCCAAACCAGCAGCAGGAAAAAATGCAAGACAGAAATATTATGATGAAAAGGAGAACAGTTCTCGAAGAAGGGATGGCAATGAATCGTGTTCTTCCAGAGGTAGTTCACAGAGAAATAGTGGTGGGTCAGTCAGATCAAAGAGATGCTCCCAGCAAACAGAGGTATCCAAACCAAAAAGAAAACTGAATGAACACAGGAAGAGTAAATATGGAAGATCTGAGTCGGATGAAATTCGCGAGAATGAAAAAGAAAGAAATGAAGATCAAATAAAAAACCTAACTGAGAACAAACCAAGGGGAAGCCATGAACACAGCTGCTCTGTTATGGATACTTGTGGGAAGAAGAGTAATATATTGAGAAACTCCTTTGTCAGGTATTTTATTCAAACTGCATTCAAGGTGGCTCCTTACAAAATAATAAAAGGAATTTAAAACCGAACTCGCTCTAAAGACACCTCAACATATCAGTGTAAATAGGAGGTAATTACTCCAGTGTAATTACTTAGGAGAATAGGACAAAAAAATATTGTTTTCCTGCCTTTGATGTTCAAACGGGGTTTCCTCAAATAAGTGAGCTAGGGCCATGTTTTTGTATGAAAAACATGAAAGTTCTTCTATATCTTTCCTCCCCTCTCAATCACTGCTTTTCTTAGGATTGGGAGGAGCGATTTCCCTCTTTGACCTTTCCCTGGGTCAAGTAATATCAGAGGTTGCAAGAAATTCAGTACCGGCACCTTTTAAAAGATTCATTTACAACAGAGCAATACCTGTTGTCATGATTAAAATTAATTGATTAAGGATATTAGAAAAAAGCTGGATTTCTAATCTTGTGGTAGATATGATGGAAAAGAGCTTGAATATTTGTACAAAGAAAAATCATTAACTTGCATTCCCTGAATAACTCAACACTTCATAGTTTCAACATAGAAAGACTCAATTTTAAATTTTTGTAAAACAATTATTTTAAAATAAAACTCTGTCCACAGAGAAACCGAGCAGAATAGTTTGATCTTTTAGCTGATTTCAAGACTATTGGTGCTTTTTCAGTTCTCTGAGAGCAACTCCAATGAATATTTCGAACCACGATCTGAGAATTTTGGAGTCGATGGCAATGAAGAAAGAGCAAGAGAGAGCTAACAAAGAGCTAGCTTATCAAGTGCAGCAGCGTTGGGAAGCTGATCGATTGGCAAAAGCAAAGGTAAATACACATGGGTACCCGTTGATTAAAAGTAGCCCCATCAATCAACACTTGCATTCCTTGAATGGAGTTTCTATGAGGTTGTCACATTTTTGTCACAAAACAAAGATAACAAAAAGGGCCGTTTTTGTACCCCCAATAAGGATCATTTCTGGACCCCCTCTGAAATATGGCAATTCTTCCATAGATCACAAGAAAAATCATGATTCGAGCATTATTTATGACTTTCATTATGTACTAAAAGGCCGCTTTAGCAAAGGTCTGAAGGTTTATTTTAGCCAAAATTAAGGATTTTTCATCATACTAAGACATTTTCCACACTGAGCCCACTGTTTAACTAAAACGAGCTTTGGCTATGTTACCAAGGAGGATTTATGACATTCTTTCACAGTAGTTCCATTTTAGATAGATGATAGGCTCATCGTTAAAAAATCTTGTATAAAAAATGGATTATTTAAAAACGTTTTCTTTAAAAATAATTTCAGTTTGAGAATGAACTGAAAAACAAATGGCAGAAATACATTCAGGAGAAACGACAGCTGGAACAAAATATGAACAGACTAAAAATGGAAGAGGTTAAGCTAAGTTTGCATGAATCACAAAAAATACTTGAAGAAAATTTGCGAATGCGAGATGAAAAAGTTCAGCGAAGTTTGCAAGAGATGGAGAGGAAAAGAGTAAGTACCTGCTTTAAAATCTTCCTTTTATTTCCAAACTCATCTTCCTTGCCATTAATTTTGTGTCCTTAAATGTCAAACACACAAAGAAAATCTAATTCATAATTTGGTTCGGGTGCCTTTCCAATCTGCAACAGAATAAGAATGAAAAGAAAAATTGAAACAACTAATTGTGTGGTATGCTTTGGGTTAATGTATCAACCAGATGCTCTTGTTACATGATCATAACGCTAAATATCAAGCAATAAATATTATGTCCCTGCGCAAAGTTCTTGCGTCCAATATGAAAAAAGATATCCCTAAATGAAAAAAAAATTGATTGCTCTGTGAATCTACCACATTTCTTTGAAGAAAGTCATTCACTGTGTTTTTCTCAAATATCATCCGCCTGTTCTCCTCAGAAATCATTCACAGTGTTTCTAGAGGGGAAATTTTGATAAATCAATATTAGATCTCATTCTTTTTTGCTGACCTGTTAACTGCGACCATAGTATTATAGTTCTGCACTTCTGTTGAATTATCTTAAGATATCACATAAGATGTATATTTTTGAGTCATTTTCAGTTTGACCAGAATATTTATTGTAACATAAGACCATAATTCTTCATCCCAAAAGTAAAAGACAAAGTATAAGTAAATTTCACGATTTGCTGTCAAAATAATTGTACAATTAGGTGGTCATCAACATGTAAATTCAGAGGGAAATTTCAAATGTTGAAAAGTCCATTTGAGCAAATGAATTTTGTTGAAATACAGATGCTCGAGACAATGACAAGGCATGAACAATGCGAAAACAGGAAGACCCAACTGAATGCAAATCAGCACCAGCAGAAATCTTTAGACACTTTGAAGAGGTTCCATCATATAGAGGAAATGGACAATAAATTGGAGCAGGCTGAAATAAATCGACAACAGCTTAAAGCCAACACTTACAAGGTTCGATTGGAGGCAGAGTTTCTTGCTTGTATTTTTTATGCGCAGCAAGATAGAGATAAAATTTAAAAATCTCCGATCATGTTACAGTTTTCTAAAGGAAAACTAACCAGAATGCTTCTTCGCAATTTTTTAAATCAAATTAAGTAAAGGAGGAGTTGCGTTTTGGGCCTTTTCCGGCCCCACCTGGATTTTGCTAAATGTTTCATATTTTCAAAGTACTAGTCTTAGGTAGACTCTGTGCCAAATATTAGACCGAACGGAGCCCATGCAAGGGCGCAGCAGCGCCTCAAACCCAAAATCCTGGAATCGAAAAACAATTATTTTCGTCGACTTTTTCGACTGTTATCACTCTTCCAGCACATGATTCTAATGTATTTTTTTGCGTACTTTTCGTTTCTGGCCTTTTTAAAGGCCTCCGATAAATTTTAAGGGGCCTTATGGCCCATTGTTGCCATTTTTGGCCCATTTTTAGGGGTTTTTTCCATTTAAAACATTCAAAACTCAATTTAATCCAAAAACTGTGTATATTTTTGAAAAGTACGTAAAAAAATGAATAAACAATGTTCAGTAAAATTTTTTCCTATGTTGCCAAATTTCCGAGAAAATTGGTCCCAAAGTGTCAAAAACGGCAAAAAATCGATAAATCGCCGCGTCTAAGGTTCAAGAAAGTGGAGTACATTTTTCATACTGTACCAGATAACAGCTCTTATCCATCCATACAACATACTAAAATATCATAGTTGTACCTGGATTCCCACGATGTGAAAATTGACCGAGATGTCGATTTTAGCGGCCTTTTTATACTTGAAGGCAGCTCTTTTGAATGTTCTTCGACCTTAGTCACCCTCTATGGGTGTGTACTATATGTATTTTTCTACGTACTTTTCATATCTGGCCATAAAAATGGCTTTCTGTGAATTTTAAAAGGCCTAACGGTCCATTGTTGCCAATTTTCACCAATTTTTAGGGGTTTTTTCAAGTTTACGTGTGTGAAACTTAATTTAATCTACAAACCGTGTACAATTTCGGAAAGAACGTAAAAAAATACATAGGAATGTGATTTGTACCTTTTCCCTACGTTGCCAAATTTTCGAGAAAAATCGTCCTGAAGCGTCAAAAATGCCAAAAATTGGATTAATCATCACGTCGGAGGTTCCAGGAAGTGAATTATGACATTCATGTGGATCGTGGGACACTTTCTCCACGCATTTTCTGTTCTTCGGTATATTTGGCCTGTAGCAAGCATCTTGAGAGCCAAGGATTATCTCGAGGTTACAGGAATAAAGAGGTGAACTGGAGTGAAGGATAAAATAAAAGCACCTTGAGGGCCCGTTTTGTCACGTTCATCTACGCCATTACATGTTCCTTGAGATGCATTGCAATTTTCCATTTTCGATACGTTATTTGTAGTGAAAAATAACTTGAAATTCACTTCCTTAAACCTCCGACGTGATGATTAATCCAATTTTTGGCATTTTTGACGCTTCAGGACGATTTTTCTCGAAAATTTGGCAACGTAGGGAAAAGGTACAAATCACATTCCTATGTATTTTTTTACGTTCTTTCCGAAATTGTACACGGTTTGTAGATTAAATTAAGTTTCACACACGTAAACTTGAAAAAACCCCTAAAAATTGGTGAAAATTGGCAACAATGGACCGTTAGGCCTTTTAAAATTCACAGAAAGCCATTTTTATGGCCAGATATGAAAAGTACGTAGAAAAATACATATAGTACACACCCATAGAGGGTGACTAAGGTCGAAGAACATTCAAAAGAGCTGCCTTCAAGTATAAAAAGGCCGCTAAAATCGACATCTCGGTCAATTTTCACATCGTGGGAATCCAGGTACAACTATGATATTTTAGTATGTTGTATGGATGGATAAGAGCTGTTATCTGGTACAGTATGAAAAATGTACTCCACTTTCTTGAACCTTAGACGCGGCGATTTATCGATTTTTTGCCGTTTTTGACACTTTGGGACCAATTTTCTCGGAAATTTGGCAACATAGGAAAAAATTTTACTGAACATTGTTTATTCATTTTTTTACGTACTTTTCAAAAATATACACAGTTTTTGGATTAAATTGAGTTTTGAATGTTTTAAATGGAAAAAACCCCTAAAAATGGGCCAAAAATGGCAACAATGGGCCATAAGGCCCCTTAAAATTTATCGGAGGCCTTTAAAAAGGCCAGAAACGAAAAGTACGCAAAAAAATACATTAGAATCATGTGCTGGAAGAGTGATAACAGTCGAAAAAGTCGACGAAAATAATTGTTTTTCGATTCCAGGATTTTGGGTTTGAGGCGCTGCTGCGCCCTTGCATGGGCTCCGTTCGGTCTAATATTTGGCACAGAGTCTACCTAAGACTAGTACTTTGAAAATATGAAACATTTAGCAAAATCCAGGTGGGGCCGGAAAAGGCCCAAAACGCAACTCCTCCTTTACGATAAACGTCAATGGTAACTGTTATTCAGTTTTCCTGCACAAAAACCAAAACATGAGCGGAGGCTGACAACATCGCAATATGAGAAACGCATTTGCATTTCTTGATTTTAGCTATTAATTGGTTTTTACTGAACACAAACCTTTTGGTAAATATTAATTACACTGTAAAGAATAAAAAAAATAATTCATGGTTTAATTAATCAACGAATTGATCAAAATTCATTATGATTCTTTAGTAGAAAAGAACCTGCTTTGATAAAATTCTATGAATGGTCCCTGGTTGTATTGATTTGCAAGGTGGGTGAAATTATTTAATCGTAAAATTTGGGGGGGGAGGGGGATTGATGAAAATTAGAGAGGAGGCAAGCTTTTGATGCGAAGGGAATAGGTCATCAAAGGATGTTATAAATTCATTACATAAACTATTTATGTATTTACGTTGTTTATTATTCATCTATCACAGGAGGATGTTTTTCGAAACTTGGATGTTCACAAGAACCTAAAAAAAAAGCGATAATTTGAAAATTTAAACTTGAGATTGTCCAGTAACACATGTTCAAAAATTAAAATGATGCTTGCTGTTGATGTTTGAAATTTGCAGAAGATAGTCTCAGGAAATAGACTGAAATGTTTGAAACACATGACTCGCATGGAAGAGTTGTTGACGAATGAGGCCATTACGCGAAAGCAGAAACTGGAGGAATGCCACAGGCGAGAGGAACGTGCTTGGCAAAGATACACAGACCAAGTTCACAGTAGGCTCCAACAATTGAAAATGAATAGGTAAGAAGGTTTTTTCATCCGGTTGGTGAGATAAATTGCACATTGAATCTATTGTTTTGGGAAGAATGTATGATCATTGCCCTGTTTGTAACATTTCATTTATATACCTATATCTGGCAAGAGATGGAGAGATGCCAGCTTCCAGAAGATCTCTACCATGACAGATTCCTGTGGCGGGTAGGCATTGCAGAGCGCCCTAGAGCGCCGTAGAAGCGACTTACACATAAATTTATATACCTGCCACCTCAATAATAAAGACAATACAAAATTCTGTTATATCTATGAAGAACCTGGAGAAAAATGGTAAACATTTTTAGAGATATCAGTGCTCCAGTGGATAGATAACTGAATAAAATTTTGTAAGCCGTTTAGAAATCAAACAATGCACTTACGCTCTGTTTGAAAAATTTGATATAATTCAGTCAGCATCTAAGGGATTGTTATATTGACACAGGGGACATTGTCACAAACAATTTTTTACAGAATCAATTTTTTATGACCTGATCTATTTTTTATCAATAAAAATAGTATTATGGGTCGTGCGTAGGCCTTTTAATCATATTCTAACGTTTGAGAAAAAGGACATAGTTATTAAAACACACACCCACTCACCTTCACTCTCATTAATATCCATAGGCTCGATGAATTAAATACAAATATGAGAGCTGATCATTGTGTATCTTTGCAGTGCATTACGAGAGCTGAGAAGTGAGCAAGTACGTTCTCTTGCCAGGGAGCTGGACCAGGGTTTGGAGCGATGGCAAGATCATGTGATGATACTTCAATGGCAAGCAGTTCAACGAGCTGAGGCTAGTGCAAGCATCCAACTGCAGACCAAACGGCTCAAAACAGAGTGCGAGAATAGAGAGCGACAGCTGCAACATGCCCAACGATTTAAACGGTAAGGAAGAATGTGAGATAAGATTCTAACCGGTAATCCACTTAGATCTTTTCTGAGCAATGCATCACAAGCAAACACTCTTGTTTACAAAATAGAGGACAACATGAAATTTCGTAATTCTAAAATGTTGCAGTTTACATTACTATTCAACATATTAAGAAAGAAAATTTTAATAGGGAAAGCTTTTCTCATCTACCATTTTGTGTTTAATTGCAAAAGGAAAACGTATTGGTGATCATATGCACCACCGCGCGAGTATCACAATAATTGCTTTTAACAAGAAACTTGAAATAGCTGATGAATCCATCGATTTTTAGTCAGTAATCTCAAAGAGAGGGATAGAATAGAAGATTAATTTTGAATGGTGAATGATTTTTTACAGGGTCAAAGCGTTCGAAGCAGAGAAGGAGAAAGGACTAAGAGAGCTCATAACTGCAAAAGAGAGCAGAATTAGAGCTTTGCAACTGAAAAAAGAAAGAGATATTTTAGAGTGCAAGGCAGCAGCACACTCTACAGCTGAGCTGCGGGAGCATTTGCGGTAAATAACCTTTAAGCGTTTATCTTTCGTAGGAGTTATGAATCCTCATTTAATTTAATAAATGAACTTATGTTGTAAAGTTACAATTTGATGCTTACATCTAAAACTGTAAATGCAGATGAGAAGAACATTTTGTTGATTGAGAGAATTAATATTACATGTAGAAGATAATTTTACCTTTGAATGATGTTGAACTTCTTTGGTGTTCTAGAGAGTCCTTGACTCCAGAAACATTTGATCGGAAGGTGACCAAAGTAGCAGTGGAAATGCGAGTTTGTAACCGGCCAGCAACTGCAAGTCCAACAATGATGGGCAAGTCTCATATTCGTCTGGGCTGAACAAAGAGGAATTTGCTTTTTCACCTGATTGAACCATCATTCTCCAGTTAGCTGAAGAAAAAAACTTTAAAAAATTTTAGCAATTCTTTTGAACACTGAGAGAAAAAATTATTTTGTTCACAAATAACCTTCCCAACCACAGTAAAATTCGCGATTCCTACATTTTTTCCAACCATTACAATCAAGGGAGGTATGGAAGAGTAAAAACCTGATCAAATAGAAAGACTGTCATTTTGCCAAGTTCCTAAATTGTCATAGATAATTCCCTTGTAAAGTACTGTTTTTCTTGTACTTGAATGTGATTTCTTGTGGATATTAGATATTATGAAAATTTACAACATATTGTTTCACTGATTTCAAACAGAACTTCTCAGAATTTGATGTAATTAGTTACTGATATTGTATACGGTTAACAGATAAGGAAATTCCTTTCAAAGGTCTTGAACATTCTTTCAAAAAAGTTTTTTTTTTTCTTTTCAAATTTGTTACTTCATAAGGTCATCATCATCTATGTATTGAAAATAAAAATGGACACAACAGCATCACTGAGCTAGAGTTTCTTCCTCTGACTACCAATGTTACATTTTGAAGAATCTAATATTGCAATTTCGTGTTTGAAGGACAAAAAATGCTAGTCAAAAAAAAAAATCTTGAAGCCTTACAATTGAATTATACGAATCCTTCTCTACAGTATAAAATCATGAGGGTAGCCTGTAACGCTCATCATGTCACAAACCGGTTTCTTATCCACTCCTGGCACCTGAACCGTTGTGCATGCTCGTTCTTTCATGGCTTTATCAACAGATCAATATCGGAAAAGGCCAAAGCACTTGACAAGGTTCGGCCGCATGCCAGGGATTGAAGTCCCCTGGTAATTTAAAAATACCACAATTCCTAAGTTTAGTTTTAATTTAAATTTTTGGCTAAGACAATGGGAATGATTTTTGCTGGAGCAGTATCATAGGAAATCATTGATCCTTCTTAATCAAAATAAATTTGCAAGTATTGCAACTTGTTTCAAAACACGTTATAATGCAACTGATATAATATTGAGCAGTTCCCTTGGAAACTGCCAGGATGGCAACACTTATTGAACTGGCCCTGCTGTACGACCCAAAAATTCGCGAAGTTTAGTGTAAGGTGCTCGACATCCATTTAGACCTCCGTATTAGTTTGAAATGATCTTGCCTTACAGTAAACTGCAAAGAATTACTACACCTCAACATTTGAAAATATCAACCTATCTCTGCGCACATTTTTCAGTTCTTTATGCAAGGTTTTATGTCAATTTTAGGAAGTCTTCACAAGTCCACATTTGCATCATTTAAAACTAGCAGAATCTATCAATCTCCTTATGCAGACTTGAATAAAGAGAGGTAGATTGATTAAGCGACAATCAGCAATATAATTGCAAATTTTGACAAATTTAGGATTCTCCTGCCATTAAGAGTGTATTAGACATAACAAATGATAAAATACACGGAGGTTCAAAAAAAGTACAATTATATTACTGAGCTATTAGACTTAGACTTGACTATTTTGTGTAGAAAAGAAAAATGAGTGACAAGGATGACAATAAAATATCTACTATTTGTCATTTATTTTATTATAGACCGAAATAGAAGTTAAAATGCAAAATGATGTACAGAAACTTTCACAGGCCTTCTCTGGTTAGAGCAAACATACAAATACCTTTAGGAAGATAATTCAGAATAAAAATGTTACAAAAATGTAAGAATGAATCCTGGAAAGAAAAAGGAAATGTACTTGAAGCCAATCCAACCTCCTTTATGAGAACAAGGTGGGTCCAAAAAAAAGAAAAAGAAAAGAAAACAAGACAATATTTTAGAGTTCTCCTTTCACTTCAAGAGTAGAATTTAGACAGGTTAATCCTTGCAATTTTTGACACCTTTCTTATAATAAGATTCCCTATGAGCCGATAATACTTTTTTTTAGACTCGAACTTAACTCGAAAGAAGGCTACAGTCATTTTGCACGTAACTGAAAATATCCAGTCTTCACGCAGTCAAGCAACAGAAAGAAAAAACCCTCGAAAATTTGGTCTCGGAATAAAGAAAATACAATAAAACGATTTACTAATTATAGCTCTTAATAATGACTTGAAATTTCTCTAACATCTTAAATATTTTAGAGAAAAATTGCATTATTCATTTGAGTGTTATTAGGCACTGGTTATTCTGCTGACTTACAGTCAAAAGGAATCTCTTTATGAAAATTGCACAGACCGAACTTATTTGCTTGTTTCCCTTCTTTTTATTTACACAATCGAGTTGATATTGGAACAAAAAACATCTGTACAAGATAAAATTACAAAAAATTACATTGAAAAAAGCTCTCGATTTCTCTCGGAGCTAAGTCGTCGATTCTGGCCACAAAATACAAAAATGTTCTCTCCTCTTTAAGAGAAACTGTAATAGACCAGGAAACATTTTGACTGGTCATGAAATTCAAAATGCACAAGCAATAAGAGAGAATTTTTTGCATGAGAGAAGGTATGGAGAAAAACAGAACAGGAATAATTGCAATAATAAGTGATTCATATCCAAAAAAGAGAGAGAGATAAAATAAAACAACGATAAAAAAGTACATTGAGAGAATTATAGTAACCATAAAGATAACCTTAAAGAAATAACTAACCAAAAATCATAACATCTTACAGAAAATAATACACTAATGGGTGCAAGAATGTGTATCTTTTCTGTAATGAACATAGAACTCATTATTATTAGGCACACCAAGCATTTGAAAGTTGTGAACTCGTAATTGGTTAATTTAGGTTATGTCCAACCCGCAAGAAAATCATGGGATCAAGCGAGAGTTCACAGAGAATTTTTAAAATCAAGACAAAAATAAATTTCAAGTAAACCTCTGTTAGTGGACACTTCTCTGTACTAGCTGATTTTCAGGCCCTCAAAATTTCGAGTCTTTAATTTTTTCATGGATTTTCACCTCTAAAAAGTGAGAGGTCTCTGGATCGACATGGACTGGTCAGATCTCCCTGATAGGTTTGTATAAATAGTACCTACATACCTGTCACACTAAAATAGACGTTATCTAAGGACGCATCAGTGTCCACTATCTCAGAGGTTTACCTATGATAAACAACAAATCAGCATGCAGATTAACATTTTCTTCGGACGTAGGACTTTAAAAACACAATTACAGATAGAGTAAGAGCAGGAGTCACTCCTAATGTAAGGTCAGTCCATAGAAACAGAGAAACGTAAATTAGGGAAAAAGTGTAAGCCATACACTTCAAAGTTCCTGAGCCATTGGTTGCCAAGTGAGGAAAGAAAAATAGAGGAATATTACTAGCCTCATCATAAAATATGACCCGAAAAATGAAAGAGGTAACTTCTCTGTGGATTGTTTAAAAACGTGACAAAAGAAATTGTCTTTTTCAAATAAAATTCACGGTTAGAGATGAAGCTACGGTTGCTTAGTTATGCCTTTTCCTCAAAGTGAATTTGTCAGTCACATTTATGGGTCAATTTTCTCACTTACTGGTGATGGATCAGTTTAGCCTCCATAAAAAGCTTCACTTATAAAAAGTTGTTTCCCACGTCCATAAAAAGTCAAATAAAACAATGATCTCTTTAAAATCCCTTCAGAATTAAGTTACGAGAGAGACATAGCAGTTCTTCATGATGGACAGAAAAATAAGTTTGGACTGCATGCATTTTCGCAAGACTTGTTTTTGAGAAATGACACAAACTTGTGGAAAATCCCGACACTAAAGGACCCAATAATTCTTCAGTGAAATAGCAGGTTTGAGAGAACAGCAAGCATCTTCAAAGAAATCTGAGAGAAGGCATATTCACTGTTCACAAGAGCACAGCATACAATGCATTATGAGCTAGTTTATGTAGGTGAATTGCCAAATGGAATTTTCTTCTGGGTATGCTGGGATAGACATAAATATTAAAAATAACTCCAAGATGACTGTGTTTAAGGTTTACTTGGTGCTCTCAAATGAAGGGATGAGAAAGAATTGGCTAAGCCGACTCACTCCTTGAATGTATCCAGGCTCTGTTCAAAACCAACCAATCTCACACAGCTTGTAAGGAACTATGAAAAAGATCTTATAAAAAAAATAACCGGTAAAGTTTTGACATTATTCAAATTATAATAAAGCTTGTAAAAGCAATGCGTTATGTCTTAAGTGTACGTAATTTTTGAGATCTAAAAAGCCTAAACCAAAATGCGAGCTTATCATTACACGGAAAGAAGTTAAGAAAGCAATTTTAGAGAACAAAGCTTCAAATATCACAAAATAAATTAATTAAAAAAAAAAAAAAAAAAAATCAGATTTTGGATTCTGCCGGTGCCAACAACTTCCTAGCCATTAAAACACTAGAAAACATAGAAGAAATTAAAAATCCGACATTCATAAGAGCAATTGAAGCAGTAGAAAAGTCATTTGTGGGGAATTTTTTTTCCTTGACTGCCAGAGTCAAAAAAAATATCTGAGAGAACATTTCAATTAAACAGAACCATTTAAATTTTAGTAAAAAATGCAAAACTTTCTTCTTTAAAAAAAGAAACCAAACATTAATGGGGCAGACTGCTAAGGGTAGAAAAATTGGAATTACCATTTCTTGGTTAAAGAAAATGGAACTCATGAACAACTTTGTGTGATGAACAGAGAGGAATATGCACAAGAATGGCATATTCTGTCTATGGAAAAAAGGGCCATTCTCAGTAAAAAAACAGATGTTTTTTTGTTTAAAAAGAGATGAAAAAAACTATTCACAGGAATGCAAGCACTGACTGAATCAAGGTGTTCGTTATTTTCAGAGAAAAAAGATATTGAATATCTTATTTTTTACAACTTATCAGAAATCAATTCTAAAAACAAAACAAACATTAACATTTTTCGGCTTTGACAGGTCCTGAAATGCTTTGCACTGAATTTTTTTCAAAGAAATTTCAATGCTCATTGTTTGATACATTGCAAACTTTGTTTGTTCAAAATTTCTGCAGCCTCAATGCGCTTTATGATTTCATGATAACAAAACCAAGAACAGTCTTTAAAAGAAAAACAATCTCCCCAAATATAAATGTGTATGAATAGGTAGAAAATTAAAAAAAGGGAAGGTAGGTGAAATTGAAAAAAGACAAACATAGCTTTTTTGGAAAATTAGTATGTGCAAAAATATCTGAATCTCTTCGTTCAAAAAGTATTAAGAATTAGTAAATGTTTCTTCAGCAAGAATATCATTATTTTTGCCTTGTAATGACATTATTATGTGGATTTTTAATCCTCACAGACTTCAACAGAAAGTTACGGTTGACAAATTTTTTGACGAAAAAAGTGCCACGTAAAATTCACAGATTGGTGTCTAATGATTGATTGGTGGTGTACTATGGGATCTTACGCAGGGCTGCATAATAGAATTTTCTCCCAATTCATACCAATAATGATAAAAATGTTTTAAAAAACCTAACTTGACGGTAAATTCTAATGAAAAAAATGTATCAGTTACTCTACAAACCTGCAATTTGTCTGATAGCTTATTTAACTACTGTTTTTCTGAAGTAACCAACTAATTTCTTGAGTAACCTCGGCAAAGAATCAGTCTATACCATACGGTTTTCAGCGAATACTTTCAACCGTTTCATACACTTAAAATCTAAACTTAGTTGACCTTTCAGTGAAAATGACACATGAGTTTTGTACAAATGTAAGTTGTGGAGGCGGAATGAAATAAAACTGCTTCATCAAGAAACTAGAAAGTTGAAAAAATTAGGATTTCATTTTCAAAATGAAGAAAAGAAAAAAATTATAAAAAGAAAACTTAACTAGACAGAGTGCCTCAAGACTAGCTATCTCCATGACTATGATTATTTGACTGATGGTTTTCTGTTGCTTTGTGGTTGTTGGTCGGTGAGGAAGGTACATCGTCTGATGAGTCATCGTCACTTGATCCACTCCGCAAGTCTTTCTCCATCTGGGGAAAGAAAAAAGTCAATATTGAGGTAAAGAGAAGGAAGTGACACATCAAATGGACCTCATTCAGTGGAGAGAAACCAAATCACATGAGCCATTGCCAACTTTCATTGGATGATTCATATTTTACTGGAGGACAGTAGTATACATTTTTCTGAAAATTTGAAGAGATTTCCATTGAGACATGCGGCAAATTTCCTGAAATTTTCAAAAGAATCCTTACAACTGTTCTTTTGTAAATAAAAAAGAAATTGTTTGATAAAATTTAGAAATGGCTGATGCATCATCGTTTCTTTCTACTTAACGCGGTCTAGGTGCGGTATAGAAAACATGCAATTTAAATAAATCAAATTAAGAATGCAATTAACAAATCCAATTCAAAATTTTTAAGTTTAATCACAACTGCCATATTTGACACTTGAACAGATGAGCGCTCTGATGAACTCTGAACACCTTGATATTCTGGGCAGTTTTTCTACTACAGGTGAGTAATCATTAAATAGTAGCAAAATCAGGGAAACTAAATGATTCTTGTAAAAAAAAAAAAAAAAAAACCGCCAACCAGCACAATAGCTGCTTGCTGTCGGATGTACTGTATAACAAACTGCTGCTGTCTGCACTTAATGCAAGGAAATTTAAAGGCATTTTATGTTTTTTTCTTTTTCATTTTGAGGGAATGTAAATAATTCATGCCACTTTTTTCATTATTTTTTAACTTGGTGAAGAGATCTGCTGATCTCCTTGACATCGTTTCATTACACTGCAGATTCATCCGTTATGATTTTTAAACTGAAAGACGAACTATGAAAGAGATAACTAAAAATACTTACATGCCCTGCCATGACACTGTTGTAAACAATCCTCATGATGAGATGAGTCCAGAAAATATGAAGGCCGAGCAACAGAATTAAAAATCCATTGAAAATGTAATATGCCGGAAACATTGGTGTTTGGACTATCACTGGAGCATCTATTGCAGTGCTGTTGAGGGAAGAGACAATTAGATATTAGAAACAATATTTCGAAAATGCTTCACATGAGTTCACTCTTTAGGTGATGCAGTTTAGGTAACTGACATGTGGATTGCATTTTGCAAAAAGGAACCACTAGCATTGCAATGATGCTAAGATTGTGCAACTTCATGTTTTGCAATGAAATTGCGGAAATCGTGAAAAACTATGAAATTTAGATGGTAATTTTTGTCTTAAATTTATAGTTTTTAGCGAGTAAAATAGAAACTATTAATGGATAATCGGGTTTTTCCTCCAAGACCAATGAAGTTGCACAATCTTAGCAACATTGCAATGCTAGTGGTTCCTTTTTGCAAAATGCAATCCATGTATAACAGGTACACCCAGGCTTCTCGATTACTCTATATTTAAATATCTAAAGCTATAAACTGTAAAAGTGATTTCCTTCAAACTTAGCAAGAATGAAGTTCAGAACCATCTGAGCATGACTAAAAAATCAGATTTTGAAAAAGTTGTTGCTGAAGCCTGAAAAAGAGGAAAGTCGTTTTCCCCTATACTAATGGATTGGAGATGTGAGGTTGTTAACGCGCACCGCACTGAACAGGTTGAATCGTGTTGCGGTATGTCACAGCAGCATCACCGTGTGTCTTTCCTCCATTGCGCTTGGGCTTCCCTCTGTGCGGCTCCCTCGCCAACTTTTCCATCCCTTCATTCCTTTCACACATAAAGTGTTAGCCTGCCTGCACCTAAGTATCTCCTCAAAACTGTCTTCCATTTTTATAGACCGTCTGTTAATTTTCTATCCTAATGAGCATTCACCTCCCGGATCAAATGTCTTCTTTATTTCCTCTCTTTTTTTCTTTCTCCCCTTTTACTTCATCTTTGATTTCCTTCACTTTTTTCTGATCTTTCCTTTTCCTTCTTTTTTCTCTTTACTCTCCTCATTTTCTCTTTTATTATTTTATTTTTTTTGCTTTTGGCTCGTTGAATACTTTATTTACTAACCATGTCTTTAATAGCTTAGCCGGCAAAATTTGGCATTAAAATGTATTTATGCACAAAACTGGTGGTTGAACAAATGAACAGATTGTAAAAAATTACATTTGAGTTTATCAGCCTTTCAAAGGCACATATTAATGATTCATAGTTGGGGACCAGTGGCGTGCGGTGGGTTCAGAGACAGGGCAAGCTCTAGCGTTCGCCATCCGGGGGGGGGGGGGGGTGGTGGTGGTTTAACGTAGTCTCTTTCCCTTCCCCCTCCCCCTAGCCTCCCTAGAAAATTCTTAAAATTTTACTCTATTTGCTCTACCTATTTTTCGGATGAAATCAGATGGAACGTCTTGAAAAACTGTGCTTTTATTTATTTCTCTCTTATTTATGATTTCATTCACTCAACTTGTTTCGAATGTTATTGATCATTGGAGGACGGCTCCATACTCTTTAACTCCTAATTTTGCCACTTATTTGAGGTATTATAGTCTTTATTCTACAGCATTTAGAATTTTTTGAGTTACTTAAATTTCCCCCCCCCAAAAAAAAAAAAAAAAATTCTTTCTGCCTTTAAAACAGGATTGAGAAATGTCTAATTCATCACCAATTTGATCCAAGTGAGCGAAATTTTATAGAATATAAAGGCATTTGCTCCGGAGGAGCAATTACAGCCGCGACGGAAAGAGGGAACAAGATAGCGCATCGGAGGCAGAAGCAGCGCGCTGCGGTGACGGGCCGAGAGATGGCCGAGAGAAGCGAGCTGCGATCGCGCAGCGAAGGGCTCGGACTCGGAACGTACCGCCCTACCCGCCCGCCTTGATTCCGCCGCCGAGCAGGCGCTCTCCGCTCAGCTGATCGCAAGCGATTCTCCAGCGCATGAGTTGGCCCGTGTTCAGGCCGCGCAGCGCGCTGCGCCACCTCCAGCCGCTCTGCCGCTTTCCTACTTTGGTGGCTCTATACGTATTTCTGTCTCCCTCTCTTTCTATTTTTAATGCAATTTACTTACTGAACACATTTTATAAATTATATTTGCTAAAATGTAAAACATTTAATAGGTGTAATTTTCTTCATTCTTTTGAAATCGTTGGGCAAGCAGTGCTTGCCTTGCTTATCCGGACCGCACGCCACTGTTGGGGACACCTTGTTAAACTTGCATTTTAACAGGAAAAGAAAGGGAAAAAATGAATTCAATTATAACCATACCTTTTGAGTATCCACAATGGATAAAATACGAGACGAGACAGAATCCATACGACCGTAAATACAGCAAAAATAATATCACATGTTTTCTGGTACTTAGCGTACTTCGTCATCTTGGCACCCTGAAATTAGGTAGATAATAGTGCGGCATTAGAAAACTATGTGTCTTGAAATTGCTTCCGAGTGCGATAATTAAAGAAAAATCACTATATCATCAATTTATTATTATCTTCGTTAACTTACAATAATGGAATTATCTCGATTCATTCAGTTCAGTTTTACTTATCGATTTAACGTAAATGGTTCTTTCTTCCCTTAGATGATGAGAGATTCTTCACACTGGAACATTAAAGCTTACTCATTGACGATTTAGCCTTGTTCACAGTTTATCAGTGGAAGGCACATTAAACTATCTCAATGAGAGTTTAATTTTCAAACGTTGAGCAGTGAGCTTAATTTCCCCTAAAAGTTTTGAGAGAGAACGTAAGACATGAAATTAAGTTATCTATTTACCTACAGATCACAACTTGTCTACCGGTCTACATTACTGCAAAGGGATTTTAATTGTTGTTTCAATTAGCTTACAACAACAACTCACCATATTTTACAAAGGGAGTTTTTCCATTGCAACTGAAACAAGTCACTTAGATGCAATGTGGGGGAGAGAGGGAGGAAAGTTTGCGTAAAAGGCAAATTAAAAAATTAAAAGGAGCGTTTTTTTGTTGATATCAGTAACATCAGCTACCAGCCAGCTATATTCGAGCTTTCTTCTTTGATGTACCCTCTAATTTGGAATTGCCGATGGAAAATCATTTAGGTCCCTTAATTTCATGCAATGTCTCCATGAGATTGCAAGAATTAGTACAGTACAGCAAAATCAAGTCAGAGAGAAAGATCTGAGTGATAGCTAACACTCAATAACAAAAATGGTGATAATCAATGATAAATTCGGTAAAGTACAAAATCGATTATCCATCAACAGTAGAAATAATTCGCAACACCAGTTTGATGTTGTTGATGTTGCAAACAAAATACCTATTGTTCTCCACACATTTTAAGGGCGGAAGTCGTAAAAGCAAAGATCAAAACAGAAATACAAACTGAAAAATAAGCAAGAAAAAACGAATACCTAGCTAGAGCTCCCTCACAATATATGGAGATAGAAGTTAATTTCTGAGTAGCTCTGAATCAGCACTACTCAACAGCTAAATATTTTCATTAATTCACATGGCACCATTCATGAGTGGTGAAAAAAACATAATTAACTTTCGTCTCAACAAACCATGGGTAAGCTCTAGCCCTTCTTCCTTTGCAAAGAAAGATGTTCATTACATCTTCAATAGCGTTAAATAGACGGAGAGAGTTCAAGGTATTCATCATTAGAGTATTCATTCGACAAGATATTTATTACAGCAAAAACTGGGAAGAAATTAGGGCAAAGCACATTAAGATCGACCAGCTGATTACTGATTACTACATCAAGGCTACACATATTTGAAAAAAAATGACCGACTCTGATGACCTGATGAAACTTAATCTGGATAGGAAACAGGAAGTTTGTAATAATAGAAGTATATTAGACGACCCCACAAATATTTGCAAGGAAGCAATTCAATTCAATTGGATTCAAAATGGTCCTGGAGAAAATAGTTAACTTTCCACCAAGGCAAATATCCCAATTGGATACTGATAAACCATCTTACGAGTCATAGAAATTTTTTTTAAATGCAGATAGGCCAACCAAGGACGGACAGGGTTTTAAATCCCAGCTTTGAGAGCATAATTTTCTATTTCAGTAGTTAAACAGAAGCTGTATTTAATTGAAGCATGTTTATCCTCAAATGCTTCTCAATCTTTGAGCATAGGACAAGAATTGAGAACAAATACTCAGTTGGGAGCACCTTCACTTTTTTCTGAATGGTACAAGGTCATTTTTTACCTCAATAAAGCTGAGATTTTTCCTTCTTTACCTGTTCCATAGTTGTAAAACCTTCCCATTTATTAAATAAAGAGATTTGTTATTGTTAAAAGGAATTTTCACTCTTTGACATCTGTTCATGAAAATATGAATGGTATGATAATTTATTTTGATATCAAATAACAGGGAAAAAAATTATGCGAATAAAAAGAGCTCAGGATAAAATATACAGAGTACTTGATTTTTGCACAGAAATAAGTGTCTAGTAACTATGAAAAATTGTCAACTAGGCCCAGGTATACAACAATTTATCTTATGGAAGGGATTTGGTGACTGCTAAAATAAAATATTTTTGTTAAATCTTTGTCTTTTCCCGTCAAAAATTACTGTCATTATGGAAATTCAGAGTGGGGTTTACTCTGGTCTCCAACAGCACTCTTCTTTTCTCTAATTGACTATTGACAGTTTCTTTCGTTTTTTCTTCCTCTTCTTAGATTATTCCTTCTTTAATTATTCAAGTAGCCCGGTTATTCAGCAAATTTTCAGGTGTTTTCTTCAATGTGCTGTCATTCTTCTGAACTGTAGGGTCGGAAACTTTCTGAGGTTTCCCTTAAAAATACCAATGGTATTTAGAAGGCAAATGATTTTATACCCCTTCAGAAAAGGAGATAAAATGAAATAAAAATTCTGCTTACCTCAAGGAATATATCAGCAACGTCATGCGTTGCAAGGACTAGAGAGCCTATCCTGTGGAAATTGCAAATGTATGAAAAACTGAGGAGGAATATGGTGATGACGTGATGAGCAAACATTTGATAGAAGTCTTTCCGCTTCACATCTGTGAATTGAGATATTGCCAATGACCAGTAGAATGATAATGACAGCATATAGTACCACCATATATCACCATCAACATTCTAGGAGAAAAGAAGGGGAAAACACATTAAAAGTTGATGCAGAGCTGATTCAGGTGAATTCATCATAATGATTTGGACTAGAGGCTTGGAAAAAAAATAAAAATTAATTAACAAAATTGAGCATGATTAAGTAAATAGATGGTATACAATTGGATGTTTGATGAGATCTGCTAATACATAAGAAAGTTTCAAATAATTTTGAAGAAAAAAAATTGGGATTTTAACCAACTTGTTTACAAGTTTAAATTTCATCAATGCATGCCTGCCTTTCATCAACGCCAACGCCAATATGTGAGAAACAAACTGCCTCTAAACAGACTTAATGGAGCTCTGCGTTGAATTTACTTTCTGAAAATTTAATGAACCCATTTGCAAGCTTGTTCATTGTTTTAGACATTATCTACACTGGTTTGTTTGACTTTACAGCCATTTCAAGCATATTTCAATACATTTTTGAGAATTCTGGTATTTCTAAGTATCGACACGGATTATACGAATTTATTTTGGACAAGTAAGTAGATAAAATAAAATTATGTAGAATGTTGCTATCTGTGGCAACACTAAAATAATTCAGAATAAAAAATATAAAAATCTCAATTGAAGGTTCAATAGAACTGAAAAGATATAGATGAAGAAAAAATTTCTGAGAAAATATTTGTTTTCTTATATTTTGGAACTTGGGGATAGTAATGCCCTACAGCACTCATCCCAGAAACTCAGCTGAAGCTGCGAATTTTTCCAAAATGGAGATGGTTCTCAACCTTATAGAGTTGGTTGTCATTTCAACCTTACTAAATAGGTACACTTCATTTCAACTCAAAGCGTCAAGAGTTGGCAGGTAAGGCTAAATTTCCACTCATAAAATAGGAGTACCTACCTAAAACCAGTTGATAATCTACAATCATAAAAAGATTTCTTATCTTCACTATGTGGTGAAAACTTTGCTGACAATTTAGGTATGAACAAATTTTTAAGCTGCGACTAAAAATTAGAAAAATTTTCCAGCATACAAGGGCAAAGTGTTGATACAACACTTCACAGAGCGGACTACAAAACACAGCTACATGCCTTGTCACCTTTGTTGAGGAGAAGTATTATTACTTCTAAGACACACGTTTTGAGAGCGGGTTAAATTACAATAAATTTAAGAGAAAAAAGTGTGGATACCTGATATGGGTAGTTGTACCAACAGGCATCTATGTTCCAAAACCATGGTTTGTCCCAAAGCACATACATCCCATACACAAAAGCAGAGAAATAGTAAAATCCTCGCCAGCTGGAAGAAGAAAAAACAATGAATCTAATAGAATTAATAACGAATTACCAACTAACAGAGTTGAGATGAAGTTGTCCAACAAAAATGAGAAGGGACAGGATATTCAATGGACAGGAATTTTTTTTATCAAAATTATGTTAAGAAACTTTTCCTTCTGGTGTTATTTTACAAATTTGAATTTACTTATATCAAAACTTACAATTTAAATCCTCAAGTGACTTGTGCACCAATATCATAGTCACTACTTCATAAGAGGTCATACTTTTTTCTTTTTATTTGTGAGCTTATTACATACACATGCATTCACATCTAACACAATCATTACTTGTATCAACCATATTACCTAAAAATTATTTCCTTATTTCATTAATAGTCTACCAATGATGTCACTTAATACTTATCTTTCCAATCAATTTAAATTTCTCCAATGAGAAAGCTCTACTGTAAGCTAAGTACAAAAAAAAAAGGAAGAGAGAATGAATCAAATTTAATTTGTTTGAAAAGTAAAAATCATCCGTTCGTTTATGGCAGAGGTCTATAACATCAACCTTCTCTCAAGATCTGGCATCTTAATTAGCAAACCTTAAATTTGTCTCATTTTTTACCTTCTAATTTTCAAGAGATTCCTATTAAGGCTATGATTTTGCCGCACATCCCGAGGTTTGCCTCTGGTTTGCAACAATCCACAGATCCAAAAATCCGGCTCTTTTAGCACCCTGACTTACAAGAAAAAAGGAGGAAAGCCAAAACTTACAAACACTCGCAAAATTTAACCAAAGTTGATGGTTTATGATGCGACTTGCGGAGCCTCAACCACCACTCAACCTGTCGTTCTGACCAATCGAGCTGTTTTGCCAGTCCGGTAATTTCTTTATGCTTCCACTTAGAGTTGGCAGCATATGCTTTTTCTAAGACTACATTGGAAGGTGCGTTCTTGTGCTTAGCATTCTTGATTCCTAGAGATACTCCAACAGGACTGAACCAGATTCTGTGAAAATTATAAAAAAAAACATGATTAATACCTGAACATAGTGAAATTGATTAATGCTTTGGAAAGGACACAAAGTTGCTACCAACCCCCATTCTACTACTTGTGCTAGCTGGATATTTTAGCAGTGTGTACATGGCAGACAGGCAGAGAGAATGTTCAGTTCTTTCCAATGCCAAATACACCTAAGAAATGTTGATCTGATGTACCATACTTAACTACTCAGGCAGTTAGGTATTTTGATGCATTGAACAGGCTCCATTGTGTTAAAGGTGCTTTCAAAAATATCCATCCTAGCGAACATAATTCAGTGGTTTAAAATGTGCAGGGAAGAAGGAGGACCAGATTAATGATGGATTGAGACTAACTTTGACGTGTGATCAGTACCACATCAGCATCACTTGACAAGTTAAAAAGAGTGATTCTCAGAACGAGTTTTCATAAAAGCACAATTTGGCTTTAGTCAAAATGTGGGATTCATGTACTGTAGAGATAGGCATGTAAATGTAATCTTGGGTAACCATGCGTAAATTAGTGGGCCAATACCATACTTTGATATATCCACTTCCAGAGTGCAAAAAAAAATATCTCTGCTTTCCAACTTCCTACCATACTTTCTTTACTCTTGGGGAAAGAGAGTGAACTTAATTTCTTGAAAACTTCCTTGGTTTTTTTCTAGGTAAACTACTACATTGAAATTGACTTTTATCTCTTTGGAAAAATACAATAGAGGCAGAAATTTTGAAACACTGCGATGGAGCTACATCATTTGGACCGAGTTTAACAGAAAGGAACCAAGCCACATCAGCTATTGCCAAGTTTAACTGAGCAATTTAATTTTCTACATGAAAACGGTTGTGCGGATTTTCGAGCAAATTTCAGTAAAAATTCTCCATGGTACGAAGCAAATTCCTTAAAATTTTCAAAGAAATCCGAACAAACGTTCTCTCGTAAAAAATTTAATTGCCCAATTAAACTTGGCAATAGGTGATGTGGCTTGGTTCCTTTCTGTTAAACTCGGTACATTTTGCACTTTGACTATGGATACGTTGTATCAAGAAATAACTCGTGTTTTGTACTTGTACATGTTAGAAACGTGTAGATTTTGGGTGGATTAAACCGACTAATTCCTGAAAAAAGGTTGTAATAGACTCAAAAAGTGGCAACGGCATGGTTCAAATGTAAACAAACACATAACCTTGTTTCTGATTCGCGCCCCTTGCGCCGTGGTGGTAAGATGCATCCACGTGTTTTGTGAAATCAGAATTTCTTGTGTTTAATAAATCCTTGTTTGATTTAAGATCGGTCAGTAATAAATTTTAATAAATTAACGCAGTTAGCTTATGAAGAATTGGTACATGAGGTTTTGGTTTGAACCTGGAATTAAATTTGATATCCAATAATGTTATCACTTAACCAGTCTTTTCTGATGCCCATTTGACTTCCAACTTAGGTAAATCAGTCCAAGGGCTGGATATAAGTGAGGGTAAACAAACATTATTAGCCTTTATCATTAAAACCGGGTCTACACCAAATAAGTTTGCGTGCTGTATGAGTGTGACAGATGATATGCTGCTCTCATTTTAACATTGATAGTGATAAAGGAATCAATATCACAGAGCACGTGCTTCACTTGGAGAGAGTGTAAACTTATTTTGTGTAGACTCTTAATCATTCTAGCCACTCTGGCCTCTCTCGATTGTTGGACGCTGAAGTCTCTACTGAGACCACTCATGACAAATCCTACAACCCGCCGATGTTCGTTTCAGCGATTGTTTACTGAACTCATTGGCCAGGAAAGAAATGGCTACATAAAGCCTCTATACTCCTGAACACAACTTCTAAATATTGCCTGCACAGCCTGACAGCGAACTCACAGGAGTCTGTAAACTGCGTCTGGGTGATAAGGTTATGCAATGCCCATTTTATGGTGCACCGTACAAGGAGCTGATAAAAAGAAGAGGGGTGATACCATACCTTTCGAGTATGTATCTCGTCAATAGGAATAAAAACGCCATGGGAAGAGGGTAAATTAGATGCCTGTAGTCAGCATACTGAATTTCAGGGGTGGATTTCAGATCCTCCCATGTGATGTTAGGAGGAAGCCAAATAGAGGGCTTCCAAAACTCGTGGGCCACAGCACGAAACACATCCATTATCCTACGGGAAGACGGATAACAGCGAGAAAAACTGAAAATTCACTAAACTGTCATGAAAAATAGGAAACAAACAACACTAACAAAGTAAAACTAACACGCCGAACACATTTCGTGCACCGCAAGAATTCGGGAACGAACTGATAAGTTGGGAGATCTTGTTACTGGGAGATGGAGTGGAATGAATCAGGTCTGCATTGTTATTGGTGTAGAATTTCTCGGTGGACGAATAGAAAACGGGCGACTCGGCCGACGCGTCACCTGTGTTGCCAAAGTGACTTCATTTAAAGTTTCTTCCCATATCAAAACGATACTTCTGATTTTTATGGTCAACTTGTGTAGAGTGGTCATTGTGGCGCGCGGCGCCGCGGCGCTGTAGCTGGATTCGAGGTTCAAATACACCGGATACCGGATTGGCTTTTTTACACAGAAGTGATGAAGGCAAAGAGAAGCTCCAGGCTCCACCCTTGAAATTTTTTGTATGGGATATTTCGCGCATATGCGCTCATTTTCGAACGCTCGTCCACTCGTAATTCTATTGTCCTTGATTAGTCTGGATTAGTCACGCAACGGCGCAGAATGCTCGGAATATATTGCGCCTCATTTTCTTGCCTTTCAGTGGTAGACGAAAACCACACCTTTGGCATATCATCGGAAACTCGTCCGAACATCCTCCGCCGCGCCCTAATCGCGGACTCTGCCGTGCTAAGGAAAAACGCCGTATGTGCCTTCGACGTTGCCAAATTGATTTGGATAAACCACGAATTCATGGGAATATTTGTAAACATTTCCTTTCGATTTTTCAGAGAATTTTGTTCGTAATTTGATCCGAATTGCGTAAAAATTTCAAGGAAAAAAATTGATAACTTGTCTAAAAAATAAACATTTTATCGACGGAAATTTGGCAACTCTCAAATGTTCATACGGCGTTTTTCCTCAGAATGGCAGAACTAACAAATTAAGTATAATTCGTTGTTCCCGAAAGGCGGAACGGAACTCCATTCCACGGTTAGGTATGCTAAATTGACTAAAAAAAGTCATGTGATATTTACAAAAATGTACCTGTGCAATTTTTTCCAAAATTTGTCTGATTTTTGCATAGGGTCAGAAGTAAAATTAGTGAAATTTTCAGTTAAAAGTGCCCAAGATTCTCCTGGTAAAAAAGCCATTTGCAATGGAAAATTTGGCAACATCAAAATGAAGTTACATTCTAACGTTGAGGAAACGACGAAATGAAGCGCCGCTCAGGTTTGTGTGAGGGGTTTTTAGACCTAAAGGACCCTCGATTCTGAGATAAATTTTTACCCAAGGTTTTTTTACGGCACGGACTTCTATTACAGTACATTTTTCGGCTTTAAAAAAATGGTTACTAGTTTTTTATTTTTTCATAAAAATACTGCTGTATCTTCTTGCGCAAAATTTTTAAAGCATATCGTCAACTAACGAATAAAAATGGAAAAATACACGATATGTTGAGCAAAAACAATAATTGAGGGGCTTGGAGAAAAATGCGCATTAGCGCAGTTTTTACTATTTCGAGAAATACGCATTTGAAGTTTCGAAATTAAATGGATCCTTGCCCTGGTAAAAATTGGCGATAGGAGCTGCGTTTCAAAATACCATAGGAATTCTTATAGCCGGCTAAAGAAGGCAATAGAAAATCATATAGCTGGCTGTAGAAAGCGGAGCAAATCATATAGCCGGGCTATACCTACGAAGCGGTAAAAAAGTATGCAGCCGGGCTATAGTTCCTATCGCCGGGCTTTACAGTTTATCGCCATCGGCTATAAAAGGCTATAAGAAATTGTGAAGAAATTCGTGTGCTTTGGAGATCATTAAATTATGCGATGGTTCCTATAGCCGGGCTTTACACTTTGTCGCCTGGCTGTTGCTTTTTCGCCATCGATTATAAAAGGCTATAAGAAATTGTGTAGAAATTATTGTGCTTTGTGAATCCTTAAGTTTGTACGGAACCACCATAATATTAACAAAACACACATTATATTTTCCTTTAATACATATTTTTTTTTCATCAATTAAAATGAGAATAATCCATACAGGATGTGCAAACATTTCAAAATCATGAGTTGAGAAACGCTGACTCCGCAAGATTATATTGGAGCCTAACACAGAGCGGAGCGGCATGCTGCCAGCGATAAGCGCGCACCAGCGCCTACAAACCTAACAGGGATACTTCACGCATTGCGCAATGCGTGAAGTATCCCTGTTAGGTTTGTAGGCGCTACGGCGCTTTTCGCGCTGGCTGCCCGCTCGCCGCGCCGCAGCGTGCCACGGCGCTTGAAGCAACTATTTCACACCAAAGGTATTGCATAGTATCATACGAAATTGAAGGCGCTCCAACATGTTAGGAATGGCAGGCATCCTTCAAAAGTACGGAGCTTTCCGCGTAAAATAAATCAAGATACTACGGCCCAAAAATAGAGCGGTAATCCAAAAACAGTCCTAGCATCCGTAATTAGTAACATTTAGCATACACTTTATCGCCTGGCTGTTGCTCAATCGCCATCGGCTATAAAAGGCTATAAGAAATTGTGCAGCTGCATGGCTATAGAAGCTATTGAAAATCTTACAGCCGGCTTTAGGTCTATGGTATTTTGGAACACAGCTTCTACTGCCAATTTTTACCAGGGTATGAAGGAAAAAAATTCAAACTGACTTTTTGATGCTTAAAAATTGGAATTTGGGAGCGAGTGTTTCACAGCATATTATGCATTAAAACTAGTCTTTCAATCATCAATATCTCATTGTTTTCAAAAACTGCACTTATGCGCCTTGTCCTCCAAGCCTCTTCATTGTAGTAGGCCTTCTATGGACAGTGAAATGTGACAGGAGATTTATGACGTCACAAATCGAGATACGTGGTTTGGCAATTTAACTTACACCATCAAATTGTTCTCCGTTTCCCTTAATTTTGCAGCCGATAGATGCGCAAAAGGAGAAAAGTTCATCACAGCGCCTGGATGGATACAACTATTCGTACTCCATGGATGCGCGTGTTGCCTGGAAAAAATTGAAGGCGCCTGCTTTCTCTAGCTCGTACCGAGATTCGTTCAACGATGAGCATGTTATGCTGCGTGCCGCGCTGGCAATCCATGAACACAACTATGGCGGAAATACCAAATCACGGACCTAAAATACGGTAAATTTTTTGGCTTGAAAATTTTCACTCGTTTTTCATTTTTTCATGAAAATACCGCTCTATTTTTGGGTCCAAACTGCTTAGAAAAATAGTTAGAAACGAAGAAAAACAAACGATATGTTGAGCTAAAAAGATATTTCGGCTTTTTCTGAATGGGGAAATATGTGACAGGACATTTGTAATTTCGCAAATCGAGGTACTTGGTTTGGTAATTTCACCATCACCATCGAATTTTTCTCATTTTTCCTGCAGTCGATGGATGCGCGACAGGTGGCAGAGCTCAAGTTTATCACACTGAAATGTGCGTAATGCGCAAGTGCTTAATGACCACACTGCTGTGTTAAGGTAAAACGCCGCAAGAGCCTAAAGGCGTTGCCAAATTTCCTTTGATGAAACACGAATTTCCTGGTAAACCTATGAATATTTTCCTACCAACTTTTCAGACAATTTAGTTCGCTATTTCACCGCGAACGTCCCTAAAAATTTCAAGGAAAAATATTCATATTTTTCCTAAATAATAAACGTTTTATTGAAGGAAATTTGACAGCTCTCGAATGTTCATACGGCGTTCCTCCTTTAGCACGGCAGGACAGCGGTGGCGAGAATACCAAATCACGGAGGTTACGGCGGACATTCCTCGCTTTTCCAGTCATCACTTTCCTTGTTCATGGAAAGATTTAGTCGTCGAAAATTCCTACGACATAAATGAAGATAATATTCATAGGAAGAATAGTGTTTTATTTCCGAGCTACAAATAAAAAATGAGGGAACGGAAAACAGAACAAGGCACCATACGCCAATAATTAGCGTCGACATAATATCGATGGTGAAACTACCAGACCACGCACCTCGGTTTGCGACGCGACGTTAGACTTCTTGTCATACTTTATTTTTTAAACGGAAAACTACTCAACGTCAATTCTTGAAAACTTCCGCGATTTTTCCTCTCTGCACGATAGAAACTCTGTGACAAACTTCAACTTCCTAATACAGTTGGTATATGATGCGTGGAAACTGAACTGATGAAATTCAAGCGAGTGGTTCGGGGATTCGGCTATGGCTAATTATTTCTTGTTTTTATGTCGGATGGTCATGTGACGAAAACATAAAAATTTTCCATGACATTTTTTTAATTTTTAATTTTGAAGTTGGATTACCTACCTTTTCACTTTTGGTTAGATATTGTAATTCCGGAACTATTTTCAAAGGCTGAATTGGGAAACTTTGAAAAGTTGATACGTCTCGGGAGCAATTTAAGCTGCTTTCACTGAAAAATTGGATAAAACAAAGTTTTTATCAGAGATAACAACATAGGGCCGGTTTAGCTATTTGCCGCCCATGTGCCGCCTGTATGTTGCCGCCCATGTGCCGCCTGTATGTTGCCGCCCCTTCTCATTCGTTTTAAACATCGATACAAACCATCAAGTGAACGTGCCGGAAGAGGAGGGGTGCATAAGACGCGTTTACTCGTGTTGGGCCATTTTCTGTGAAAGCCCTGTCATCACTAGCAAAATTTCACAGAACTTTGCGCGAAAATTAGGTTCCGTAAACCTATCTCTGTGTGGACGAGGCCTTTCATTTGTAAGAAAAGGACAAAAAAATTATGAAAGATAAAACATGAATGTGGTTTAATGATCTTAATTTCCGCCACCACGCCAAGCGCACTGTGTTTGGCGCAATGCGTGAAGTATCCATACAGTCTTGTAGGCGCTATGCGTTTCACGCTACGCCGCACCGACCGCTGTTGACAGCACTTTTTTGATGCAATGCTTGAAGTATTCCTGGAGTCTTGTAGGCGCTAATATGTGTTTCATGCAGACCGGCGCGCCGAGGGCTTCTCTTTTCCATCTCAAGTCCTCGTCATCATTGCTCTCTGCGCCGCGCCGCTCCAGGCCAAATTGCGTGTTTGGTTTCTCTCTCAACTAGGCTGATGAAAGGCGCTGTCTCTTATATCACCGAAAGACGAACAAATTAGAAATTACTATATTTTAACCCTCAGAAAATGAGAGATTTTTTTGCCTTTTCTCGTTTGTAATTTTTTGACATTGATTGTCGTGTAATCCATCTTTCAGCCGAATATCGTCGTTTACTTGAGCATTATTTCAACGATAAATTATTTATTTAAAAAACAACATATCAATCGATTCAAAATGTATGCAGATACAAAAGTAAGACAAGTTAGCCTCCTTCATGCGGCTATGGTAAGAGCTTTAGTGTGGGTGATCAATGACTCGAATTTGCAACGCTCCTGCAAGAAACAATCCCGAGCTATTTTATTGTAGCGGAGGTTTCACGGTCCATTTTCCAAAATTGTATTCTCGTCGTACACGTCTGATATGATCTGCCGTGCTGAGGAAAAACGCCGTATGGGCCTTCAAGCGTTGCCAAGTCTCCTCCGATAAAAAGCGATTTTACTGGAAAAATTGTGAACGAGGCCGGATTGAGGGGGTGACCACATGGGCCGCGGCCCATGGCGGCAAAATTAGGGGGCGGCAAATTTTGCAATTTTTTTAAATGCAGGTACAAAAAAAATCGGATTCAGAAAAAAATCATAAACAAGAAAAGGTGACAAAATCTCTCATTTCCTGAGAGTTCATTAATTTCTAATTTTATCGTATTTCGGTAATACAAAAGACTGCGCATCTTTAATTAGTTGAGTTGAGAGAAAAACCAAACACGTAATTTGGCCTGGCGCGGCGCGGCGCAAAGAGAAATGATGACGAGGACTTGAGATGAAAAGGAGAAGCCCTAGACGCGGCGGTCAGCATGTAACACATTTTAGCGCCTACGGCACTGCATGAATACTTCACGCATTGCGTCAAACACAGTACGGTCAACAGCGGTCGGCGCGGCGTGAAACGCACAGTGCCTGCAAGACTACATGAATACTTCACGCATTGCGCCAAACACAAAGTGGTCAGCGCAGCACGGCGGCGGAAGTTAAAATTATTAAACCACATTTATGTCTGTTCATTATTTTTTTTTAGTTCATTTCTTACAAATGAAAGGCCTTGTCCCCACAGAGATAGGTTTACGGAACTGAACTTTCGCGCAAAGTTCCGTGAACCTTTGCTAGTAGTGTTGACAGGGCTTACGCAAAAAATGTGTCCAACACGAGTGAACGCGTCTTATGCACTCTTCTTGCTCTGGCACGATCACTTGATGGTTTTTATTGATGTTTCAAAATGAATGAGAAGTGGGCGGCAAAATACAGGCGGCCCATGGGGGCAAGTAGGTAAATCCGGCCATGATTGTGAATATTATTTTCCAAAATTGTCAGACAATTTTGTACGCAATTTAATCCAAAATATCTGAAAATTTCAAGGAAAAATACGCATGAATTTTGTCAAAAATGCTTGTTTCATCAAGGGAAATTTGGCAACTCTCAAATGTTCATATGACGTTCTTCCTTAGCACGACAGTATTGTCGGGTGCGATGAATCATCTCATACGAGGACCCCTCGCTGTGGTGCACTGGGTCGCGAAGGCGGAAAAAGATGCCGGTCATCTCGTGAAACGGTTCGTCGCTCCTCTGCCGTAAGAGCGTGTCTAGATTTCCATATGAGCCCCAGAAAGCATTGATTTATACGTGAAATAGGGCTCGCGTAAAAATGCATTTACGCCCTTACGTCAGAGGGGCGACCGACGCGACGGGTTGTCTAAAAGTTGCGAAACCGTGGGAACTTACTAGTTGGCAACGTCACCGGTAACGGTAGACTCATCTTCCCCTCTTCACCCGTCCACCGCACACACCCATGATGACGACGATGCGCAGATATTGAGATTTGATTGGTCGTTGTCCAGGTGATAACCGACGCTCAGTGCTTACACTAGCGCATTTCAACTTGACGCAATGCTAAGCTAACCTCAAAATCAGAGTCTCGGCGAACTCGAATTGTGGCTAGCAGTGTTTTCTGTTTACAACACGTGTTTTTCAAGAAACTTAAAGGTATTTTTTGACAGTTAATTTTATTGATTGCGCGTCATTGCGTCATTGATTTTTTTATTTAGGTAACCAACCTGGAGCAGAGAAGAAAAGTGAAAAAGTTCGAGGCGGCGTGACTACACGTTGCCTGCATACGTCTTATACGTACGTTACTTTACATTACCCATCGTGGCTTTGCATACGCGCGATGTGCAACGATATTTGGCAAATTTAAGTTCAGTTAAGCATAGTTTTCAGAACTTAACGGTGTTGGGGGGGGGGGGGGGGGGTTGCACATTAGGTACCGTCGGACCGTCCACTCGATACAGAAGCAGATTAGAACTTTAGAAAAGAAATACCTACCGTCAGTTTCCCCAATAAGATCGCGTGTGTCATTTTTTGAGGCGAACTTGGAACCGTTTTCGCGAAAAATTTAAAACATTTGGTGGAACGAAGGCTGCAGGATGCGAGCGGTCAAAACTTTGGGAAATATCTTTTAGGCGGGAAAAATAGGACGGCC